>OY987294.1:9320761-9910267 GCA_963920785.1 Sphagnum contortum | reverse complement strand
CTATTGTGGCAAACCAGGTCACATTGCACGATTTTGCTTCAAGGCCAAGAACAACCACAAGGAGAAGGAGAATGCCAACAAAGCCAAGGACGATGATGACTATGCCTTTGCAACAAAAGATGGAGACCATTGCAAGGCCATATGCAAGTGGATCATGGACTCGGGAGCCACCAAGCATATGACCCCTCATAGAGCCGCATTCGACACGTATGAGGTAATTCCAAAACGCAATGTGCATATGGGTGATGATAGCATTGTTGAAGCAATTGGAATGGGATCCATCCTTGTGGAAGTGATGGTGAAAGGCCAAACCAAGAGGGTCAGAATCAAAGATGTGCTCCATGTGCCAAAATTGCATGCCAACTTGCTTTCGGTAAGCAAAATCTTGTTAAGTGGGTGCAAAGTGCAATTCAACATGAATGAGTGCATTGTGAGGGCATTTGATGGAGAGGTGATTGCAATAGCGCTACGGGATGGCAACTTGTATCAAGTGACCTTCACCAAGGTGTGTGAGATGCATGTGGCCAACGTGGCCCAAGCTTCAACAACTGATGGTGCATTGGAGCTTTGGCATCGTCGGCTCGGTCATTTGAACATCAAAGGTGTGCATGCGCTCCAAAACATGGTGAGTGGTCTGAACCTTGGAAACATGCCTTGCCCTACATCTTCATTTGTTTGTGAAGGGTGCATTGAGGGAAAACAACATCGCAAACCATTTCCAAGTGATGGAGGGATGCGTGCCACCAAGCCCCTAGAGATTGTGCATTCGGATGTATGCGGCCCCATGAGGACCACATCCCTTGGTGGTGCAAGGTACTTTGTGACCTACATTGACGACTTTTCAAAGAAGGTGTGGGTGTACTTATTGAAGTCCAAAGGGGAGTGCTTGGACAAGTTCAAGGAATTCAAGACACTTGTGGAGAATCAATCAGAGTGCAAAATCAAGATCTTTCGGTCCGATAATGGAGGGGAGTACATTTCCAAGGGATTCCAAGGCTTCTTGAAGGCACACGGCATTGAGAAGCAAACTTCCACACCATATAGACCTCAACAAAATGGAGTGGCAGAGCGTGCAAACCGCACCCTTGTGGAGATGGCGAGGAGCATGCTTCATGCTCAAAACCTCAAGAAGTCACTTTGGGCGGAAGTAGTTGTGAATGCGGCCTACACAAGGAATCGATGTCCATCAAGAGCCTTGCCATCCATCACACCGGAGGAAGCGTGGAGTGGGAGAAAGCCTTGTATATCACACATGCGTGTGTTTGGATGCGTTGCGTATGCCATGGTGCCGGATGAGAAGAGGGGTAAGCTTGATGCAAAGGGCACAAAATGCTTGTTTCTTGGGTATTGTGAAGGCACCAAGGCATATAGGCTCATGTGTTTGCAATCCAAGAAGATCATCAAATGTAGGGATGTTGAGTTCATGGAGGATAGCACTAGTGTGGGCAGCGATTTGGAGATGCGTCCAAGTGGGAGAAATGAGACCCCTAATGTGGTGATTGTGGACACATCATCCAAATCGCCCTATGTGGATGATGATGCCAATGAGGATCCAAGCAATGAGGAGGAAACACCAACCCCAGGGTGTTCATCAACACCTTCAAAACCATCTAAAGATGCAAGCACAAGTAGTGAACATGAGGGGCAGCCCGGGGAAGAGCGTAGGTACCCCTTGAGGGAGCGGCGACCGCTTGGAGAATGGTGGAAGAACCACATCTTACCCCAACAAGATGTGGAACGTGCTAATGTTGCTTGTCTTGATGATCCATTGAACTTGTGTGATGCAATGCATTCGGAGGATGCAAGCAAGTGGGAGGCAGCCATGCAAGAGGAATATGGCTCACTCATGGCCAATGGCACGTGGGAATTGGTCCCTCTTCCAAAGGATCGTAAGAGTGTGGGATGCAAGTGGGTGTTTCGCACAAAAAGGGATGCATCAGGCCATATTGTGAGGCACAAGGCAAGGTTGGTGGCCAAGGGGTACTCTCAAGTTGAAGGTGTGGACTTCAATGAAACATTTGCCCCCGTGGCCAAGTTCACCACCATTAGATGCATGCTTGCAATTGGATCTGCCATGGATCTAGAAATCCACCAAATGGATGTGAAGACCGCATTCTTGAATGGGGAATTGGAGGAGGACATCTACATGGACCAACCGCAAGGATTCGTGCAAGATGGCAAGGAGCACCTCGTGTGTAAGTTGAAGAAGTCTTTGTACGGGCTCAAGCAATCACCAAGAGCATGGTACCAACGCATTGACATGTTCTTCACCCATGAATGTTTTTGTAGGAGCCAAGCGGACCATTCATTATATGTCAAGCAAACGGGTGAGTACTTGTTGATAGTCATTATCTATGTGGATGATCTTATCATCTTAGCAAGCAATGTGAGCATTTTGAAATGGTTGAAGTCAAGGCTTGAAGATGAATTTGAGATGAGTGATCTTGGAGAGTTGCACTATTGCCTTGGTGTGGAGTTTGAGAGAGACCGTGCGAACCGCACCATAACCATGAGCCAAAGCAAGTACATTGAAGAGGTGCTCAAGCGCTTCAACATGGAGGAGTGCAAGCCCATTGGAACTCCGCTTGATGTGAATTCCAAGCTCTTGAAACTCACGGAGGAAGAGTTTCAAGGCATTCAAGAGGAGATGCATGGCATTCCATATAAGGCCGCGGTGGGATCATTGATGTATGCCATGGTGGGCACAAGGCCTGATCTTGCATTCCCGGTGAGCATGGTTAGTCAATTCATGTCAAGGGCTGGTCCTTCCCATTGGATGGCGGTGAAACGCATCATGCGGTACTTGAAAGGCACTTTGGATTTCAAATTGTGCCTTGGAGGCAAGGATGTTAGTTTGAGGGGATATTGTGATGCTGATTGGGGTGGAGATGCAAATGAGCGACGTTCAACCACGGGGTACGTGTTCTTTGTGGGTCTTGGAGCCATCTCATGGAATTGCAAGAGGCAACCTACAATTGCCTTGTCTACCACAGAGGCCGAATACATGGCCACTAGCCAATGCACCAAGGAGGCCATATGGTTGAGGAAGTTAATGGCGGATGTGGGACTTGTGCAAGTTGGAGCAACGAGCATCATGTGTGACAATCAGGGATGCATTGCACTTGCAAAGAACCCAACGCACCACTCTCGCACAAAGCACATTGACATACAACACCACTTCATTCGAGAGAAGTTGGAGAATGGAGAAATAGGGCTCAAGTATTGCCCAACTCAAAATATGGTGGCAGATGTGTTGACAAAGGCATTAGCAAAGGAGCGGCATCAAAACCTTATAAGAAGCATGGGATTAGGAGTCTTAGATTACTTGCAAAGTGGGAGTGTTGAAGATATTGAAGATTATGATAAAACATAGATAATGGTGTTGTAGATGTTAGAAACAATCTTGTAAATAAGTGTTGCAAGTAATCAAAGACATAGGTAGATTTGGGATATGTTAGTACCACCAACATGCTAGAATAAGGAGGGAGATATTTATCCCATATGCATTGTCAATGAGGTGGTACAGGGAAGGGAATAAAGAGCAAGGTTGGAGGAGAGTCGGCTCTCTTACTCCAAGCATTTGTTCACATACTTGTGTATGTTTTATGTGCTTGTGATTGCTCTGATATCACACAATCTCTCTTCTAATCCTAATAACAATCTCTCCTCTAATCTAATCCCAATACACATTGACAAAGCATATGGGATAAATCTCTTCCCCCTTATTCTAGCATGTTGGTGGTACTAACATATCCCAAATCTACCTATGTCTTTGATTACTTGCAACACTTATTTACAAGATTGTTTCTAACATCTATAACACCATTATCTATGTTTTATCATAATCTTCAACACTCCCACTTTGCAAGTAATCTAAGACTCCTAATCCCATGCTTCTTGTACATTGCTTGAGCCCGTAATAGGACTTCTTCAACTTACACACGAGGTGCTCCTTGCCATCTTGCATGGGTGCCTCCCACTTGCTTGCATCCTCCAAATGCATTGCATCACACAAATTCAATGGATCATGAAGACAAGCAACATTAGCACGTTCCACATCTTGTTTGGGTAAGATGTGGTTCTTCCACCAACCTCCAAGCGGTCGCCGCTCCCTCAAGGGGTACCTACGCTCTTCCCAGGGCTGCCCTTCGTGCTCACCACTTGTGCTTACATCTTTAGATGGTGTTGAAGGTGTTGATGAACAACCTGGGTTTGGTGTTGCCTCTTTATTGCTTGGACCCTTTTCGGCATCATCATCCACATAGGGCGATTTGGAAGATGTGTCCACAATCATCACATTAGGGGTCTCATTTCTCCCACTTGGACGCATCTCGAAATCACTGCCCATACTAGTGCTATCTTCCATGAAATCAACTTCCCTACATTTGATGATCTTCTTGGATTGCAAACACATGAGCCTATATGCCTTGGTGAAGGTCACTTCATACAAGTTGCCATCCCGTAGCGCTATTGCAATCACCTCTCCATCAAATGCCCTCACAATGCACTCATTCATGTTGAATTCCACTTTGCACCCACTTGACAAGATTTTGCTCACCGAAAGCAAGTTGGCATGCAATTTGGGCACATGGAGCACATCCTTGATTCTGACCCTCTTGGTTTGCCCTTTCACCATCACTTCCACAAGGATGGATCCCATTCCAATTGCTTCAACAATGGTATCATCACCCATATGCACATTGCGTTTTGGAATTACCTCATACATGTCAAATGCGGCTTTATGAGGGGTCATATGGTTGGTGGCTCCCGAGTCCATGATCCACTTGCATACGGCCTTGCAATGGTCTCCATCTTTTGTTGCAAAGGCATAGTCATCATCGTCCTTGGCTTTGTTGGCATTCTCCTTCTCCTTGTTGGTTTTCTTCGCCTTGAAGCAAAATCGTGCAATGTGGCCTGGTTTACCACAATAGTAGCATGTCCTGGTCTCTTTGCGTGGAGATGTGATGCCTCCTTTCCCTTGCATTGACACCATTGCCGCATCATCACCTTGCGACTCCTTCTCCCTCCTCTTGGACACTTCATGCATCAATCGTGCGGTCACAAACTCCATCGTGAGGTCTTTCATGGGCAGAGTCTCCAAGGCGGTGATTAGGTACTCGTAAGAGGGTGGCAAGCTCTCAAGCAAGGTCATCACAACATCCTCATCCCTCACGGGCACCTCCAAGCAAGCAAGTTGATCAGCAAGGGCCTTTACCTTGTTGATGTGGTCTAGAAGGTCCTCTCCCTCTTGCATCTTACATGTGAAGAACTTGCGGCGAATGAAGAGGATGTTGGACAAGCTCCTTGTCTCGTGGATGTTACAAAGTGTCCTCCATGCCTCCCCTGGTCCCTTACACCTCTTGATGTGGTGAAGTTGACTATCCACCAAGTTGATGCCAATGATAGACATGGCCTTCTTCACACGCCTTTGGTACCCCTTGATGATTTTGGGGTCCGCATCGGATGGTGGAGCATCCTCAGATCCGTCAACAATCTCCCAAAGGTCCATGGAGGCCAACACCATCTCCATTTTGAACTTCCAGAGGCTAAAGTTCTCCCCATTGAACTTGTCAATGACTCTAGCGCTCTCTCCCTCAAATGATGCCATTTTGCATTCAAATCTGACCTCTCTACCCACTTATGTGCTCAACCAGATGCTAATTAGTGCTTAATGAACACTCTTATATGTAATTTGCTTCAATGCACTCTCCTAAACACACTCCAGCCCCTAGATGGCTCAATTGTGCACCAATTCACCTCCAATGACAAAACTCAGCCCTTAATGGCTCCCACTTGCATCAATGCCTCCTTACACACTTCGAATGCACTCCACCAACTCTTGCATCAATGCTTCCTTACACACTCAGAATGCACTCAACAAACTCTTGCATCAATGCTTCCTTACACACTCAGAATGCACTCTAGCAACTTTTGCATTAATGCCTCCTTACACGTTCAGAATGTACTCAACGAACTCTTGCATCAATGCGTCCTTATAGACTCAAAATGCATTCAAGCAACTCTTGCATCAATGCCTTCTTCCACACTCAAAATGCACTCTAGCAACTCTTGCATCAATGCCTCCTTACACACTCAGAATGCACTTAACCAACTCAAATCAAGTGCTCTATGAATCGAATGTGCACAAATACACCTTAGTAACTCAATCAAGACTTACAATAGTGGATTGCACATCCAATGCTTCGAAATACCTCCAAAGAGCACCAATCCAGACTTGTGCACCTCCAAACTCCAAATTCCCTCGAAATCCTCAAAGCTCCCCCAAAGCTCTTCAAAGCTCCTCTTAGGCTCTTCAAAGCTCCTCCAAGGCTCCAAAAGCGCCTCCAAAAGTGCAAACTCCAAAGAGCACCAATCTAGGACTTTTGCACCTCCAAACTCCAAATGGCCTCTAAATCCTCAAAGCTCCTCCAAAGCTCTTGAAAACTCCTCCAAGGCTCCAAAAGCGCTTCAACCAGTGCAAACTAGCACAATGCTGGATTGCACATCCAATGCTTCGAAATACCTCCAAAGAGCACCAATCTAGGAGTTGTGCTCCTCGAAACTCCAAATGGCCTCCAAAACCTCAAGACTCCTCCAAAGCTCTTCAAAACTCCTCCAAGGCTCCAAAAGTGCTTCAACCAGTGCAAACTTGCACCTCCAACACACACAAACCCTCAATATCTCTCTCTCAATGCACACAAGTAATCAAACCTCTAATGATGCAATTTGCATGTGTGGGCCCATAACCTATTGGGATTAGATTAGAGGAGAGATTATTATTAGGATTAGAAGAGAGATTGTGTGATATCAGAGCAATCACAAGCACATAAAACATACACAAGTATGTGAACAAATGCTTGGAGTAAGAGAGCCAACTCTCCTCCAACCTTGCTCTTTATTCCCTTCCATGTATCACCACATTGACAAAGCATATGGGATAAATCTCTTCCCCCTTATTCTAGCATGTTGGTGGTACTAACATATCCCAAATCTACCTATGTCTTTGATTACTTGCAACACTTATTTACAAGATTGTTTCTAACATCTATAACACCATTATCTATGTTTTATCATAATCTTCAACAAATCTGACCTCTCTACTCACTTATGCGCTCAACCAGATGCTAATTAGTGCTTAATGAACACTCTTATATGTAATTTGCTTCAATGCACTCTCATAAACACGCTCCAGCCCCTAGATGGTTAATTTGTGCACCAATGCACCTCCAATGACAAATCTCAGCCCTGAATGGCTCCCACTTGCATCAATGCCTCCTTACACACTCGGAATGCACTCAACCAACTCTTGCATCAATGTCTCCTTACACACTCAGAACGCACTTTATTGGAAACAACTTGAAAACAAGCAAGAAATGAAAGCTTCAAGGTTCATGAAATGGAACAATTGTATTAACTAACAAGATGATTACAAAGGTTGTATGCAATCACAAAACTATGGCTTGCAACAACTAACAAAGGTTGAAGGTTCTATGTGCACTCAAAAACCATGAAAGGAGAGAATGAAAGACAACTCCAAACTACTCCATTATATACTATCTCCTAACCCAAAAGTAGCCACCACTTAACCCTAACCTAGCCGCCGCCAAACCCTAACCCTAGCCGCCACCAAACCCTAACCCTAGCCGTCACCAAACCCTAACCCTAGCCGCCACCAAACCCTAACCCTAGCCGCCACCAAACCCTAACCCTAGCCGCCGCCAAACCCTAAGTAGTCTCCACTTCTAAACCCTAACCTAACTACTACAAGGATGTGAATACTATTCATCCTTTTGATGAATGTTTAACACATTCATCAACATTGGGAATTACAAACGAATAGTATTTCTAACACTCCCACTCTATGAAGTTTCTAATCCGAACATGTTTATCAACTTATGATGTCGTTCTTTTGATAATGCCTTGGTAAGGACATCCGCCACCATGTGTTCCGTTGGACAATATTCAAATCGAACTTCTCCATTTTCAACTCGTTCTCGAACAAAATGATGTTGTACATCAATGTGTTTTGTTCGTGCATGGTGAGTGGGATTCTTGGTCAATGATATCGCACCTTGATTGTCGCATCGAATCACCATCATTTTCTTCTCCTCCATGTATCCTAAATCCATCATCAACTTTGTTATCCATATGGCTTCCTTTGTGGCTTGCGTGTTCGCCATGTATTCGGCCTCCGTGGTGGACAATGCTATTGTAGGTTGTCGTTTGCTACTCCAAGAAATGGCTCCCCCTCCCATCATGAAAACAAACCCTGTGGTGGACCTCCTATCTTCAAGATCACCGCCCCAATCCGCATCGCAATATCCAAGAACTTCCTTGGATGGTGTTGCACCAAATTGTAATTTCATTTGCAATGTACCTTGCAAATATCGAAAGATTCGTTTCACGGCCATCCAATGCTCCATGTTAGGGTTCGCCATGTGTTGACTCAACACGCTTATTGGGTATGCCAAGTCGGGTCGTGTGCACAACATGGCATACATCAAAGACCCAACCGCTTGTTGATATGGAAATCCCTTTGATTCCTCATTTCCACTCCCATTCTTTTGTAACTTCACCTTGGGATCCAATGGAACTCCAATGGGCTTACATTCTTCCATTCGAAAACGTTTCAATATTTCCTTGAGGTATTTGATTTGGTTGATGCGTAGCAGTCTTTCATCACGATTCCTTTCCACCTCCATCCCCAAAAAGAAATGCAACTCCCCGAGGTCCTTCATTTCAAACTTTTGACTCAATTCTTCTTTGACTTGCAAAAGTTTGTTTTGATCGTTGCACACCAAAATGAGGTCATCCACATAGACCACAATGAAAAACTTCACATCTCCCACTTGTGCAACGTACACACTAGGATCCGCCTCACTCTTCATAAATGCAATGCTTTTGAGAAACGCATCTAACTTTTGATTCCATGCCCTTGGAGATTGTTTCAAACCATACAAGGATTTGTGAAGCTTACACACGAGATGTTCACTTCCTTGGTGCACGAACCCTTGAGGTTGCTCCATGTAAATCTCCTCTTCAAGCTCGCCATTGAGAAATGCGGTTTTCACGTCCATTTGATGGATCTCCATGTCTTCCAAGGCCGCCAATGCAAGAATACAACGAATAGATGTGAACTTTGCCACGGGCGCAAAGGTTTCGTTGTAATCCACTCCGTAGGTTTGGGTAAAACCTCTTGCCACTAATCTAGCCTTGTAGCGTTCCACCTCCCCATTTGCGCCTTGTTTGATTTTGAACACCCATTTGCAAGAAACGGGTTTCCTACCGGCGGGAAAGGGTACCAAAGTCCATGTGTTGTTTGTCATGAGGGAATCATATTCTTCTCGCATTGCACACTCCCACTCCTTGGAATTTTCACATGTCAATGCTTCTTCAATATTTTGGGGCTCCTCCAAAAATGCAACGGTGGCGCGCTCCACCTCCTTGGTAGCAATCCACCAATCGCGAGGCCATTCCCTTCGTTGCCTTTGAGGTCTTTCCCTCGGCGAATCTTGTGAAGGTTCACAAGATGGGTTATCATTGGAAACAACAAATTCTTCTTCCGATGAAGAACTTGGTGTGGACTCACTTTGCACACCTTCCCTTGTTTCATTCAAAGGTGTATCTTGACTAAAGGTTAATGGTTCTTCTCCTTCAACTTCTTCATGCACAACTACATTTTCTTCTTTCTCAAGATGAGGTACAACACCTATTTCCTTTGACCCTTCAATGAACACGACATCTCTACTTTTGATGATTCTCTTGGTTTTCACACACATCAAGCGATACGCCTTGGTGCCTTCGTAATATCCTAAAAACACACAAGGCATCGACTTGGACTCTAATTTGGTCCTCTTCTCATCGGGCACATGTGCAAAGGCTTTACAACCAAAAACTCTCAAATGAGACACATCGGGTTTCCTACCACTCCACGGTTCTTGAGGGGTCTTGGAATCAAGAGCCTTGGTTGGACATCGATTTTTGATGTACACCGCCGTGTTCACCGCTTCGCCCCAAAATGCAAGTTCCAACCCTTGTGCAAGAATCATGCTTCTTGCACATTCCATGATGGTTCTATTGGCACGTTCCGCAACACCGTTTTGTTGTGGGGAATAGGGGGCACTTGTTTGTCGTTGAATTCCACATTCCGCAAGAAATGTGTCAAACTTCTTAGACAGAAATTCTCCTCCGTTGTCGGAACGTAACACTTTGATTTTGTGACCAATTTCGTTCTCCACCAACGCCTTGTATTGTTTGAATTTTTCAAACGCTTCTCCTTTTGCCTTCAAAAGATAGACATGAGTTTTCCTTGAGAAATCGTCAATGAAAGTGAGAAAATATCGCGCTCCACCATGCGACGTAGTCTTCATTGGTCTGCACACATCGGTGTGCACAATCTCCAAAAGTTGTGAAGCCCTCGTTGCTCCATCCTTGGGAAATGATGTTCTTTGATGTTTGCCTTTGACGTATCCTTCACAAATGTGATGTAAGGGCACTTCCTTCAAATTCATGCCGTCCGCCATGGCATCTAACTCTTTAAGGCTTGCCATGTTGAGATGACCAAGTCTTTCATGCCAAAGCATCGCACTTTCCTCCAAAGAATTTGCAATGTGGGCCATGTCCTTACGCACCTTCACATTAAGAAGATACAAGTTCTTGTCCCTTCGTGCTTGTGCCACAACAACTCCTCGAGCATCGTTGACCTTACAACCATCCTTGTCAAACTCCACTTTGAAACCCTCCGAAATGAGTTTACTCACCGAAATGAGATTATTCTTCATTTTTGGAACATGAAGAACTTGGGTGATGGTTGTGTGTGTTAATCGGCCTCCCACTTGCATTGTGGCTTTGATGCTCCCCTTGCCAATGGCCTCCAAAACGGTGTCATCGCCCATGAACACCCTCCTTGGGGAAATGCGCTCGTACGTGGTAAACCACTCTTGTTCGAATGTCATGTGTTGCGTTGCCCCGGAATCCACAATCCAATCATACGTGGTATGATCATTGGCACTCAATGCCACAACAAACATTTGCTCGTGATCTTCACAAGCTTGATTAGCTTTTTCTTTTTCATCATTTTTCTTCTTCAAACAATTTCTCACAAAATGTCCCGGTTTCTTACAATAGAAGCAAAGCTTTTCGTTTGACTTGTGAGTTTTGTTCACTAATGCGGTGGTCTCGGAACTCTCACATTCTTTTTCTTTTGGACACTTCGTGAAGGTTGCTACAATGAATTGAAGGTCTACATCTTTCGTGGACATGGACTCCAAGGTTGTGACTAAGTTATTAAAGGATGGAGGAAGGCTCATGAGGAGTACCATGTAAACATCTTCATCCGTAATGTTCACCTCGATAGAACGTAGTTGGTCCGCAAGGGCTTTCACGGTGTTGATGTGCACAAGCATGTCATCTCCTTCTTGCATTTTGATGGTGAAGAATCTCCTTCGAAGAAACAACTTGTTGCCAATGGTCTTAGCTTCATGCACACCACAAAGAGCCTCCCACGCACTTCTCACATCGTCACAATATTGAATGTGTGCAAGTTGGGCATCCGTGAGATGTTCACAAAGCAATGCAAAAGCCTTGGTCTCCTTTTCGTTGTAATCGGCCCTTGCAAGTTCTTCACTTGGCAAGGTGGCACTCCCATCGACAAATTTCCAAAGCCCATGTTTGGAAAGCATCATGCGCATTTTGAACTTCCAAAGGTGAAAGTTGCCGCCATCAAACTTCTCCATGACTTTCAAAGACTCCATTTGAAAAGAAGACATTTTGAACACAAATGCTACAACAAGCACTCTCAAACTTGAAAGTGGAAGTTTTCAACAACTAAAAGAACTCTCTTCCAAACACTTTCACTTTGAAACTCGATACTTTCAAAACCAAGTTTTTCACACTTGAAAAACTTACAAGACCTTGAAGAAATCTCTTCCACACCTCACACTCTCTTGGAAAGACTATTACTCCCTTTGCAACCTTGGAAAGTAAAAGCCTTCCTTCAAAAGGATTCTCCTTTTCTATGTTGTACAAGGAAACACTTTCAAAAACTTAAAAACAAGCTTTTCCTAAAACCTTGACAAGAAACTTGAAAAACTTCTCTTACACCTCAAACTTCAATGTTGAAACTTTCAAAAATTTGAAGAACTCTCTTTCACACTTTTGAACTTAAAACTTGAAACTTAAAGACTTGAAGAACACTCTTCCACGCTTAAGAACTTACAACACTTTGAAGAAGTCTTTTCCACACCTCCCACTCACTTGGAAAAGTTGCAAGCTCCTTGTATGCTACCACTTGGAAATGAACTCCCACTCACTTTGCAAACTAAGAACCTTGTCTCAAAAGGATTCTCTCCTTTTTTTCTATGCAATACAAGCTCAAAACCTTTCACTACTTCTTGTTCTAACACAATGTCCTTTCTCTTGCTTGGTGTGGGCCCATAACCTATTGGAAACAACTTGAAAACAAGCAAGAAATGAAAGCTTCAAGGTTCATGAAATGGAACAATTGTATTAACTAACAAGATGATTACAAAGGTTGTATGCAATCACAAAACTATGGCTTGCAACAACTAACAAAGGTTGAAGGTTCTATGTGCACTCAAAAACCATGAAAGGAGAGAATGAAACACAACTCCAAACTACTCCCTTATATACTATCTCCTAACCCTAAAGTAGCCGCCACTTAACCCTAAAGTAGCCGCCACTTAACCCTAACCTAGCCGCTGCCAAACCCTAACCCTAGCCGTCGCCTAACCCTAGCCGCCACCAAACCCTAACCCTAGCCGCCGCCAAACCCTAAGTAGTCTCCACTTCTAAACCCTAACCTAACTACTACAAGGATGTGAATACTATTCATCCTTTTGATGAATGTTTAACACATTCATCAACATTGGGAATTAGAAACGAATAGTATTTCTAACAGTTGTGGCTTGGGTTAGGCGACGGCTAGGGTTAGGGTTTGGTGGCGGCTAGGGTTAGGCGGCGGCTAGGTTAAGGTTAAGTGGCGGCTACTTTAGGGTTAGAAGTTAGTATATAATGGAGTGGTTTTGAGTAGTCTTTCATTCTCTCCTTTCATGGTTTTTTGAGTGCACATAGAACCTTCCACCTTTGTTAGTTGTTGCAAGCCATAGTTTTGTGATTGCATACAACCTTTGTAATCTTCTTGTTAATTAATACAATTGTTCCATTTCATGAATCTTGAAGCTTTCATTTCTTGCTTGTTTTCAAGTTGATTTCAATAGGTTATGGGCCCACACCAAGCAAGAGAAAGGACATTGTGTTAAAACAAGAAGTAGTGAAAGGTTTTGAGCTTGTATTGCATAGAAAAAAGGAGAGAATCCTTTTGAGACAAGGTTTTTAGTTTGCAAAGTGAGTGGGAGTTCATTTCCAAGTGGTGGCATACCCTTGCAACTTTTGAGCTTGCAACTTTTCCAAGTGAGTGGGAGGTGTGGAAGAGACTTCTTCAAAGTGTTGTAAGTTCTTAAGTGTGAAAGAGTGTTCTTCACGTCTTTAAGTTCAAGTTTTAAGTTCAAAAGTGTGAAAGAGAGTTCTTCAAGTTTTTGAGGTTTTTCAACGTTGAAGTTTGAGAAAGTGTGTGGAAGAGAGTTCTTCGAGTTGTTGAGAGTTTCACGATTGAAGTCTGAGGTGTAAGAGAAGTTTTTCAAGTTTCTTGTAAAGGTTGTTTTTAAGTTTTTGAAAGTGTTTGCTTGTACAACATAGAAAGGGAGAATCCTTTTGAGGGAAGGCTTTTAGTTTACAAGGTTGCAAAGAGAGTAATAGTCTTTCCAAGTGAGTGGGAGGTGTGGAAGAGATTTCTTCAAGGTGTTGTAAGTTTTTCAAGTGTGAAAAAACTTGTTTTTGAAAGTATCAAGTATCAAAGTGAAAGTGTTTGGAAGAGAGTTCTTTTACTTGTTGAAAACTTCAACTCTCAAGTTTGAGAGTGTTTGTTGTAGCATTTGTGTTCAAAATGTCTTCTTTTCAAATGGAGTCGTTGAAAGTCATGGAAAAGTTTGATGGTGGCAACTTTCACCTTTGGAAGTTCAAGATGCGCATGATGCTTTCTAAACACGGGCTTTGGAAGTTTGTTGATGGGAGTGCAACAATTCCCCATGATGAAGATCAAATCACGGATTATAATGAAAAGGCACCAAGGCATTTGCACTACTTTGTGAACATCTCACGGATGCACAACTTGCACACATTCAATATTGGGAAAATGTCAAAAGCGCTTGGGAAACACTTTGCGGTGTCCACGAAGCCAAGACCATCGGAAACAAGTTGTTTCTTCGAAGGAGGTTCTTCACCATCAAAATGCAAGAAGGGGAGGACTTGCTTGCACACATCAACATGGTGAAGGCGCTTGCGGATCAATACGTTCCATTGAGGTGAACATTGAAGATGAGGACGTCTACATGGTACTTCTCATGAGCCTTCCACCATCTTTTGATAACTTGGTCACGAGTTTGGAGTCCATGTCAACCAAGGATGTTGATCTTCAATTCATCGTCGCTCGATTGCTTCACGAGGTTTCTAAAAGAAAAGAAAGTGAAAGTAAAGAGAATGCCGCATTGCTTAACAAAACCCATAAAGCAAATGAAAAGCTTTGCTTTTATTGTAAAAAACCCGGACACTTTGTGAGAAATTGTTTGAAGAAGAAGAGTGATGAGAAAGAAAAAGCAAACCAAGCTTGTGATGATCAAGAACAAATGTTTGTTACCGCCTTGAGTGCTAATGATTATGCGAGAAACGATTGGATCATCGATTCGGGCGCAACGCAACACATGACCTTCGAACGAGAGTGGTTCACCACTTACGAATCCATTGTTGCACGAAAGGTGTACATGGGGGATGACACCATTTTGGAGGCCATTGGGTTAGGCGGCGGCTAGGTTAAGGTTAAGTGGCGGCTACTTTAGGGTTAGAAGTTAGTATATAATGGAGTGGTTTTGAGTAGTCTTTCATTCTCTCCTTTCATGGTTTTTTGAGTGCACATAGAACCTTCCACCTTTGTTAGTTATTGCAAGCTGTAGTTTTGTGATTACATACAACCTTTGTTATCTTCTTGTTAGTTAATACAATTGTTCCATTTCATGAATCTTGAAGCTTTCATTTCTTGCTTGTTTTCAAGTTGTTTTCAATACTTTCACCATCACTTCCACAAGGATGGATCCCATTCCAATTGCTTCAACAATGCTATCATCACCCATATCCACATTGCGTTTTGGAATTACCTCATACATGTCAAATGCGGCTCTATGAGGGGTCATATGCTTCGTGGCTCCCGAGTCCATGATCCACTTGCATATGGCCTTGCAATGGTTTCCATCTTTTGTTGTAAACGCATAGTCATCATCGTCCTTGGCTTTGTTGGCATTCTCCTTCTCCTTGTTGTTGTTCTTGGCCTTGAAGCAAAATCGTGCAATGTGGCCTGGTTTGCCACAATAGTAGCATGTCTTGGTGTCTTTGTGTGTAGATGTGATGCCTCTTCTTCCTTGCATTGACACCATCGCCGCATCATCACCTTGGGGCTCCTTCTCCCTCCTCTTGGACACTTCATGCATCAATCGTGCGGTCACAAATTCCATGGTGAGGTCTTTCATGGGCAGGGTCTCCAAGGCGGTGATTAGGTACTCGTAGGAGGGCGGCAAGCTCTCAAGCAAGGTCATCACAACATCCTCATCCCTCACGGGCACCTCCAAGCAAGCGAGTTGATCAGCAAGTGCCTTTACCTTGTTGATGTGGTCTAGAAGGTCCTCTCCTTCTTCCATCTTACATGTGAAGAACTTGCGGCGAATGAAGAGGATGTTAGATAGGCTACTTGTCTCGTGGATGTTGCAAAGTGTCCTCCATGCCTCCGCTGGTCCCTTGCACCTCTTGATGTGGTGAAGTTGACTATCCACCAAGTTGATGCCAATGATAGACATGGCCTTCTTCACACGCCGTTGGTACTCCTTGATGATTTTGGGGTCCGCATCAAATGGTGGAGCATCCTCAGACCCATCGACAATCTCCCAAAGGTCCATGGAGGCCAACACCATCTCCATCTTGAACTTCCAGAGGCTAAAGTTCTCCCCATTGAACTTGTCAATGACTCTAGCGCTCTCTCCCTCAAAGGATGCCATTTTGCACTCAAATCTGACCTCTCTACCCACTTATGTGCTCAACCAGATGCTAATTAGTGCTTAATGAACACTCTTATATGTAATTTGCTTCAATGCACTCTCATAAACACACTCCAGCCCCTAGATGGCTCAATTGTGCACCAATGCACCTCTAATGATAGAACTCAGCCCTTAATGGCTCCCACTTGGATCAATGCCTCTTTACACACTCCGAATGCACTCAACCAACTCTTGCATCAATGCTTCCTTACACACTCATAATGCAATCAAGCAACTCTTGCATCGATGAATCGAATGTGCTCCAATACACCTTAGTAACTCAATCAAGACTTACAATAGTGGATTGCACATCCAATGCTTCGAAATACCTCCAAAGAGCACCAATCCAGGACTTGTGCACCTCCAAACTCCAAATGGCCTCCAAATCCTCAAAGCTCCTCCAAAGCTCTTCAAAACTCCTCCAAGGCTCCAAAAGCGCCTCCAACAGTGCAAACTTGCACCTCCAACACACACAAACCCTCAAGATCTTTCTCTCAATGCACACAAGCACTCAAACCTCTAATGATGCAATTTGCATGAGTGGGCCCATAACCTATTAGGATTAGAGGAGAAATTGTGTGATATCAGAGCAATCACAAGCACATAAAGCACGCAAGTATGTGAACAAATGCTTGGAGTAAGAGAGCCAACTCTCCTCCAACCTTGCTCTTTATTCCCTTCCCTGTACCACTTCATTTACAATGCATATGGGATAAATCTCTCCCTCCTTATTCTAGCATGTTGGTGATACTAACATATCTCAAATGTATCTATGTCTTTGATTACTTGCAACACTTATTTACAAGATTGTTTCTAACATCTACAACACCATTTTCTATGTTTTATCATAATCTTCAACAAAAAGTTCCCAAAATCCAACTTAGAATTGGAAATGGGGATTTACCAACCAATTCCCAGCATCAAGGTAAATTCATAACGATTGGCTTTTGCACTGGGTAATTTTTTGAATGGTTACACCAATTGGAATTTGAATGTGCTATAATGCCAAGATATTGTTGCATTTATTTTCAACCATATCCCACATTTACCGTCATAAGGAGAATCCCAAGTTATAATCTTGTCCTCCCTTGCCAATTAGGTTGAAATGAAGAAGGTTCCTGTTGAAACTCCTCCTCCTTTCATATGTAACCAAAAAAGGTCCTATCAATGGTCCTCAATTTACCACATGCATTGTGGACAATAATCAAGGTTCGAAGTTTTGGAATTTTCCACCTTAGAAGTCTATTGCAAGTGCCTTGTTTTTGTCGACAAGGTGTTTGATGTTGGAACAACATCCTAATTTGTGGATGTATGATGTTGTTGCATAGATGTAGATGATTTTGTAGGTCGGGTGTTCTCCTCTAACAATTGAACAATGTTGGGATGAAACGAGGTTTTATGTGTCGTGGGCTAAACTATAATGCTAAGGTCGAAGCTATTTCTCAAACATCACGTGCGGGCCTTAAATGAACATCCAATGGTTAGAGTTGGCAGATATAAACATTCTTCTCAATTTGAAGATGTAGATTGCATATTTCCCTAAGGCTTGTTGGGTACAAGTGCCTGATTGTTGCTTATCACCCCAAGTGCACTTGTAGTTTGCAATGTCTTCACAACAATGGGCCATGCCTTGTGATCATTGATGGCCTTCACACTTGGGCATAACGTTGCTAAAAATGTCGATTTTCTTCCCCACAAATTTTCACAACATGGGCACTTATACTTGGGTTGGTGTTTGCCCCTTGTAGTGTAGATTGCACTTTCAAGGGCCTTTTGATCTCATCAACTTTCTATGGCCACTCCTTTGGAGTGACGTGCCCCCAAACTCCTTGAAAATCACAGAAATGGGTCCCATACAGTAGTCATTCGATTAAGTCCGCATTTTTTTAAGTCCGCATCGCGGATAAGTCCGCATTCTGTAGGGCTAAAAATGCGGATCAACATATACGGAAGTGTTTATTGTGATCGTGTAAATCCAAAATCAAAAATCGTCATCTGCCTACTTCCATCAATTTTTTCTTGCGAAATCTTTGAAACTGCTTGCTGAATGGTATTTTTCACTAAAAACATGTTGTTAAGCATTTCATCAATCGATTCTTGAGCTAGAAACTGCGATCCAGGAAAAGATGAGCAGTATAGGGCTAAGTCCGCAACATTCGGATAAGTCCGCATTAGGACGCCCAGATCAAGGTGCGGACTTAACCGAATGACTACTGTAATGAAATAATAGAAGAAGAAAATTTTTAAAAAAAATCAAGGCATACTAATTGTAGCATTTTTGGGGTGAGAAGGTGTGCTAGAGCTTTGAGATGGGACTAGGACAAACTCATAAGCAAATGCTTAAGATGACATCAACCTACACAACCAAGGAGAGAAGGGAGTTAATGCTAATTGAACGTAAGTGGTGTGGCAAATTTACTAAGGGTAACCTTAAGCACAAGTTTTACATGCCTGTAACCTTTAGGAGGAAGCACCACTCCATTTCCTATATTATATTCTATGTTAAAGGTAGAAAATTATCTTAACACTATGGGTGTTAAAAAACGATAATACTATCGTTGGATGGTAGTTTCCATCAGATGGTAAAACCATTAGAAGAAAAATCTAGAATAAAAGTGTTTTTTGATGGTAGTACCGTCAATACAGTGAATTATTTTTATGGGGTAGAATAATCATCTAGAAGGAATTTTTATAGAAATAATATTAACAAATAAAAATAATATCTTAGTCTAATTTACTAAAGGGGCAACCTAATAACTATTTAATTACTACTAGTGAGTATCCTACTTATCATCTTCTATTTGTTAGGGGGGTGAAACCATTTAGGTTAATTAGTCCAAGTGGATAACAGATGGATGGATTTCCCTTCACTAAGATGTGTGGAAGAATATTTTTAACAAAGAATATTTTTATTGGGTTCTTTATTTATCCTTTGTGGAGGAGAATTAAGCATCTTTCCTTTGTATGATTATAAATTGGATGTGGCCAGGAGAATTCTCGTGGGGAAAAAGTGTGTATGTGGCATTAAAGATAGGGGTGGAAAGTATCGAAGTATTTTGTATTTTGATTCTTGTAATGGAATATGGTTGAAAATATATCATATTGTTTTGTTCTACTTAGAGGATGTTAGATAGTGGAGAAGGTGGTACACATTAAAATTACATAATGTTTTTGTTATGTTTTATATAATAGTTTATTATTTCTTCTATAAAACCAATAGGATATTCACTTTATTTTTTGTTTCTATAGTAGAAAAACACCTTTGGCCAAAGGATGGTAACTACCACTAAAATATGGCACCAAGGAGGTAGACTCATTTGGGGCTTATAGGGAAGCTAACATTGTTGTAAACAATAGGTAGCAACCATAAAAGGTTTGTAAGTAATGTAGATGGTAGGCATTAGCTACAAAGGGTCTGCAAGTGCTATAAATGGTAGGCAATAACTATCAGAGGTTTGTAAATGGTTAGGAGTCTTCTTTCAAATTTGTTGATAACGATATGTGTATGACAATGGTTGTTGCATGACAATAGCTACAACATGACAATAGACAAACAAAAATAGGTTCTACTTTCATCTTTTTTTTTTCAACAACATTTTTCCTTGATTATAACTAGGTTGCCAAATTCCATGGTTTAACACTGTGTGATTCTCTATGGGGGCTACGTCCAAATGGCATTTTTTTCCCAGGATTCCCAAGTGGGAGTCCCAAAATTGGGACTTTTACTATCCCAAAATTTTGGATGTTCATATCTTCCTCAAATCAAACATGTTTGGAACATGTGATGGCAATACCTTATAACCCTCAAAATATATATTTTCAATGGTGTACTACACGCCCCAATTAAAGATCATTTGACCCCTGCTCTAAGGGGATTTGAGGTCAAGAATCAAATTCCCAATTTGACTCTCGACCTTTTTAAGAAAATCATAATTCATGCATTTCAAATTTAAATGAATAATGTGAAGGCATTTTAGGCATCTACAATTCAAGACCTTTCTAATGGTATCCTAAGGGCCAAATTTGGTGCTTGTTTACCTTTTCAACCAAGGCTTTAAATATTTGGGACTTTCGCACGAGTGTAACTCTCAAAGTGGGAGTGCATTTGGGAATCATTGGGTTCCATTTCTTACATTCTCCCCCATTTGTGAAAATGTTTTACACATCTGAACACATTTTTTTGGCCTTGTGAACCCTTGCATTCCACACTTAGTCATCAACCTAATGTTGGGGTTACGACATGAAGTATACCAAAATAAAAGCCATGTACATGGCAACATTATTTTAATCTTTTCCTTCCCATGCACCTTGTGCCACCATCACAGCATTCCTTCCTTTCGCAATTGTGGAATCAATTCCTAAAGGTTATAGGCCATCGATTACTCACCCCCATCAGTGTCATATGAGTCTGAAGAGAATTTTTCGTTAGAGATGGCTGTAGCCATGGAAAACAATGCTAAAATTAAACAAAATGAAAAAACACACGTTGCAAACCATTGAAAATCAAGAAGATAACAAAACACACAGTCCAAATAATATGTTGTAGAGAAGATGTAATAACAAAACACCCAATCTAAATATTAAGTTGATGAGAAGATGAAAGTTTGACTTGTGCCAAGAATAAATACAAATGGAGCGAAGATTGGGCAAGGATGGGAAAGTGAAACATCCTTGGGCATTGTAGTTTGGGTAGTTGTTCGTTTCCTAAGCTCAAATTATCTGAATCCTTGGGTAGCACTAGAAAAAGATCAATCATGGAAGGTGAACATTAGTCATGGATTATACAAACCCTAACCAAAAGGGCACCAAAAAGAGCAAGACAAATTCTTCCCATTTCATAATCATGTCATTCTCATCATTACTCAAGCAATGTGATGTCAAATTTAATGATTACGGCCCTAATGACACCTTTTTTCACAACCATCATCGATTTGATTAGATCAATGACAAGGAATGATAACATTAAACCCCTATTGATCACAAACATTAACTCCTTTAACAAGTTCAAAAACTCATGAAAATTCATGAAAATCTTAATTAATTGTACTGTCCAGGAGGGAGGGATTTGGCTAAGAAAATATGTGTTCTCAAGATGGATTATGGCAGGGGAGATTGTAGGGCAGGGGAAAAGACATTCCTTGGGGAAAAGATGTGTCCCTAGGGATGGAGGAACAGATGGGGCTAAGGAGAAGACATTCCGAAAGAAAATATGTGGCCGAGGAAAAGACATTCTGAAAGAAAATATGTGGCCTCGGGGAAATGGGGCCAGGGAAAAGACAATTCTCAGGGAGAGGATGTGGGCCAGGGAAAAAACATTCTTCAAGGAAAAAATGTGTCCTTGGGGATGGAAAAGGAGATGGGGTTAGGGAAAATATGTTCCTCGAGGAGAAGACGTTCCCCATGGAGAAGGTAGGTGCAAGGAGGGGATGGAGTTAGGGAGAAGATGTGGGTTAGAGAAAACATTCCCTAGGGACATGGTGGGCTTGGGGAGGAGATGGGGCCAAAGAGAGGATGGGGGTTGAGGAAAAAATGTTCCCTGGGGAGATGGGTCAGGGGAGAATACATTCCCTGGGGAGAAGGTGGGCTTGGGGAGGAGATGAATCCCTAGGGATGGACAATGGATGGGGAGGAAGTGGGTTTGATGATGGTTCCATGGGGAGGAGATGGGGTTGGGGAGAAGGTAGGCCCAAGGGATGATCTAGCCTTGGGGAAAAGGTAATCCTTGGGAGTTGGGGGGAGGGTTTTGGAACGTTGGGCATGCGGGAAAAAATTATCCTTGGGGGAGTCGAAATGGGGCTGGGTTGTGGCAAGGGAGTCAAAGGAATCATCATGTGGACTTCAAGGGTTGGGGGGTTTAGTTAACTAGGGCAGGCCTAATAAATGACAAAGTTTGGGTCATCGAAGTCCACAACCGTGACTATCAGGGCGCATCACTCATGGTGCATCACATACCGCACCATATTTAATTTGTTGTTATTGTTTAGTGTTTGCCTCCCAAAATAGGTATATTGTGGACAACTCATGTGGACTACCTATATAGATTCACAAAATAAGAACTTTGGGCAAAGGATATGGGATAAAGTGTGGCACTATTGGGAACATGTTGGGAACTTGAAGAACATTTTGAAGACATATATATAATCATTAGGAACTTGGTGAGAACATGATGGAACTATATGCATCACATTGGGAACACCAAATTCCAAAAAATCCCATCACCCCAATGCCCCAAAAGAGAAAGAAACTAGGCCTTTTGGATTGCATGTTGTTTCATCACATTGATTGGTTGAAATTTTTATTCCTAATTGTGTTAGCCACCATTTTTGGCCTAGACTAATTGGCAAGAGCATGAATTGTGGGGCTGTAGCAATGCCTTTCATTTGTGATTCATATTCATTGCTTGGGCTTCGTGCTACTACGCACTACTAGTGATGATCTACCATATTTTTTTATAGTTTGTTTAAATGTAAGTATTTGGGGAATGGGTATATAGTTTTATTGTTTATGTTGTTATGCAAATGTGATCACATTTGCGGCACATTGTAAGTAGATTTTTCTAGGTTGAATCCAAATGTTATATCAATTGCATATGCTATTGTGAAAAGTCTACAAGATGAACTGTTCAATTATTGCATAACATTTGCACATGAATATAGTAAGTGTTTTACATTTATGATGATAGTTAGTAATTAGATGGTGTATTTGGTAATTTTTTTTGTTATCGATCTATTTGAATCATATATTTTGCAGTGCATGTCTATTGTGGATGCGTGTATTGGGACTAAGATCCAATGATTATTGTTTATGAAATATGTTCAAAGATAATTGGTTAAGTATCTATGTATAGCTCCTATGATTGCGTATGTGTGTTGTTGGTATCCTAACAATTGTAATTTTTGAACATACAATATTTGCATTGTAGTTCCTGAATGTTGGTCATTCAACCATCCATTTGGATTGAGAAAAATGTTCTCATCATTTTTAAGTATTTGGAATTCTTCATGCCAATAATTAATGATATTGTTGTCAATATTATTATCCCTTGACTCATCAATCATAATTAAATGTTTGTTTTTTTCTTTGTAAGACTCAATGGATTACGATTTTGGTTTTATTATGTTTTGAGACAAGTTCCAACATTTCTAGTGATCCTTTTTTGAAGTTAGCTTTGTTTATTTCTTGCATAGTAATATTTCATAGGATTATGAGTCCATCTATGGATTGTAAATGTGATAATGTTATGTATATGTTGTGCATATTTAAATATACATTGGTAGTTGGTTGTCAAAGGTCTATGATGAAATTGTCAAATGTTTGTCCTTGTGTTTTGAAGTTTATGAAACAAAAAGCTAGGGCAAGTGGCAATTGATATCTATTGATTATGTACGTTTTGGAGGTGTTTGATTCTAATATGTGATGGTAATATTGGATTCCTTGATATGGGTATTATTGGTATGACATTTTTAATGAGACTTTTTAGTGTTTAGTTTTGTAATTTTATGTTTTTTTAATGAAATCATTAAAATTGATTAAAAGATTTATGGGGGGATGCATTGCAATGTTTTTAAATATCCATTTGGACTATTTGAGGGATATGTTTTTGATGCTTTTGTTTACAATTCCTAGTTTAGGATATAAATTTTTTGTTATAATGACCTTCATTCTCTTATAGATTTTAAGGAAAGGTGTTAAGCATTGAGTTTTACTTGTGGACATTGCTTGTTTTATAATGTATTTGGTATCTTGCATAATTTTCCCAAAGAATTTTACCTATGATTTTTTTCTATGCTAATTTTGTGAATGTAAACATTAGTTGTATGTTTGTTGAATATAATGGTGTGCCATTGATTGGTGGAAATTGTAAAAAATCTCTTATGAACATTATGTTGATTCCTCCTAATGGTAAAATGTTAGATTTTAATTTTTGTAATTTTAAGTGTCTTGTTGCAAGCAAAGTGCAACCTTCCATGGATATTTTGTTGATAATGATGAATTGAATATTCGACCATATGTTTATGATGTGGAATGAATATGTATCCAATTTATCAATCCACTTTACTTGATGTGGACTCATTGTTAACTTTTTTATCAAATTTAGGTTGTGTTGATTCTACTTTCAATAATCTATTTACATCATTTGATTTCTTTACATTCATGTAAGATGCTAATATTTTTATTTTTAT
This sequence comes from Sphagnum contortum, assembly GCA_963920785.1. Classification (NCBI taxonomy): domain Eukaryota; kingdom Viridiplantae; phylum Streptophyta; class Sphagnopsida; order Sphagnales; family Sphagnaceae; genus Sphagnum; species Sphagnum contortum. The sequence goes on along the minus strand of OY987294.1, from coordinate 9,885,927 downwards.
TTTGCAAATCAATAAATGTTGGCTACACATCATTTAGTGTCATTTCCCAAGATATAATGAGATTCAATTGATGTCAAAAATTGTATGCCATGATATAAATAAAATACAAATTGTTTGGGTGTAATTTTTAGGGTCATTTTTTTGTGAAGGTATTGTATAACTTTGTAAAAATAGAATTTTTGGTACTTTGAATTCATAAAAGCTATGGGTGTTGTATTGAAGGTGTTCATTATTAAATCTATAACAAAGGATGTTAATTTTATTTATTTTACTAAAAAATTCATATGGACATAGAGAATTAAAGTGGGTGAGTAGGTCTCTGTTGGTAATCAACCCTAAATTGTGTATGATATATTGTTGATTTGATGAGTTTTTATTAATTGTGAAAATAAATAATTGGATTTATATCATTACATTATCATTTTGAACATTTTCATTTTTTTCTTATTTATTTGCTCATGTTGACAAATTATACCAAGGTAAGTAAATGAAATCATGGTTGGTTATGTGATCTGGTAAGTTCAATAAATAATTAATTACTTTAGTGGTTGATAGTTCTTATTGACTTCCTATTGTATTTAAACAACATATGAGGGGATGTCAACTTTTGTCAATTGAATTGTGATTATTATTTTGGTTTTCATTTATTATTTTAGTTTTTAATACTAAAATTTTCCAAAGAGAATATATATGTGAAGTGTAAATAAATATGTTTATGATATAATCTATGATGTAATAAATCAATGATTTACTGTTTTTGCTAGAAGTTATTATAAGTTTCAAAGCATGACTACATTTTGAAACCGATAATATCCATAAATTTGCATTGTTTAAAGGCCATGTATCAATTCTTTTTATGTGTAAAAGTCTCATTTCAATGTTGAAATGAGTTTCATTGACTAAAGGTTGAGGGAATCCATACCTGCATAATTTTTTTTATCATATTAACATGTTGGATTACATGTATGCCAATTACATATATTCATTTGATGTCATTTTGGAATTATTTTGCAAAGGTTTTTTGTTCAAAATCTAATACTTTTGTGGTGCAACCATGTACGTTATCAGTGCAGTTTGCATTTGTCGTTATTGGACATAATTTATATTGATTGATGTTTTGTGTAGTTATATCATATTTTGTCGAAAAATCTTGTCATCATGCAATGTTTGTATAAATCTATTGGGATTTGGAAATGCATTAAACCATAATAATGTGTGGATATGTAAGTTGTCATTTTTTGCAATTTCATAACATCCATAATCAACTTTTATGTGATTGTGAACACCAAAATAATTGTTAAATAAATCTTTTGTCTTTTTTTACTTGTGACCTATATTTGAAGATAATATTGACAATAATGTGTACAAATATATCTTCAATTTTTGAATTTATCATTGCATTTTTGCGTCATTCATTTTTTGTTAGCATATTTTTTTCATAAAATAGATAGATTTATGTTTTGTCCACTTCAAACAACTAACAAAGGATGATGAACGAATGTGAGATTTAAACATTCCCATGGTCAATAATTAGAAATTGAGGAGGAAAAGTAGGTTGGGATCTAATTTCTTCCCATCTTGCTTTAACCTACATGTTGAACAACAATTTATTATTGGTTCTCTTAATGGAAATGTAAAATATTTGGAAATTGTGGCCATTTGCTATGAACGTAAGGAATTAAAACATGTCATTAACCCTAAATAAAGTGTTTACAGGGGTGGTATGACAAGTTATGAAGTCCATGTGTGGTAAGGTTACATGAACAATGCACCTTGACTGTGGAACAATCTTATGGTTGGAGGATGCTTGATGGCAATAAGGGTTTTAGATTCATGAGCAACTTGGTGGTAACTCAGTATATGTTGTTGTGTCACTTAATAATGTGGGAAAGTTTATTGTTGTCAATGTTGGTGTTCACCCTTCACAACTAGAGTCCTTTTGCCAGGACATGAACATATGGTATCATGTTAGTCCATATCGTGTGTTCTACTTTTTGAATTACAGTCCACATATGTGAGTGTAAGGGTTTGCAATACAATATTCATAGAACTTTGATGCTTTGAACCATTTGAAACTACTTACATGAAAAATTGTAATGATTGTATTAGGTGCTTGAAGACAAACACGTGTGCTGAATATAAAGAAATAGCGAGGCATTTTTAACAGGTTTTTGCCATAGATAGTAGGGTCTGGTTGAATTATGCACCCAAGGCCATGCTTGTAGGAATTCCCCATAAGCCACTATGACCATCCTTGGTGTGGCGCACCTATGTTAGTGACACACCCTATTGATCAAATGCTTGCTTCAATGTTTGAAATAGGAAGCTAGATTTTTGCTGATGAAACATTTCGTTGTTGCCATGATTGTTTGTTTGTTTTGCATAATGCAATCTCAGTTAGGATTCGACACATGGACATAAACACTAAGCATGTGATGCAGGTTGCAACAACTGATGATGAATACTATTATGTTATAACAAATTGGGGGTATGTTGTATTGGAAGAAAAAGACATCCTTTATTTTTCCAAAAATTTCTTCCACATCTGCCCTTCAAGAGGGAAGGCTTTGTCTAACATTTGATGCAAAGAGCTTGGTGTACCCCTTTTTTTATGTGGGAAGATTATTGTATTACCAATTTGGGTAATAACTGAATCTGCCAATAAGGAAAAAAACATTGTTACAACGAATCTATGTGAATGAATATTGATAATACTTTAAATTTTGAATACTAGATTCTGAATAATGTTGAACAGCTGATATTTCAAGTGTCTATAGGCCAATGAAAAATCTCAATAGAAAAAAATAACAAAGGGGGGAGGATAGGGGGAAGACTAGTTTTACCTGGCCCACAACCAAACAATTGCATATATTACTATAAGAAATTATCAAAAATTGAGGACATTGCTTATGGATTTTGGTTTTTGTATACTAATTCTACATCTTTTTGTTTTTATTTCTCCATGGCATGATCAAGCATCCATATTTGGACATTGACAGGATGTATTTAATAAATTATGGCAATTTTATTATGTGTTCTTTTATAGTTTGAGTTTTGATCAACTTCATCATCATGATTCATTGTTGCCTTAATACTCAATCAACATTATGATTAAAATGTTGTGGAGATTACAAGAAGAAAGTCATACACTTTTAAAGAGGAATTAATACCTCATTGATCCTATAGTCATAAACCAAAAGGTAGATCCTCCTCCCATTCATTTTTCTCCTTGATTTCATAACTTTGTAAGTAGCCATATTGCTGCAATTGTAGTCTTCTTATGCATCATAAATATTGCATGGTCTAACAACCATGAATTCAATTCTATCTTACTTTCTCTCTAAGCCAGAGAAAGGAGGAATAGATTCAAATTGTTGTTGTGAGGGGTTTTGTTCGTTTTGAAGAAGGTTTTTCAATTACACATTTTTCTTTTAAAGAAATGGAAGAATGAATCACTAGAAGAGGAAAGCCAATATGTGGCCAACACATTTACAACCTTTGACATTTGTTTTTGCAATAAAGTTTTTGCCTTCTACAACAAATGTGACATCGTGCTAACATCAACCAAGTCACCTACAATAAATTTACAACTAGTTTGCGATTAAATTGGTTTACATTTATATAAGGGTTGGGATTTTATTATCTAAAAGTAACCATTTAAAGTCCCATTAGTTGCAAGTGAAGTAGTGTTTAAACACAATTGACATATGTCGATATACATCAATTATAATAATAATTTTATTCATGACTCAACCTAATATTCATAACTTCAAATTAAATTTCAAAATATTATTATTATTTTTATTGTAATTATACTAATTTCATTACATTATATTACTTATAATTTCAAATAGATTAAAATATATTCAAACATAGACTATTATACCAAATGTCTAAATTTTTTAAAAAATTACTGTACATATTATATAATATTATAAAATCATAATAATTACTTTACTTATACCTTAATTATAATAGACACATAATTTATAATTCAGCTTAATTATTCATATTTTTAATTTAAAATATTATTATAATTGTAAAAATTACATTCCAGTATACTATAATATTTACTTATGTATTTTCAATGTATAATTATTATAAAGTCATAAAATTTAAGAATAATTTTACTAAGAATTTCAAATAATTGTAATTATTATTTATCACTACTTATTTGAAATGAATAAATAATATTACAACATAACTTCTCACATTTAGTTATATTGATAATTCCCAATCATAAGAAAACTATCATATTTACAAAATTTATGTTTTAATAATAATAATAATAATTCGTATCTTGATTGAGAAACTATGTGTTATAATTAAGATTTTTATTTCAAAATTTTATAATAATTTTAAAATAATCAGCAAAGCTGATGTAATTATCGTATTTGAAAACAAAGATACACTATATAATTGTATGTATTACTCATTATTTACTTATTTGAAGTAAATTGTTAATATGAAAACATAAAATTTTATATTAATAACAATTATTCTATAATAACATAAAATCATTGTAAAATCACTGTAATAACTTAATTTATTTGTAAATTAAAATAACAATACTTGCATAGGTAATTTATAATTAAACTTTATTATTGTAATCTATAATTTATAATTTATAAATTTCGTTCTTATTTAAGTATCTAAAATAATCATAATTTAATTAAAATAATCAATGTTATGACCATAATTACATGGATTCTAGTATAATAAATTAAAATATTTATTTCTTGTAACTACTTTTCCATAATATATCGCTTTTATAAATAATTATAAATGATTATATATTAATTATAATTTCCACTAAATAGATTGTTACAACACAAATTTTTATATTATATAATTTATATTCTTACAATAAAATAAATCAATTACTATAATTAATGTTTCATTACTTTAAAATCATTGTAATTACTTCAGATAATAATTAATTATAGTAAATTTTGAGTTATTTTCTAATTGAAAATAATTATTTACAATCTGTAATTTATAACTTTAAATCTGAATTAAAATTCTGGAAATATATAATGTAGTTAAAATAATTATTACAATGATCATAATTGCAAGACTTATTATACATTTTTTTTAAATGATGTAATTATTTACTTATGATAAATATTTTTATAGTAATATTACAGTAATTAAAAAATATTAATGTATGTTCAACATATTATTATATTTTTTAATTGCCATTAGAAAGAAACATTTACTTGACCAATAAATGTTTTTACAATAATAAATGTAATTATATAATAATTAAAATAATTATTGTATTGTTACTTTAAAACTAAATAATTTGTGTAGGAATTTATTTTCTAATAAGAATTATTAGTTTTTTAAATTCGAAAATAAATATATATAAGAGTTTTTTAGTTTTAAATTAAACTATTTTTACATTAATTATAATATTTATAATTCGATCAGATTTTATTTTATTTTATTTTAAAATATTTTTCATATTGTTTGTTTTCCATTCCTAGTTTGAACATTATATAAACAAGGTTGTTGTCATCTAATTTCACATTAAAAAATGTGTGTACATGGGATGAATCATTCAAAAGGCTTCACCTAAAACAAAAAGAAAAATTACTCACAATTTTAAACTACCTACCTCTTCGACCTACTTATCTACCTAGTTAAATAGGTGCCTAGTTTGACCTACTCACCTAATTCGACCTATGTACCTACCTACCTAAATACTTACCATATATGAGTAGGTATTTAGGCTAAGTTTGGAAGCACCTACTTAAGTACCTACCAACTTAATATTAGTATTTTGTATGAAATTCATTTAAAAATGCCATGCGGCATTTTACATTGGGCCACATGTCATAATATAAATCATCCAAGCATGTGAAGTGAATGTCCCAGATAATTATTATTTTAAATAATTAAATATTGGGACACATGGTAGCACATCATTTGTCTTCAATAGTGATCAAAATAGTCACATCTTAGTCGCATGTGACAATATGTATACAATGGAGTCAAAGGATGAACTTGTATTTGTTGATTTTTTATTTCATCTAATACCCCTTGTTGTTTGCGACTAATATTGCATGTGACTTATCCAAGGCAACTAAAGGGATTTTAATCACAAATGTCGCTTGTGACTAAAATTTAGTTGTAGAAACCAATCGAAAATATGTGTTTTTTTCTACTAAGTGCAAATGATTATGCAACAAATTACAAAGGTTATCAACCTTTAATTAAACAGTGTAAAAATGTGTAGGAATTTTTTTATATATTGGATTGATGAAATGTAGCTTGTAGAACCATAGACAATGTATCAAATTTCTTAACATGATAAGATTCCATATCCACACCTTCATAATTTGCCCACTAGCTTCATCATTGATAGTTTTCAAAGGTAACTAGTTAAAAGGTTGTATTTCTCAGGCCATTTTATTTGTGTTATGCTTTGGTTTTTCTCTTGAATCAATATCTAGAATATATGATTTTAACTTCTATGTTTATTGTTTGTGGACAAGATTGTAAGACGTAGGTAGCATATCAAAATGTGTCAACAACTAATCATATCCCCAATATATTTCATGAATAAAACGAATATCACATTACTAACCCCAAACCTTCGTACTTGTGGCCACACTGATTTTTGTATCCTCTACCATGGGTTGTCTTGTCCACATCCACACATTAATGCAAGATTTGATTTTCATGTAGTAAATGGCCGACCAAAAGTTCAATGATAAAACAAACCAAAGTTATCACATAACATCTCACTATTGTTTGATCACGCACATTTAAACTCAATCCTTAAATCTTGAATGGACGTTATCTTTCAAGATTGTAAATAAATATTCCTAAATTCCAAATGACAATGTTTGTTGTTTTCCAAGTCACTATTTTTTTAATCATAAAAAACGTGAGCTCAAATTGCTTTGAAATATTTCCAAAACAAAGTGAAAAAAATCATCCTTCTCCTAGCAAACCAGACTTGAGATGTGGTTTCAATTTATCTTCAACCCCATCCTTGTTTTTGCAAGAGATACAAATGAAGGGGCCTTCCCGTAACCTTGAGGTCTGTGAAAATGAAGGACCAATGTGCACTGATATGCCACCAACTGGTTGAATGCTATTATTATAGATGGTGCATATGAATAGCCCATTTCCTGCATGCACTATTGATTCTGCACCTAACCTCCACCTGAATAGCCTAAAACTACATTTGAGACCCATTGCAATTGAAGAAAAAGGTGTGGGTCCCTGGAGCTCCCACAAAAAATGCAAGTTTCTTGTCCATCATATGAAATGAGTTCCAACTACAAAAGTGTAGTATTTGAATGTAGTAGCATAACTTGCAATTACCTTTGTAGCCATCAATAATGGGATTCCAATTTGAAACTCAATGGGTGTTGAATTTTGTTTCAAGGAGTCTATATGACTTGATAATTCAATGTAATAATGCAGAGAAATGGTCAAATATTTTAGCTTGTAAATATCTGCCAAATTTGTCGTGACAGGGTGATACATTAATATGTTCAAAAAATCTTTTTAATGTCACACAACCACCAATGACAAACAATTTGTCTATACTATAGCTTAAGCAAATGCATTTTTTACATTTTTCTCATATTTGCAAACCTTCCTTTTATTTTGTTCAAGGATGTATACTAGAACAACATTGATATGTGGGTTGCATGCATGCAGTGTTTGTTCACACAAACTCCCCTGCTACATAGGTTGACATTAATAAGTTGAAGTTGTTCCATGACAACCTCCAATGAACTGTTAGTAATGGAACCATAGACACACACAAGTGGTGACATCAAGGAAATGCCTGCAAAACCAACCACCATATAAAGATAAGCTCTTCATCACCAGAATTGAAGAATGTGGTGGATGGTAAGGCTGGTATCAAGCGCCAACTCTATGTATGTTTGAGGTTCACTTCCTTGAACCTTAAGAGTTTTTTCATTCAAACTGCACTTGAAATACAAGGAGATTACTATAAAGGGTTGAGAAAGCACACATGGACACCACCAACCACAAAAAGTCAAGATTCCATTTAGGCCTTCTTGCTCATGGTGTTCAAGGAGAATCTTAGGTGGGAAGGTGCAGGAACTAAAAATTGGCATGTTGGTAGGCATGACAATCACTTAAAGTAAAGAACCAACAAATGGTTAGATAATATCTCAGGCATTTTGCACTCAAGATGCACAAAGGTTAGGTTCTACTACATACATGCTTCCTCCTTCCTCCGTTTTCCATGCACAAACTAATACAAGTCCCATTTTTTGAAAAAAATTAGATTGCATATGGGGGAAGGAAGGTTAAAAGAAAGATAGTGATCATGGGGTTGGAAACTTAAGGTATTCACCAAGAGCAACACTACAATTCAAGACTCGTTTAGGAAAATTTAGGTAGGAAAGGAAGGTAGGAACAAATAGAGAAGTTCTACCACATTGCAGAGGATGCTAGGTTGTTGGGAGGGAAGTCAAATTAGTTTCTTACACTTGCTATACCTCAAATCCCCAATATTTTTGTTGCTTTCCTCATATGCACAATATTTTTGTTCACATGCAAATGTGCATCCAGATAGGCAATCTATTTGTTTTTGCAAGTTGGACACAAGTAGAACCCCAACATTAGAGGTTCAAAAAGGTCAACTCTAACAAGTAGACGTCTTATTCCACCATTCAACATAAAGTCTATTAATATTGATCATAAATTGTGCAAGTGATGTTGTTGTTCAACATAATGGTGTGCATAATCCTTTCTACAGAAGGAGTTCAATGCATAAATGCAATTGATAGGTCTCAATAGATAATTAGGTGTTGTCATTGGTTTTTTCATATCTCAAGATCTATGTAGGCTAGTGGAGTGTTGTTTAGTATGTTGCATTATGTACATGTGTGAAAAAGAATATTTACTATAAAGTCCATTGTACATCTGATGGCACTAATTTGAAGCATGATCTTGGGCACATGCAAAATGTGGTGAAAGAATAGGGTGTGCATCTTTCTAAAGGTTTGATCAATAATCTAAGTTTTCGGTTGAATGTTGGAAATAACAGCTTCTTGTGGTGTGAATTTGTGAGGAAAAACAGCAATTGGCAAGCCTACAAAAGATTGCTTAAAAGCAAGAGAGGGTCTTTGTTAAAGAAATTTACTCGTTGAATTTCATTGCTAGCATTGCCCCTTTAAGGCCTCTTTATTGCACATCTATTGCCTCCTTGGTAGGAAGTGCCACACTTTATATTCCTATTATGGCTCTTAGTTGAGAATGATGTTATTACACTATTGTTAAACAAGGATGCAGAATAACAAATTTACAGAATTATTGAAGTGGACTTGTAAATATGGCAATTAATTTTGAAGTATTTTTCCATAGTAAATTCATCTTTACTTAAGATGCTTGGATTGCAGATTTAGCAAAAACTCCATTCAACAAAACATGCTTGATTCACTAGTTATTCAAATGTAATCAAACACCATGAAGCATCATTCAACATCTGATTGTTACACAAAAGTAACAACTATGCACAATCAAATGTAATTGAAAATGATGACAGAAATTGATGCATATATTTGGACTTATTAGACCATGTTTTTTGTTTCTAGAACTTGTGCTTGGCACATGAAAATGCTCCATTTTCCAACCCTCTACCCTATGTACAAATGCCAAACACCAACAACAATTTGACAAAAAACCTTAACACAATGTCTATTGGAAAGAACTATCTACTCAGTAACTATGAAATATAATCATTGAAGGTTGATTGCATGATCTCTCTATCACATACCTAATGTTTCTACAATTGTTTTTTTCAAGTTCACATTTGGATGATTGTGTTCCCCATGTTGCAAAAACTTAGAATGAAAGTTTATTAAGAGATAAACACATTCAAGTAAATTGCAAAAAGGAGGAAGAAGAATAACCCAACCCTATAGCCACAATAAAATCCCTAATGAAAGATTTGGAAGATGAAGTTAGCTTGAGAAATACCTTGGCAAGTGAACAAGAGAATCCTTCCAACATGCGAAACAAGGTCAGAATATTGCAATGATCTAACATAAGGATGGACTCTAACTACCTACATTTGCTTGCAAAGTTTGGATTTGAACCAAGAAAAATTGCATTTCAAGGATTCACATGTTGCAAGTAAAGAACGGTTCAGAGAAAATACCTACATGCAAAACAAAATTTGATGCAAATGACATGTGGTTACCTTTGGGTGAGTTTGTGTTTTTTTTCCTTTCTTTTGGGTGAGTTTGTGTTTTTTTTTTCTTTCTTTTGCGTGGACAAAGGTGCAAGTAAAGAACTAAATTTCTTCCTCGATTTTGGATTGCCCTGCATGTGATTTTGTGCAGACTTGAATATACAACATTAGTTGTGTGACATTTTATATAAGGGGGTTTGATGCAGCAGCAACTTCACCAACAACAAAGCATGTTTGATCAAAAACCTCACATTCTTCAAGCTCAACATCAGTAGGCCTCCTTAAATTCGGAAATTGCACGAATGTACGATTTTGATGTTTTTTCGGGCACCTGCTGCCTCTAAAAGCGTGCAATTCGTGCACTAGTATATTAACTATGGGTTAAGGTTCTCCCCAATCTTATTATTAACCACTGCTACTGGAGATAATAAGAGGCAGTCAGTCTTCTTCTACAACTAATAAGTTATGAAACCTAGTGGTTCTTTGATTCTTTTGGAAATAACTGGAGATGGTGGTTCTTGGATTCTGATTTTTTCACATACCCGGAACAGGTGGTTATTGAAGAAAATCAAAGAACTGCCCTAGACTTCTCCTGACCTTCCAATCTGAAAACACTTTGTAGGTAGTCTGTGGTAGTATAGTTAAGTAGGAAATTTCAGAATCAGCGCTAGTGGTCAATTCTGCAATTTAATGCATAAGGTAGGTAGGAAATATCAGATAGTAGAGGTGGCCAAATCTTGTTGCAACTTAAAACAATAGATAGTTATTATGCAACATCAGAATCAGCAATGGTAGAATTTGAGGCCTAGGCAGGGTGGTGGGAAATATGGGAATCAGCAGTGGTGGCTGATTCTGCCACTTAAGGCAGAGGTAGATAGGAAATATCATAACCAACAATGCTGGTCAATTTTTGCCATTTAATGCAATAGGTAGGTAGGTAGGAAATATCAGAATCAGCAGTGGTGGCTAATTCTATCATATATGGCAAAGGTTGGTAGGAAATATCACAATCACCAATGCTAAAAAGGGGAATAGGTAGGTAGGAATTGACCTAAAAGTGCTGATAGTAGGTAGGAGGAATTCACATAATCAGCCACCAGTGCCAATTCTGCCATGAACAAGAAACCTAAAATCCTGCAGAATAACTAGAGCACAGATTTGTGTAGAACATAACCAACCCTAAGGAGAATCTCAATGCACTGATTGGCTATCAGGTCATGACTCATGTCACATGTGCACAAAAATAGGTGAATCGCAGATTTCTTAAATGCGTGCAATGCATGCAAAAAGAGGCCCGTGCACGAATCTAAGGATGCCTGAACATCAGCAACCACAACAGTGTGTTCTCCCTCTCAATATGGCATGCTTTCTATTTGCAGCAATTCACCATCACCCCTTCCTATTCATCAACTTCATCAACAACAACAAACCTCTCCAGTGCGCAATCATCAACTTTCCTTTTCATCCCAGATATGACGGAGCAAATCAGCAACGGAAAAAGGTAGTGGTAGGAAAAGGAACCGTGAAATCTGACTCGAAAATCACATAACAACTGAAATGTGAAAAACAATCTTATATTGAAACATCCAAGACGACTATAAAAAAAACCCCATATACCAATTCCTCAAAATTCTGGTCACTGGCATTTCATGGGTGCCCTCACACACTCTTTTCTTTTTTTTGAAGGGGCCATATTCATTGGCCCGTCACCAATTTTTTTGGAACATTGGGCACTCCCCAATAGAAGCACCTCTTTGAACCGCCATATGGGATAAAAGTGAGGTGCAATTGGGAACGTTTTGGGGGAACAAATTGAGAACTTGAGGAATATCATGGGAACACATATGGAACATGATGAGAACAAGGGGAAAAAGAAAAAAATTCCTCTCCCCCATCCCCTTCCCAAAAAGAAAAAAACTGGACCCCTGATGAGTCCATGCTGAGCCTTTCATTTGCTGCATGGAACTTTTATTTCCAAAACTGTTTGTCACCATTTTTGGCCTGGGCTAATGGCAGAAAAGAATGAAAAAAAAACCGGAGCCTGATTAGTGCACTCTGAGCCTTTCATTGGCTGCATACAACTTTTTTTGTTTCCAAACCATTTGTCACCATTTTTGGTCTCGTCTAATACCCCCAGGGCGGCCACTTCACTCCATGAAGCGACTTCTCATTGGTAGCATGAAAATTCTACACCTAAAATTAGCTGCCACTAATTTTCGCCTTCCTAAGAAAACCCTAACTATTGACCTATAGCGATGCCTTTCAATCAAGTAGCTGAAGGAAATAGGTCTACGTAGGTACTTTTTTCTAATGTTTTTTGTGCGAAAAAGCAGCAATTCATTACATAAGAAAAGGGATTTAACTGCTTCTTACAAAACCAATTAACATCATCATCATCATTAACTTCCATCGTCACTATAACACACAACTAAGAACGAAGTTCAGTGAGATGTGTGGTATTCCGTTTTTAGTGTGCAAAACTCATGAAGCAACTACCCGACTTTTGATTCAATTGCAACAATAATAGTCTAGTCTGAGAAAACAAATTGGTTGTTGCAGAAGGTTTTTAGGGTTTGATGGTTTAGGACAATTTAAGTATAGAATATGGAGATGGTCATCCAGTTCTCGGTGTGCAAAATTCATGAAGCAACTACCCAGCTAGTTTAAAACTTTTTTCTGTTGTTGTTGATTATAGGAGAAGAGTTTAGGTCTGGTGTTTTAGGGAAAATTTGGATGTGGGCAAAGGAGTTGGTTTTGCAATGCTGAGCAGATACAACAGTTTGTTGCTATTCAATGGTTTGCAGTTGACAAGAAGGTTGCATTGGAGAACAAATCCCTCTTTTTCACTCTTGGGTTGCAGGCCTGCTGCAGCTTCTTCTTCTGTTGCTAGCATTAGTGGTGGTGGTAATCTTGCAGCTGCTTCTGGATCAGTTTCCAGAAACCCCCAATTTTTCTCCCTGTGGGTGGGAGTTATACTGCCAAGGAGAGATCAGAAATTGGCATTTTCAGTGAAGAGTGGAGAAGTGCAGAAGGGTGCAGAAGATATGGAGTCATCACACAAATACACAAACCGGCTTGCGCATGAGCATAGTCCTTACCTTCTCCAACATGCCCACAATCCTGTAATTCCTTTACTCTCTCTCTTTCTCTTTTCAGAAATAACATCTCTATGTCAAGTCTTCTCCTCCCTCCTGGGAATTGTGAATAGTTTGGTTCTGAACTTCTGCCTCTCTCTCTCACACACGTGCACTTGCTAAAATTTCTTTTTTTCTTATGCTTTGGTGTGTTTTTGTGTCTCTTCAATGGGTTTTTTCTTTCATAAGGATTCACACTTTTGAGCTTGTGGGAAGGTTGAGTGAGTGAGTGAGTGATTCTGGTTGAGGAGGTGGTTGTGTGCAAATCAAGAGGGCGGACATCGCAAAACTTGGGTTGATCTGTGCAATGCCCTTTTTCTTCTTAGGTTAAGTGGGTACTGGAGGTTGCTGTAAAAAAACAGATGCTGATGAGGGGCATGGGTTGAAGGTGGACTGGTATCCTTGGGGTGAAGATGCTTTTACCAAAGCACAGGCTGAGGATAAACCCGTCTTCCTGTCAGGTATCATCGTCTCCCTACTATCCCTCACCTAGTATCCCTTTGATTTCATGACATTTGCATCATCACATGATTTTATCTATAATTAGAAGAGATGCATGAGCTTTCTGTCTACAGTTCAACTTTCCTCTGTAATTTTAGAATTGTTGGGTCAAAGAAAACATCACATCCAGCTGCAAGAGAGCTGAGCAATAGCAAGAAACAATGTGCTACAAAAGATCATCACACTGTGGTTTATGTTTTGAAGTTTTGACTGACTGAATGTATTTATGTTTGCTGTGACCACCACTGGGTGGAATGTCTCTGATTTTCAAGTGGGTTACAGCACCTGCCACTGGTATGTGTGCCAAAATCCTTCCTTTTTAAAGACTTCAATGATTTTCCCCTAGTTTCCAAACAAATAATGGATTCACTTATCCTGGAGAAATTTGGTACCTGCTTCTTTACTGTTAAATGAGAAGTCTTGTGTATTCCAGTTGACAGCAGTGCCATAGGCTTATATTTGAGAGGTGAGATTCTGTTTAGAGATTAACAAAGGTTTTATAGGCAATGAAGGCACTCATTGAAGCAGATATGTAGAATGATGGGTTTGGTTTATTTTTCCTTAAGGGAGCTATGTAGTTATGTGAGTTGATGTGCTAGGTGCCATGTGATGGAGGTGGAGTCTTTTGAAAATGAGGAGGTGGCCAAGCTTATGAATGAGTCTTTTGTTAACATCAAGGTTTGCTGCAGCACCCCAAGCTCTCTCATTTCCTCCGACTAACATAACATGACCTTCCTTTTGCATCCCTTGAAGAGTACCACATGTTTGTGGAGATGGACACAATTTGAGGTTAGAGTTATGAACACTGTCGCCATTGTTTCTTGTGGGTTTGAGGGGGTCGCCTAAGTGTTAGAGGGAAACTACAACAATATGCAGGTTTTGTCTGATGACAACAATTGTGTACTTTTGCCCTGTTATCATCAAGTTGGGAAATCAAGGTTTTCTACTTTGGTTCGCAAGTACGAACTGAGATGCTTGTAACTTGCTTGCTGGGTACAACCAAGCATGTCTTACAAATGTGGCAGGATTGATGGGTTGGTGGCAGGTGGACAGAGAAGAGAGGCCTGATGTTGATAAGGCAATTTTCTTCTTCACTCCATCTTTGTGGATCATTTTTCTAAGAGAGTGTGGTTTGGTTAACCATGAGGACCAGGGGAGGGTTTCAACAGGTCACAAGGTATTGTGTGCAAAAATAGGTGTCATGAGGATGAAGCCTTTACATCACTACCCCAAAAATGCATCATTTGTAATATTATACACCTAGTAAGTCTTCTCACACATGTGGTGTCAGGACAGGTCTACATGACGTATGTGCAAGCATCACAAGGTGGTGCAGGAGGATGGCCAATGAGTGTTTTCCTTACTCCAGAACTGAAACCTATTGTGGGTGGCACATATTTCCATCCCGATGACAAATACGGCCGCCCAGGCTTCAAAACAGTACTCAAGTATGTATATCATATTCAGTCTGGATGCTTGGTGCAACATTGAATAATAACTGTCTGCCAGATAAAAATACTGTTGCTTTTACATAAAATTGCTGTTGAAAAATGCAAAATTATTCATAATCTTCTTTCTGATAATTGCAACAATCTGCAATTCATGACTAGCTACATGACAAGAATTACTGGGATTCATTTGTATTGTTTTGGTTTGAAGTGGATCTGAAATGTTGGCAGGCGTGTTCGAGAAGTATGGGAATCAAAGAAGGACCTTTTGAGAGAGACAGGAAATCAGGTGGTGCAGCAACTAGCAGAGGCTACTGCAGCAATGGCTCCATCCACGAAGCTCACTGAGACCAGCATTGTTACTCAAGCAGTTTCCCTCTGTGCTCTCCAGGTATTTTCTTCCTTTGACAATCATGAATATTGTGTACACTTTGACTAGACAAAATTCCTCCCTTACCCGTGCCTGATGCAAAGAGGTGATACTTTGCTGTGGAATAAATATGACTATAGACAGTTTGGTTTTGTTGTGAATGACATGACTGTTTGTGCATGGCTTTGTGCAGTTAGCAAAGGGTTTTGATGCAAAGTTGGGAGGTTTCGGGGGAGCACCCAAATTTCCACGGCCAGTAGAAGTAGCCTTAATGATGCGGCATTACAAGCGGCTGGAGCAACAAGGGAAAGAGTCAGCTTCCACCAAGGCTCTGGAGATGGCATTGTTTAGCCTGCGATGCATGGCACGTGGTGGCATGCATGACCATATTGGTGGTGGCTTCCATCGCTATAGTGTTGATGAATACTGGCATGGTATGGAAATCTCTTTACTGGACATCCCTCTACAGCAGCCTTATCACATTCTATACATGCTTGTGGGTTCTGGGCATATAACAGCTTTGGTAGGATGGGCATGCAGAGAAAATTCATGATGTGCAATGAAAATTTGCTTTGTGATAATTGGGCCTTCACTTCAATAGGAAGGACGAGAACAGGCATTTTGGGAGGTAGCAGAAGGTGGGTTTATGTTTTTTCTTGGAAAAGTGGTAACTGGGCAATGAGTAGTCAAGACATCTACTGTCAGGCTCATGGAGTTTTGTTGGAAAAATTGCAGTTCCTCACTTTGAGAAGATGTTGTACGACCAAGCCCAATTGGTGAATGTCTATTTGGATGCCTTTGTGGTTACAAAGGACCTGCAGTACTCTCAAGTAGCTCGTGATGTGCTTGACTATCTGCACCGTGACATGACCAATCCTGAGGGTGGCATCTTTTCTGCTGAAGATGCTGATAGTGCAGAGAGTTCAAATTCTCCACAGATGAAAGAAGGACTGTTTTATATCTGGTCTGCCCAAGAGGTTTTTCTCAGCCTTTAATCCTCAGTTCACAAGTTAGATCTCAGGAAACATGTTCTATATTTCATTATCTACTCCTTTTTAATCTTTTCTGCATGTGGGGTTGAGTCTTATGATCTCTTTTGCAACAATACAATCTTGACAGTCTGGTGATATTTTGTGACTGAAGATTGAGGAGGTGCTAGGAAAAGAGCATGCAAAAATGTTTGAAGCACACTACTATGTGAAACCAGAAGGCAATTGTGATCTCTCTCGGATGAGTGACCCACATGGTGAATTCTTGCAAAAAAATGTCCCCATTGAGCGCCAAAGCATTGCTGATACAGCTGCCAAGTTTGGGAAGACTGAACAGGAGGTTATGCAGTATCTTGGTCAGTGCAGGGCAGAGCTACATGCATACAGGTCCTGTAGACCTCACCCTCGAATGGATGATAAGGTTAAAGCTTGCTTCCCCTAACTCAATACCATTGTGTTGCTTGAATGTGGTGTCTTTCTCTTGTAGGAGTTTTGCATCTATCCAGTATCACAGTGGTGCTATGTAAACCTAGCCCTAAGGCTTGACTAGTGTTGATGAGCAGATTATCGTGGCATGGAATGGCCTTGCGATATCAGCATTTGCAAGAGCCTCTCAGATTCTGAGGAAGGAGCCTCAAGACATTCACTATGAATTCCCTGTCACAGGATGTCATGTCAGCGTTTTGATTCACTTTTGCTCCTCTTTTCCTAAGGCTTGAATCAAGAGCTAATCCAGTCAGCCTCATGGTCTTCAAAAGGACATTTTGATTTCACCACAAAGTTTAGAGATGTTGCTGGCAGTCTGTTTGTTTCTTCTGCATCTTCTAAAAATTGTGTGTGTTACCAAGAGCATGACTTTTTGGGAGCTGACATGCAAACTTGGCACTGCAGCCCAAAGAGTACCTAGAGGCAGGAGAGAAGGCAGCTACATTCATCAAGACCAAGCTGTACAATGAAAAGACAAAGCGACTCACCCGCAGCTTCCGTGATGGTCCTTCTCAGGCACCAGGCTTCTTGGATGACTATGCCTTCCTGATCTCTGGGCTGCTGGATTTGTATGAGTGTGGAGGTGACACCAAGTGGCTATCATGGGCCCTTGACCTTCAAGCCTCTCAGGTGCCAAATGAAAAAAGCAAGAGAGAATAACAGAATTATTGGGAAAAAGTCACTTTGTCAGTACTGGAGCAGACAGCTGAGTAGATGGGTTCAATGTTATGTTTGATCCTCTTGTGGTTTGAACATTTCAATAGGTGGTTGTTGTAACTTGGATCAACCTGGGAGGCTTCAATCTTGAGCGTTTTGGAGCTGTCTGTTGATAGTATCATCACTGAAATCTTTGTTAGGACCATGGTGGAGGGGAGTATTTTCTGAGAGCAAAATGCTTGTATCTTGTCACAGGATGAGCAATTTTGGGACAAAGAGGGAGGAGGTTATTACAGTACTCCAGAGGGTGATTCCTCAATCTTGTTCCGGATGAAGGAAGATTATGATGGGGCTGAACCCTCTGGAAATTCTGTTGCAGCTGTGAACCTTCTCCGTCTCTCATCTTTGCTAAGTGGGGATAGATCTGAGTATTTCCATCACACAGCTGAACATCTCTTGGTATTGCTTTAAGCTCAGTCATGCATTCAAATGTAGATGTGGATTCTATAGTAGATTAGTGGCATGATGACAGGTAACAATCTCTCTAAAGCAGGAATAGCTTGAGAGGTCAGAAAGCATGTATTATGAAGACCCAACTTGAGATGTATTACAGTACTTGAGCTAGTGGTAGTGTTGCTGTCGATTGTTGGGGGTGCAAATGGTTGTTGGGTGTAGGCTGTATATGAAAGCAGAATGAAGGAGGTGGCGATGGCAGTGCCACTTCTATGCTGTGCTGTTGATGTGCTCAATGTGCCTTCCAAGAGGCAGGTCATTGTTGCAGGACCCAGATATGCACCTGACACAGATGCCCTTCTCGCAGCTTCTCATGCCACTTTTGACCCTGACAAAGTTGTAAGTGTTGTGCATTTGTTCATTCTGTCTGGATGAGAGGTTCTTTGCTCACACTCAGATTGATCTTAGAAATTTCTTGGATACCAACTTGCAGAACTGATGCTATCTCTCATTTCCATGACTAATCAAAGCTAAATGGTCAAATGGTAATACTGTGTGTGGATTGTGGTGATGAGGGACAGATCTTTCACGCGGATGAAACAAATGCTCAGGACCAGGAATTTTGGCGTGAGATGAATCCAGGTGTATCTGCGATGTCACATAGCAGTCCAGAGGGGAAAGCGGTGGCATATGTGTGCCAGAATTTCACATGCCAAGCACCAACGTCTGATCCCACTGCATTGGAGCAGCTTCTTGCACAAACACCTCCAGCTCCCAAGATCTCTACTTTCAAGATAGGTTCAATGACCAAGTGAATTTTTTGTTCAGAGTAGTTGCAACCATGCGGTCTAGGTCATGTATAATGTACTGAAAAATCAAGTATCTCAAATCAGCCTTTTGCACTTACCCACTCCACCCCTCTAAGGGCCCTTTATATTTATGGCTTTGGTACATGCAGCTGGCTTATTCAGTTATCTTTTCCTGTTAATTATATACATATATGTGTACATATGTGTGTGATCACATGCACATATGCCAGATGGTAGCAAATGGCATCATGACCCTCCAGATGTAAAGTATGCCAAACATAAGATTCAGTTAACAAATGATTTTCTTTCTTACAGGGGTGGGTGTTGCCTGATGTTTTTCTGGGAGCCATTATCATGGCATATGGATTCTGAAAGGATTATTTTCAGAACTGATCGGGTAAGGTGTAATTTTTTCAGAACCAGGTGGGTAAGTTCAGTGATCAGTTTGTAGACAAAGTACCAGGTGGGTTTAGGGTTTATCATATGCAAGAAGTTTTTATGTTTTCAAGTATTACTTGAAGTTTAAATTTGACTTGCAATTTGCACATGGATTGTTAGGTCAATTCTTCACGATAGTAATAATACAGTCCAGGTTGTCCATTTGCAAGTAGTAGCGCCTTAAAGTTGTCAATACCCCAACAAAAATAAAAACCCACTCGATTTTTATTTGTGAACCTAAGATTCCAAGAATCTGTTTTGCAAGAAAACCCACATTCAAAAATTGGCCTTCATGCATACACCACCAAGTTAGTGGATTTGCACATGTAGATGAAAAAATAGACAACCTCTTGAACAAGGACAACTCTCCAATGACTAATGCTTGAGAAGATTCCTCAATTGAGGCCCTCACTTCAAACACATTTTTTTCAAGCTCCAATCCCACATCATCAATTGTTGTAGTAAATGAATGCATGCTACAATGTGGACAAAAAATTGTCATAGTTTGACAATTTTCAATACTTGTGGAACTTTGATATATAATGGTGGATGTTTGGAAAACACTTTGTAACTAAGACTTTCAATTAATACCAGTTTACATCCCAATATATCATTGCATTATGAAACTGGAACAAATATGAACAAATTAATCATTAATTGGAGTGCATTTTCACTTTGCAACAACTTGTCACAATGCTATAATTGTAAGAAAGAGCTACAAAGGACTAGATTTAGTGATAGTTTATCTATGAAATTTTGCGCATGTAAAAAGACAACCACAAAGAAGAATTTTTTTCATTCAACTTTTTAATTTCTTTTCAAGTTGTGAAGTTCATACCATATTTTTTAAACATTTGTTAGTACATTATGTTATAATACTAATGAAAATTGTGTTTTTTTTTAGTTGTAAAATGTTCTTCCATTGGAGATGTAGTAGGGCTAAATGTTGTTTTTACCATTTTACATTAGAAAAATGGATTTTCAAAATGAATAAAAAATAGTAATTTACTATCAAATAAGGGTTCTAAATCAATGTTTATAAAAAACCTGGTGTATTTTTACACAAATACAACTACTAATCAATTGCAAATTGATGGGTTTAATAACTTATTTTATGTTTGAAGTTCAAATTAATTACATGTGATCTTTAGAACATTTCAAAGTGAATCAAATGTTACATGTTATTAATTTTTATACTATATGTAGTCCTAATTTCCCTTAAAATTGTTTGCACTATACCATGCATCTACCTTAGCACATGCAATGACCCTAGGGTTCAATCATTCAAAACACATCATCATAAAAGGAATCACAACTTGGCATCATATTCAAATGCCACTGAGATTACATTCCCGCATCCTACCAAATTTTTCACAATCCACAAAGCCTTTAAGCATGGATCCAACATGATAGCCATCATTTTGTGAACTTGTAGTGCATCAAAAGACCTCAAGAAATCTAAAAAAAAATTGATCACCTTTATAACTTCAAATTGCATATCTTTATGTAAAAGCAAGATCTTAACCTCAAAAGGGTAAAAAACTTTAAATGGGCTAAAAAGCTATAACAATTCAGTTTCCATGTTCATTATCAAATGTGATAGTTATTGTCAAGGCATTTGACAACAACTAATGGCCCTTAAATTGATTTAGCACACATGCTTACCATCTTTTTGTTCTCCACCAAGAGTTGGCATTATAACTTTGTAGGCATCAATAGATGTAATCCATACACTAATTGATATGGTGTATACCATGTTGTTATTTTATATGTAGTTCGATATGAAAATAACACTATAGATAGATATTCATCCCAATCTATTCTATTTTCACTAACTAACTTGGTCAAGAGTGTCCCAAATACCTTGTTAATAGACTCAACCTACCCATTCCCTTGAGGATAATAGTTGTAAAATTCACATCTTTCAACAAAAAATGATATGTCAAATACTTAATGGCATCATTAATGAAATGAACTCCCTAATCTATGACTACAATCAAAGGACATCCAAACTTATTTAATATGCACTCATACATAAATTTTGTTGTTATTGTTGCAATATTGGTTTTTCAATGCTCTTGCTTCCACCCACTTAGTAGCATAATCTACGATGACAAGGATGTATTCATTTCCAGTACATCTGCATGTTGGCTTAATTGGCCCCACAAAATCAAGTCCCCATTTTATAAATTGTTCTTCTAGAAGACTTGTGACCAACTTTGCAAGACTTTGAGTCGTTAATCCGCCTGTTCTTTGGCATGCATCACATGATGTACAATAATCATGCTCATTTCTATAAAAAGTTGGCCACCAATGTCCCACATCCAATATCTTCATATGTGTGATTTTTGTTGTAAAATGACTTCATGATGGTCCTTCATGAAGTTCTCTTATCACCATCTATGCTTCTATAGTTGTCAAACATCTTCACACAATCTGTTGTCTTGACCCATTTTGTACAATTCACCATTTTTTAATGTGAAAGGTTCAACTTTCCTAACCAATTTTTGCTTCTATTGTATAGATAACGTGCCCTCAATTTGGCATGTTTTCAAAAATTCTTTTACATCATTCAACAATTTAGGTTCTTTGTAAAACATACTTGCATCTATGGTTTGATTAGGCACACCTACGGGTTTCATAATATTTGGTAGTCTTGACAATGCATTAGTAACTACATGAATTCTGCCTGGTTTATACACTACTATGAAATCATACTCCAAGAACAATAACAACCATCTAGCTATTCTTCTTGAAACTTGTGGTTTGTTGACCAAATAGACCAATGCCATATGATCTACATGAAAGACAAACTTATCACCTAACAAATAATGTCTAAACTTGTGTAAAACAAAAATCATTACTAAAGCCTCTCTCTATGTTGTGTTATAATCTTGTTCTACTATGTTCAAAAGTCTAGAAGCATACACCATTGGTTGATCACTCTTCCCTATCAAATTCTAAAATAACATAGCTCCTACAATTAATAATGATGCATCTTTATGAGCATGAAATTCCACCTGCAAGTTTGGTAATATCAATATCAATGTTTAATGTACTTTTGTTTAATCAATTCCTTCTGACATTCCTCTATCCAAAGGAAAATTTATGTTTTTTTGGTCAGTTTAATGATAGGTGCCATAATAACAACGATTTTTTGATAAAACATCTATAAAACTATGCCATCCCATTGAGTACTTGAATTTACTATGGATTTCTTAGGTGGTGGCATCTTTATTATTGCTTGTATTTTCTCTAAATCTGGTAGTTTCCCTTCTTTGGAAATAATAAAACCCAAGATCATCCTTGAAAATACCATGAATGCACATTTGTCTAGATTTAGACTACTACCATATTCTCTGCATTTTTGAAAACATAATATGAGTTTCTATAGATGACTATCCACTGTACACTGTAAAATCGTCTAGAAATATTTTCATAAAATTTTCCAAATATTTTCTAAATGTTTTGGTAAGAATTTTGATATGTTGGAGGTCCATTTTTAATTTTAAACAACACCTTCCATATAAAACCCCCTTAGTTTGTAACAAATGTAGTTTTGTATTTGTCTTCTAGAAGTATAAATTTTTTATGATATCTTGAATATTGATTTAAGAAAGAACATGCTTCATACCCTATTATTGTTTTCAAAACTTCGTCTATAAAAGGTAATGGGTATGGATCCTTCTTTGTGGTTGCCTTTAGTTTTCTGAAATCTATACAAATTTTTAGTTTACCATTCTTCTCGGGTACTACTATTATGGGTGACAACCATGTAGCCTCCTCTACATATTAGATGAATTTAGATTTTAATAATTTATCAATATCTTGTTTGATTGTTGTAGCATAAGTCGGATTTAATCTATACCTAGCCTAATGTGCTGGTGGAATAATATAGGGTCCAATTGGTGTCAAGAAATGGTAGGAGGATAATGAACAAATGTTGTATTATTACACTCTGATGAGGACCAAGAATAAGATGAAGGATTTTGATGTAAAGTTTGAGGAATGGTGGGAAGTTACAAAGGAGTATTTTGCAAAATAGTTGGAGAAGAATTTAGTCCAACATAGAGTTGATGAAAGGATCCTTAGGTACAAGTTGGAGATATATCATAAAAAAATTCCAAAGTTTGTATGTGGAATCCAACAAGTACAAAGACATCAGGACAAGATGAGGAGGCTAAAGTAAGACCCAATGGGACAACTCAGGAGGAGGAAATGCAAACTTAGGAATCACAAGAATTTAGAGGAGGGGGCTAGGAAAAGAGAGAACCATAGATAACTTAGGAACAATAATAGGTGGAAATTATTCCAAAACTAGAGGTAGAGCAATCAAAGATGCAACCCCTTGAAGTAAAACCACATATTGAATTAATGGAGGAGGTAATCAAAACTATGGATTCAGAGGTAGGTACATAATCACTAGTTGTTGAGACTACTAAAACTATAGTTGAGCAACTAGAAGCTTAGAAGGTTGCACAATGTTTTTGTTTTATTTTTTGTCATTTCACAAGGATTTTGGGATGGAATCCAGAATACAAAAGGGATAATGTTAAGGGGGTAAGCTAATTACATTATTTTGGATGAACAATGCATTAAGGATAGGGATTGATCATTGGACATTGAAGGTTTTAAATTTTGAATTCTTGTTTAGTTTTGAGTCATGTTGACTTGGGGATTGCCCAAAGATGGGAGTTTTGGGGAAAGGATTTTCATTCTTAGACACACAATTTTGGAATGAAGATAGATGTAGTTACTTTGTAGCAGAACTACAAACTTTGGTTTTTTTTAAAATACCACATATTAAATTTTTCCTGTTTGATTTTATTTCAACAAAACATGGAATTTTTTGTTGTATTTTTCATTGACTTTTTTAGTAAGCAAAATAAGTACAAACTTATGTAGTGATTTTCATATTCTTATTGTTGGGTGAATTCTCTATAGTATCAAAAAATAAGGAAATGAAGTGTAATTTTGTTTTTGGATTTTCTACATTGTATTTTGAAATATAGATTTTGGTTATATGAAATAACCATGGATATGATGTTTTAATGAATTGCAAAAACATGTGAGTTTAAAATCAATGTAGGAATTGTGAATGTGTGCATATTATAGTGCAAATTTGTTGTTACAGGAAGCATGGAACAAGTCTGCAAGGATTTAATCCGCATCTACCAAGTTTGATCTCTTCACCCTTTTCTGGTTAGTCCAAAAAACTTAGCATGATGTCTTTAACAACAATATTTTTTCAAAACCTTTTTTAATATTTTTCGTGTCAACACCCAAAACCCTTGCTACACCCTTGTTGTTCCCCATTTGAGATGATGCAAAAGTTCAAACAATGTCTTTGGCCATTGCTGATTGGACCATGGGCCTATCACATGATTGGATAATCTGAACTTGAAATTTTCAATCAATTATTGGTGATGTTTCAAAAACTTGGTATCATGCAAATAAGCAAGCACCATACCAATGAAAATTTTGTGGGACAAAGTTTTCTCTATGTTGTTATTTGTGCTACACCATCATATCCTTTCAAGAAGTTTGCCATGAACGTTACAAGGGTCCTTGTAGCACCTATAATGGATCTAGGGCTTTGTCTTGCAACATGATTGTTAAATGCAACTTTGATGTGTTCCAAGAGGACCTTCTCTTCTTCTCTCCATTGTGATTATTCCTCAACACATGATTGGGATTCTCGAAGCTTATGTTCACCATGCCAAACTCAAGCATATTCCCTTTTACAAGCTAACTTCCCATCTTCATTATCTTCAACTTTAGACCCATCAACATCCAAGCCTGCACCCTCACTTCCCAACAACCCTAATCCTTCTACAAGCACAATTGGGTGAAGTTGACAATTTGGAGCATACTTTCATTTGTTCTTGAAGTTAGCCATGTTCTTTCACACCATTTGATGAAAATGATTGGAACTAGAATGAATTGACAGACCTACATTTGTGCAACAAACAATATAATTTGTAAATCTTCATGTTCTAGTTAACTTACAGGTGAAAATTCCAAATAAATTAGTGCTTGATTATCAATTTCATCATTACTTAAACATAAAAAACCAAGAACAAAACAATAGCTCCACAAGCCTAAGATAAAATGTTTTGTTTTGTAAACAAAAATACATGTTTTACCATTATCATGCAAGTCCATCCTTTTTGTTAGAACATCAAATCATTTTAGCATGCTTTAGATTGACTAACTAAATCCTCAACCTTTGAAGTTCATGAGATCTTCAATTCGAAACAACAAACTCATCACCCAATAAAACCTTCAAGGTTTTCACAACAAAGGTTTCTTAAAGATTGCATTGGGTAGTGAAATGCTGTAATTGCTCTTCAATACTTGCTTTGACTCTTCATGGCAAAAAACTCGACGATGGTGGAGGATGAAGATCCATGGCGGGTGAACTTGAGAGTGGCAACCACCATGCACAATGGGCTGAAACAAGGTTGTGTAGTAACGTAACGATCATCACACAACCTTCATGTTCAGAGTTGTGATTCCATTTCAAGTTCCAACCTTTCCATTGTGCAAGGTTTTTCAAACTACAAATCTCACACACAAATTGATGCTCACCATAAAGACACTTTGTATAATGGTTGGTAGGTCATTTGAATATTGAGGATGAAACAACAAACTATTGATGAAGGATTTTGCATATTTGACTTGGATGAATTCTACATTACATGAATTGATTTTCATCAATACATTATACAACATAAAATTTTATCAAAATTAATAATCTTTATATGTTAAATTTGCATTCTAAATCTACAAGTGTACACAAATATTTAAAAAGTTTATACCTAATATAAGTTTGGGGTGAATCCACGCTAAAAGGAACACCCACTACCCACTTGGTTGCTTAATTTGCCATAGGATAGGATTACTTTTAGAAGTTTTGGCATGACTTTTTGAAAGAATAGACAAATAGTCAATCATGATGTGTCCATTTTTACATTTGGAAAAATGCAGACCTAGCGGACTCAAATTTTGATATAGACTGGGTTTAGGGTTAGTGATGAGTGTCGTCTTCCCTGTTTTGATTTCGTTTAGACTTGGGACACTAGTTGTTCATGGTTTCTTTGTGATTTTTTTAGATGCAAGTTGAAACATTCATTTTTTTTGCATTGAAGTGTGGAGATCTTTGGGATTGAAACATTTTTAGGTTTAAAGGTATGCATACTAGAACCCTTACTAGTCCCATAAGAACTTGACCTAGGAACTATAGAAAATATCAAGGAAAAATAGAACCTTGGAACATTGTGTAACTTGAGAACTCTTAAAAATTTCAAATTATTGAACTTGATGCTTGCAAGCACTAGTAGTTGCTTGGGACTAAAGTTAGGAATTAGGACAAAGAACACATGGCAAACACACATTAACATGCAAGAAAATATGAATTGCACATTATGTAATCAATCTTGTATTTTATTGTAGGTAGACCTAAAACTTGAATCTTGTTTCTTGACATTTGATTTCCAACAATCAACATTTGAGGCATGTTCTTGTTTTTCTTGGTAGTTTACAAATTGCATTTGGTTGTGGGTCATAGCTAATGCATGTCACATTGTATCCAAATGATGGTTCCAACAATTTAATTATGGGTATTGGAGATTTGAAAGTGTTTCAACTACAAATAGTAATGAAAGAGTTATAGAAATGTCTGTTAAAAAAGTTCAAATGCATCTTCATGAAACTTGCATTGACGGTGACCCAACCTCTATATTCAAAAGAAATTAAATTGTCACAAGAAGGACATTTGTGTAGATTGTCTAACACCAACATATTTATTTCTTCTCCGTTGGTAAGGGCAAGTTGGATATGATATGGTTGCCCATCATTTAACCTACTAGCAATAGAAGCCATTTGGTCCAACAAAAAGGAATACTCATGTCCAATCAATTAAAAAAATCTAGCTAAACAATTTTTATTTTTTTTTGAAAATTTTCATATAATATTAAAGGAATCCTAAAAAAACCATCAAAATTTGTCTTTTCTTCAATGTATAAAACAACGTTGATACAATGCCATCTAAACTTTTGGGCAAATGAGATGGAACAAATTGATGCTATTAGGGAGCATCTTGGGTGCATATTGCCCCACCTCATTGTTTGAATATATTTTCTAACCCTAACTTTGTTCATCTTCATTTTTGGCTTGGGCTTTTGCAAGAGCTTGAGAATGTTAATTCGTATTGATTAGTTCAATTATAGTAAACCCAATTAATAATCATGCCCATTTTAGTCACATTTTTTTTGGTAACCATTCGTTTTTAGTAAGAAACAACATTTTTTAGAATCACTATCACATTCATTAGTAGCACAAAATATTTGCAAAGCTTTTTTTAGTAAATGTGATTATAACAGGGGAAATCTAAAGCAAATATTAACGCTTTGTAAATTGTAGTTCCCTTTGGCAATGTTAGTGTTAATTTGTGTTCAAGTTGTGCAAACTAATAACAATGAATCTAGTTGAAGGGAAAAGAAAAGACAACCTTTGTCTAGTGCAGACAAGCAAAAGATATGTCAACTTATCAAGAAAGCAAAAAATCTTAATTAAAAAAATCTAGTTGACAAAATACACAAGCTAGTAGTCAAGGATCTCAAACTCAATGAAAATCTTCACACTAAAATAGATAGAAATCACAACCTTCTTCAAGTCTATTAATACATATTCAATCTTAAGATAACCCATGTAAATAAACAATTGACACATTTTTTCTAGCATAGAGGATTAATTTGTAAGGTTTTTTCTGCCTATAGTCACAATCTTGTAAAGGTTTATAGGACTATATACATTTAAACCACAATTCATTAGTGTCACACAAAAAAAGTGGTCACCAAGGGTGTGATTATAAAGGGGGTTTACTGTAGTTGTGTACATCCAAAAACTCATTTGTTGGTTACTGTTTTTATAACAATGGGCCATTTGATTGACCCATTGGCAAAGTAATTCTGAAACTTTGGACACCCCTCCCACTCCCCCCCATCACCAAAATAATTCTGAAACTTTGAGCAACCGCCCCCACTCCACCCTCCAAAAATAGAAATTAGACATTCTTCCATAGTTGTGTAAAACCATTTTCATTTGTTTGTTTCACTTACAAGCTTTACACAACATAACATGGTCTTACATGGTATTATACTTCTTACGTGACATAATATGGACTTACACATCCCCATTCACACTACTCGTGTTAAGTTTGAACAGCAGTAGGCACAACAAGCTAGGCCTCCAGCTTTCACCCACTAATTAGTTCACATTTCAAGCTAAAATTGCATGCCAAACAGATGCAGATTTCCCTTGCCTGTTGGCAGAACAACAAAGAGTCATAAATAGAATATTTGCAGCAATTGATTGTCAAACGCTATATTTTAATTGCACTGCTTACCTGAAATGCCCAGGTTGTCAATGTGGACAGTTCTGATTTCTGATCAAAACAGCTTAGAGTAAGACCTTAGCTCTGGAGAAAATCTGAAGGCTCCAATTCAAAGAAGTCATAACAATGTAAATGACTTAAGCAAGTGTTGGTACTCCATTAAGAGGCAAAAGACAAATCTGGGTACTTGAAAACAACTCAAATCTCGGCAACAATGGAAAACCTTCTTTGTTTGTTCTAAGCCCTTACTTCTAGATCTTGGAGTTAAGTCTGTTCTTTACAAAAATCCCACACAAGAGTAGTGGTCAAGGAAGTGCAAACATAAGTCAAGTTACTCAAATCTTCTGAAAGACAAAAATGTACAAATGATAAAAAAGAAGGGGCAGGCAACTGGGCAGAAACTCAAACCTCAGCACTCATTGAGGGTTCAAATGGCACTGGCATCCACCATGGGTTACCAGGGTGGACAGCAGTCATTGGAGCATCTGGTAGCCAGTGCCATGATTTGTTTGACAAACTGTATGCAAGAACGTCTCGGCCCCCCTTGGATGAGAGATAAAGGATATCATGTTGGCCTAAGCATTGAAACTCCACAAAGTTGATCCACTTTTGAAGCTCCTGGCAGAGTGCTTTTGGCAGCCTCTCAACCTCAATCCATTCTCGCTGTACTGGGTTGAGCTTCCAGATCCCAATGCTCTGTGGATTAGGTGATCGAGAGTGTGAAAAAATATTGTCAACACCTCCTACTACCATTAAGCATCCAAAACGTTCGATAAGATGCGGACGCATAATAAAGTCTGGAACACGCACAATTTCGCTCCAACTGTTTTTCTCTATGTCTAATCCCACTAGCATCATAGGCTCCCTGGAAATCACATACATGAAACCATTGCAGAAGACCCCAGATTGGTGGCAATCAGTTGGTACAACAACTGGAGAAAACTCATTTGCAGTTTCAATCCGATTGCCTGTTGCAGAATCATATATCTCAGTAGTCAAATCCATTGTCCCTGTGACATTCCAGGCAGTAATGATTTTGAATGTCTTTGCTGAAGAGTTTGCAAGAAATCCGATGCAGGAACGCAACCCAACTGATTGCACTGGAGGCACTTTCTTGACTGCACCAGTTACAGGGTTACAAACAACATAAGAATCATACACATATGGAACTTGTGGTGCTCCAAAACCTAAAAGCAGGAGTCCACTGTCGGAAGCAACAAGGGCTGGTTGATGATGGCTGTTGTTATGTTGACCCTCAGCCCATAAGGAACCTGGCATCAGCATCTGGTGCCAAATTTTGAAAACTGGGTTGAAGAATGCAAACCCAACTGTCTTCTGAACCACAAATGCTGACATGAGGTAGCAAGGTTTCTGCGAGCAGAAGAGATCAGTCCGAAGTTCCAAGAATTTTGGGCTCATGAAAAGTGAATTCCAGCACTTGCAGACAGTGCAGAGGCGGAGAAGGCTAGGCAAAGGCAAGCTGGCCAGTATTCTCTCCAAAAGCTCTTGTGGTAATTTCCTCCAGATTTTCTCTTCCATGCTTGAGCAAGAGTTCAGCTCTTCTTCAGAGCCATCAAAATGGTGGGAAGAATGTGGCAGACAGGCGATTAACGAGAGTGGATCCATCAAGAGTGCAAGCCTCTATACACCTGGATGCAGAAGCAATTCAAGAGTTCATCAATTCCTGCGTAAGCAATTTCAAAACCCCCACCAAGCAGATTTGGTTACCAAGAAACATTCAGTCCTGAAAGTATCTGTAAGACAGATGCAGAAAAGAGGGCAATTTCAACAAAATACTCAAACCCTGGCCCTAAAACATGAGAAGCAACAGAAAGAAAGCATCACAGGGTCCTGATCAGACCAACAATGCTTCAGCTGCTTGTGAGGCTCATCTGAAGAACAACATAATGTGCAACTGAGGGAGAACACAATAATGAGAGGAACAGCAATCTCACAAACCCTTACCCTTGAAACCTGAGCTGCAAAAGGTCCCATAAAAAATACTGAATATCTGCAACTGTTTAGAATCAAATGACAACTGATGATATTACATGTGGATGAGACATGGACAGTAGCACAATAACAAGATGCGCAGCAGTATGGTAGAAATTCTCTGTTTTCCAGAAGGCTCATTCAAGGTGGTGATGAAGAAGAAGATGGCATTTACCCTAAAAAAAATGACAGAACCCGTTTTGATGGAAGGAGAGGCAGGCACAGCTGCTGTGCATCACAAACGTGAAGCATGAAGTCTTATTTGCTCCCGAGGATTCAGAGAGGAAAACACATCATGCAAGAAGTCAACACCATGAAAACAAATGGAAAAGTAGAGCGAGAAGATGGAGAAGATAAGGAAATGCTTACCAAGAAAGGTTCCCCTGCCTGGCTGGCTTCTTCACCGGAACCAATCAACACAGGTGTCTGTCTCCCAGAGAATTTCCAAATTTTACAGCAAACAATCTCACACGTTGGCCATGGCATGGTTCTGTTCTGGAGAAGATGACAAATCTCCAGTGGTGTCAAGCTTCCAAGTGTGATGAGAAAAAAAAAATCTATAATGATGAATATTACTTCCCAACAACTCCTCCTGCATCTGCTGCTTAAGTCAAGACAACAATAACACTCTTAACTGATTGCAGTTAAGAACTCCAGCAGTCCCCACCTGACAGTGACAAAAGATAGTTCCTACCATGCTCTGTGATGAAGCGAACTCTTTTCTCTGTGCAGAGGGAGCAGCAGCGAATGCTCTCAAAGGACAAAAGAAAGCGAAGTAGGCGAGGAAGATACTTACATTACACAACTACCGGCTGCGACATTGTTTTGTACTTCAGACTTGGCGAATTGATGAGTACTATGACGCCCTCCCTCATCCCCTCACACCGAGTCCTCGTTGCAATCAAGCATCGTGTGGTTGCTTCAATGGCCAAAACAGATTCGGAAACCTACCACGCTGTGCTCAAGAAAATCATGTCAGCTCCACGCGTAAAAGAAGCAAGAAGAGAAAGCCGAAAGACACGACAGTCAGTCAGACAGAAGAGAGAACGGTAAAAGGACAGATGAGAAGGGGAAGATACAAGGAGACGAAAGAGGAACAGAGTTTTAAGGGTTTTCACACAACGTCCTGCGTCCGAACTACTTACTGGCGCCGAAAGCAAGCGAGCGACGATCGAGAGAGAGAGAGAGAGAGAGAGAGAGAGAATGCGTTTGTTGATTGTTCATCGGCAGATTCTTCGATTTCTTCAACCCCGTCTTTTCTCTGGCACACAGTCTGGAATGCGGCTCTTCTTTTCTGCAATCCTCACTCTTCTCTCCCTTTCTGATCTTTATAGAGCTGTCACATTCTCTTCTTCCGTCTTCACGCAATAACAACTGTTGAGCAATGCTCGTCTGCAATTTTGTTTCTCTGGATTCCAGATTACGGTTGTTGTTGTTGCTGTTGTGCTGCTGCTCACATTTCTAGACGTCTGGTTGTTGCAAGTTGAGATCCAGTCACACTTCTCGAGGAAATCCTTGTCTCTCTCGAAGCTAATGGCTGTCGTAACCTCAGAAACACATCGTCTGCTTCTTCCACTTCCTAACGGTCAGGAAAGTAGTAGTACTTCGTCGGGTCCAACCAGCAGCCATCGGTTCAAGGAGGAGGAGGAGGAATCGGTGCCAGTCCTCCGTCGGCACTTGACCCTACTCGATGGAATCAGGTCTGTGTCACTGAAACAAAACTGTTCATGCTGTTTCTTGTTGCAATAGATATTCAGCAATTCCAGTATTACAGACAGACACTCTTTCAGAAAAGGCAGGAAGACAACCTAATTGTGTCAGAATCATGATCATGATTATGATCTCATGATGCCAGATTGTTGCTGATGCTTGTTCTATCAAAATCCTGCTTGTTGCACAGATGAGTATGTGTGCAATTTTGTTTGTGGGGTCCTTTTTGTTGTCATCATCTCTAAGAAATATGCCAACGTCTTTTGCTGATGTTATGACAAAGTTTTGGGGATCTGTCAAATACAAAACCTTCTTCCAGTTCCAATGAAGAAAACCTGTGTTGTGATGATGGAAAATGCAGTGTGCTGTTGGGGATCATCATAGGGAGTGGTATATTTGCATCACCGGGTGTGGTGTTGCAACATACAGGCAGTGTGGGGCTTGGGTGCATAGCATGGCTGGCTGCTGCATTCATGGCTCTCTGCTCTGCTCTTGTGCATGCAGAACTGGGAGCTGCAATGCCCCAAGCTGGTGGCAATGCTTACTACTTCAAGGTCTGCCCCTGGAGTTTTTGTTGCTGTTGATTCCCTGCAACTCTGGTATCTAAAACTGGCATTGGGGAAGTACACATGGAGTATGCATAGCTGAGGTGATGTGAGAGTCAGAAACACCAATTTGTTCATTTCCATAAGAAGATTGCAAAATATCATGAGGGATTCTTATTATGTTGTGGGTTGGTGATCTCAGGTGGCGTTTGGTGATGCTTTCTCATTTGCATTCATTTGGACCATGTTTTTTGTTCTTGTCAATGGGAGCTTGGCCATTGTTGCTATCTCATCTGCTCGCTACTTTCTCATTGGGGTATGTAACTATGGTCTCAACGAGGTTTTCAGAATCTGATCATTGTTATTGGCAGGGTTTGTCATTGACATGTTAAAGGTATGTAAAATGGAAGGCATGCATTTCCAGTGTTACTGGAAATTGTTTGTGTTGTGGGACAGATTACAGGGGCCAACATTACTGAAATAGATTTGGACTCAGATCCTTGGTCAAAAGCAATTGCCATAGCTTGTGTGGTGAGCTTAACAATTTGTAATTGCTTTGGTAAGTTACAACATTATGAACATCATTCACTGATCACCGTTGTTTCTCTACATTTTTTTCTCTTCTTAGACTTGTGATTGAGGAGGGATGAACTTTCTTGCACTTTTTGTTTTCCCTTAACCCCGATGTGATTTTTTGGCTGTGTCCTTGCAGGTGTGGTTGTCAGTAATAGGCTGCAAAACATCATCAGTCTGATCAAAGTTGTACTGGTACTTCTGCTGGCTGTTGCAGCTGGTACATTCTTGTGGGGCAGCATAGATGTACTGCAAACTAACCTGCACCAACCTTTTGCAGGCAGCACTCCTTTTGGGTTTGGTCTGGGCACAGTGGCAGCTCTTTGGGCGTTTGCAGGAGGGTATGTTGCTCAAATCATGCATTCATAATTCTTAGTGTTGTAGGACACAACGACTTTGAATATCATGCAAATGTGGAAGCATGATGAGACAGCTATGAGTTCATGCCAGAGCCCTGGTAGTAAGTGGAGAAAGGTCATTTCATGTGGAAGAGCAACTCCTGAGTTGGTTTGCCAAGTCAGTGCTCTTTTTTGAGATACTTGAAAGCTGAGGTTTATTTGGTGACGTGTGATGTAGGGGGGAGATTGTCTATCTATCTGAGGAGATGAAGAACCCAGCCAAAGACATACCACATAGTACCATTGGTGGAATCTCACTTGTTGCAGTTATTTATGTGGGTCCTACTTAACCACATAAGTTTCCTCCCTGATTAGTCTTAGACCAACTGCTGCTTGCATTGTCTAGCATCTGGGTTTGAGAATTGTCACAGTGAGATGATGTGTCCTGTGCTGTATTGAAGCTGCAAAAGCTTTCAAGTTCTGTGGGTATTTCTTGCATTTCCAAATCGCCTTTACTGAACCTGAGAATTCAATTGCAGCATCAAGTGATTATATGAACAACTAGATCAGAGGACTGAAAAGGTTGCTTCCTTTTGTTTTGAATATGATCTATTTCGTGACTAGTTAAGCAGTGAAGCATATGAAGTATCCATAAGCTTATAATGGCAATGTTTTGATTTTTGAACAGCTGATCATCAACTTCATCTACCTTTGTATTTTGCCTGCTGCAGGCAAGTTGAATTTGATCACCTGCATTGTACTGTTTGTGTTCTGGTGTTCCTATTTTTGGGCACTTTGAATAGAATAACACAAATTGTGTCCAGGAAAAGTTTTTGCAAACCTAGAAGTATCTGTAAACTTCTTAGGCTTGTTGGGTGCTTCTCTGAGTCATATTGATTTGGATGCAGATGTGAAATTGTCATCTGTCATCGCAATTGATGCAACCAAAACAGCTCTCGGGCCTTGGGCAGGCTTGACAACAGCCTTGCTTGTGGCAGTCTCTGTGTTGGGCACTGCCAATGCCATTATCCTTTATGGTGCTCGATATCTAGTACTGGCCTCTCACTCTCTATCACTGGGTTGAATGTGCATGGTGATAGTCTCAATTATTGCTTGCACATTGTGTGGCAGTCTGCTTAGATGATATGGTGACAACAATCATATTCTTGTAGTATCTGATACAGTAGTTCTTTGCCATGCATGTATGCGGCAGTATGCAGCAGCAAGGGATGGACAGGTGCCCCAGATGCTGACTTGTTTAAAGCTTCTGGGACAACAAAATGGTGCACCATATGTTGCATTGCTTGCCCAGGTAATTCTATCTGAAGCTAATAGGGATGGATCATCTTCTCACTTATGCCCTATTCTTTTAATTGATATGTTTCTGATCATTATCTGTCAAAGCCACATCAAAGTGTTTGAGTGGCATGAAATTCACATACCAAGTGTAATGCACATCAAAAGGTGTATAAGGCGTTCCTCTTCTTATTGCTCTGATGCTGAATGTGTTATTTGCTGGTTGCACAATTCCTTCAAGGACTCTTACCTATCATGGTTAGTGTAGACTCCAAAAATTCCAGCCCAATCCCTTAGAAGTTCTTCATCACTGGAATACTGTTCCTTATTAGGCATTGTATGAAACTGAGTTTCTTGTTTGCTGCTTTCTCAATGCAATGCTTTGCAATCATGCAGGGAGCAATCTGTGTCCTTCTGTTGCTGCAATCCAGTGCCTTTATTGAGGTAAACATACTCTTCGGCATTGCCAACAACTCACCCTGTGTCTACAATTTCAGGTTTGCACTAATCATGGAGGTCTTTCATGACATTGTTTCCAACCAGTCATCTCCATGATTGCTTATGCATAATTATGACACTACATGCTATGGGTGTCTCAAAATTTCAGCTGCTGAGCTATTTTGGGATAGCATCATTTCTATTCCAAGCTCTCACTGGTGCTGCCCTCATCAGACTACGTCATTCCTTACCTGACCTCCATCGACCATATTCTGTGACCTTCTACCCTCTTGCACCCCTCATCATGATTTGTTTTTCCTTGTAAGTTTATCCTGTTTCCTCTCTCGTCTTCTCCAGCTTAAGTTTTGATGTTAAAGCATTAACTTCAGTGTACATATTTGGTGCTACATTGCTAGGCAAGGAATGATATGCAGTGAAGAGAAAAAGACAATAGTTGAAGTATGAGTTTGTTGCAATTTGGTGATGACAAAAGAAGAGATTAATGTTGGCATGCTTGGATTGCTAAGTTTGCATATGCTTACCTTGTGCAGGTATTTGGTGGGATCAACATTTGTGTTAAATCCTCTATTATCAAGTTTAGTCCTAGTCTTTATTGCTGTTTCTTTCCCTGTCTATTTCCTCTTTGTATGTCCACCCCAACTTTACATTATGTAAATCTCTCCTTAAAGAGATAAGTTGAATATATACTAGAGCACATTTTCCAAAAAAGTTTCAATTTTTTGTCAAGAAATTGACGAAATGTGTGGGAATAAAAAGCATTGTAGTGTATGTGAATTGGTTGGAAAACCGTTACACCTTAAGTAATAGTTTTGTGGAAGAATAACAACCACCTTAAATTAGACTACCGAAATGATTAATATATATTAATCATTCCCAGGTTGATTTTACTTCAATATTCAAAATGTTATATCAAGGCTTCTTTTCTAGGCTTAATAATGAACAATTATACGTTCATATTTTAAAGTTTAATCTATTCAAATTCATTTAAATGATCTAAAAAATATTCATTATTCATAAGTCATAAAGATGGCTTTCAGATTAAATCTAAGTTTCATAAGGATGTATGATAAAAGAATTATAGTATCAGTTTTTTATAGATCAAGTTAAATTTCAGTACATGATGATATTTAAATTTTATACAAATGACATGATGTATTACATCATTTCCAACTTCTAAGTGACATCTTTTAAATCCAATCCTCATCAATATGTTATAATTTATAAGATGATTGATATAACAGGATCAATTGGGTTCTTGAAAAAAAAAGTGTAGATTTAAAAAAAAATGCAACAATATAATTAAACTCACTTTCATGCATTTAAAGTGATTGATCTTACCTTCATATTAGCCTTTTTGTGTATGCGAAATTTTGCACAAATGTGACCGAAAGTTCATATAAAGGATATGGTTGTTTTTAGTCACGTTTACGTCTTAGGAATATGTCACAAATGATAAAAGAAAACATTTTTTGACGGTAGACATTTGGTGAACTGGAATCTGGGCTCTTTTGTGTATGGATTGTTCAGGCAGGTTTTATGACACTAACCCATGGAGGAAATGGAAATCTGGGTTAGATAGAATAGATCATCACATTTCCATCATCACCTGCAACAACAAGGCGGTCGGGACCAACTAGGGATATGCAGCGCACAGCTCCATTGGCAGTTGCTCCCAGTGCATATAAGCATTGTCCTGTCAAGAGCTCATGCACCAACAAAGTTCCATCTCCCCCTCCACTCCATGCCAGGGGCCCTGTTAAATCCCCACTCTTTTTTGTGAGGACATGACATGCATGACTCTCTGAAAGAGTGGTACACTGACTGTATACACACCTTTGGTACTGTTCTTGATCTGTTGTTTCATAACAGGAAGAAGCCCTTGACCATGATCCCTTTCTTTGTTCATCCAAATGCAGAAAACTCCACACACACCCACCCATGATGCTCCATTTATCAACACAGTGTAAATGTCCAATATTGTCAATATGCACCTAACACTCTGGGGCTTGGTTCCAATGCTTTTTAGGTCATGGGAAGTGTTCAGAGAGAAACTCTCGACAAATTGGCAGATGTGGTGAAAGGCCTTAATTACCAGAAACATAAAGACTGTATATGAAATCCCGATGGCTTAACAATGTGTGTAGCACTTGGAATGACTTTCGTGGATCCAAAACCTTCAGATTGTTGTCAGCACCTGCAGTCACAACAATGGGGCCAACTCCTGAAGCAGTGTAGGATACTGCTATGTTTGACAAGGCTCCCTTAGACCCCTCTGTATTGTTCCTGCAGAATACAAGACATTTCATTGGTGTTTTGTTTCTATCACATTTGTGCTGAGCACTACTTGTTGAGGAGGAATCAATATCTTAGATTTCAGATATCTATATTCCTTTGACACGAAGAGGAGGATCAAGATGAAATTCCATGCTTCTTGTATCCCTCGGTCAGTAAGTAGCAGGAGCAACTCTTCTAGGAGACTTTGGAGATGGCAGCAGCAGGAGAGAAAAAAACATGATCATGATTCATGAAGCAAAAGACGTACCTGTGTAAAGCCACAGACTGAACTGGTGCTTTTGCTCTGAAGTCCCACACTTGGAGAATCCCATCTTGGCCTCCTGTGAGGAAAACCTGTTTCCAATCCACGCCAGAGGATTTCGTTCTGCTGGTGTTGTCTTCAAGGCACTCCAGCGCGGTCACATGACCTTCATGTGCGTTTTTGCAGTGGAGAAGAGCTGTTGCTCTGGCTGCATCCCACAAGATGACTTCGCCTTCCCTTGATCCGCTGACAATGGAACCCTGAGAGCTCAGAGCGAAACCCATGACTGCACCTTTGTGACCTTTCAAGCATGCGACCGATTTGAGTTGAAGCCGGCTCAAATCCCATAGCATCAACGTCTTATCATAACTGGAACTCACTGCCAGGGATCCTTCTGCACCCGCTTTCACTGCAGAGATGGACGCCGTGTGCCCCTTCAAATCATGGCAACGAACCACCTTCTTGTCCCACAAGCAAAGCTTGCTATCCATGCCGCCACTGAGGATGCGCCCATCTTGCAAATAGTCCACACATGTCACCCATTCCGTGTGTCCATATTGCTTCCCATACAAAGTGCGCAGAAACTTCCTTTCTTGACAATCGATGATGTAGAGCGCATGATCTGCGGATCCTATGCATGCCTCTGTTCCTCGCACACTCACGCACAGACTCGGACGATCGGACACATTCACCACACTCCCTGCGCTGTCTGATGGACCCTTCATCCATTCCCGTGATATGTAGTTTGCTGCTGGAACAGCACCTCTCAACCCAGGGTGAGGTTGCGGATAGTATGCACTTCGACTAGACGATGACGAGGACTCTGCAGCCTCAACTGTTCTTGCTTGCACAGTTGCTGCAATTGCCTGCGCTGCCACTGATCCTCCTCCTCCTCCTCCTCCAGCATTCTCCTTCTTTTCGCTGCTGCCTGACATCATGCAGGCAGCAACTGCAGTGCTTATCGACTGAGGAATGAGCACTTCTGAAGGACTATTCCTGCTGCTGGTGATGCTGCCCGGTGGCGGAGGAGTAGCAATCTTTCTACCTCCAGAAGACTGCTGCTGCTGCATCTGCTGGCTGTTTCCATTTGTGTTTGATGCAAAGGAAGAAACCGTTCCAGGCGGTATTCTAGAGTTGGGGCTTATGCTAACTCTTCTCAAATGGTTTAAGGTTCTGGACGTTGCATGGTTTGCAAGCACGCTCGCTGCGCAAGCATGATCATGACCATGAGAGCTGCGACTTCTCTCGGATCTCATCCCAGTAGTACTGCTGTTGTTGCTACGATCCTCATGATTTCCCGTAAAAGATCTTGTCAGGCCTATTTTGCTTTCAGAAAATCCTCTGTGAACTGATAATTTTCCTCCTGCATACACAGCGCCTGCGTCCGCAGCCACGTTGCTGCAGTTACTTGCATTCACGCGTAATGATTTAGGACCAGCAGCAGCTGTCAATCTTCTGCCGCCGACTGCAGAAGAAGCACTACTCCCTCCCCTAATCATGTTGGGCTCCTTCATACTATTTGCACCATCAGAAGTAGTACGGCTGCTGCCGGTCCTTCCAATTACACTATTACCACCACCGCCACTAGTATAGTTTCTCAAAGCAATTTCTCCCACTCCTACTCCTCCTCCCCCACCACCACCACCATAGCCCCCACTGCAATTGCCACCACGTCCCCTCATGCTTCAATCCTTGTGCAGCACACGATCTTTGGTCAATTTCTGTGGGACAAAATTTGTGAGCATCAGGATCAGGCATTATTTAATTCATGCTTGTGAATCTTGATCATTTGAGCTTTCATCTTAGGGAAGAATCAGAGTTGCGAGGATTTGGTGCTGCAGAGTTTTGTGATGATTATCAGTGATAGCAGAAAAGAACCGGCTTGTCGCTCGCTGCGGCGCGCATACGCGGGTTGGGACTTGGGACGTAATGGGGAGGAAAGGAAGTTAGGAGTTGCCGGGTGGTTGCTGCCGGGCGAGAATTTCCTACACGAAGAGACACCGCCCGTAGAAAAACCAACTAGCTTTGATATGGTTATTTTTAAATATACAAAGAAATTGCTACAACCAGCCCATAATAATTTGTTTTAATCTCAATTATTTTATCACTTTGTAATGATCCTAAAACAAACACAGATAAAGCAAGAGTGGTGTTTGTGTGTTTGTGTGTCACATGACGTTCTACGTTTTAACACTAGATAGAATTGGCAGCAGTTAAGAATCCCATAACCAAAAAAAAAAAATCCCAGCAGGGGGGGGGCCCACAGGGGTGGGGGGGGTCAGCACGGGGGGAACGAGTGGGGGGGGCACGAGCGCTAAAGGACCAGGCGGGGGGGCACGGGTGGGGAAGGACCGGGCGAGGGGGAGCTCGACGGGTACATTATGCACCGGGTTCACACTAGTAGGAATAATAATACCATGGCATCCAAGGTTCAGAGACAAGGTTTTTTTTTGGTTTTGTTTAGTGTGTGATTATAACCACACTGCATTCATTCATAAGAGGAATTAGGCAAATTTGGATACAGGTCAGAGAAAAAAATACAAATATTTCAGCATACTCCTATATTTTGGCAATCTACAGAAACCTATTGTTTAAATATGGCGATTTCAGGGGAAAAAAAATCCTTAGTATGTCTTTTTGCCAAAACTTTTCCCCCAGAAAAGAATTTTGGTTCAACTTGGGGATCTTCCATTTGGTACGCCCGACTTGGTAGTTAAACTTCTTTATGAACCCCTCCAGACTTAAAGAAGGAAAACCCTGTAAAAATAAATAAATAAATTGAGGACGGGAACCCATCTAGCAAAAGTACAAGGTGAATGAGAACACAAGTAGACACAACCAAAAAAACAACAAAAGCAAACAATCAACAAAAATCAGGTAAAGACCCTATGCTATGAAATGCCAATGAATGATGAAAGAGTTGCCATATACCACAAATCGGCTGGTGACAGAGGTGCACCAACTATGATGTGTGAAAAAGATGAAAAACATTGACCATGTGCAACAGCCCACTAAAGAATTGTTATGGCTTGTGCATGTTGCAGGACTATGGACATAGGTTGTCGATAATAAAAAACAAGTATTGAAGGGTCTAAAGAAGATTGCTAATGATGTGTAATGATGGTCTATGCACAAGCGATAAAAAATGAATCAAAACAAAAATGAAGACACCCATAATCTCAATAGTAAGGGGAATGAAATCATTGTTTGGTGCTCAATCAATGTATGATCGTGTCTTCTCTTAAGTAGCCATCATTGCTGCATGTGTTGTCATCATTGATGTTTGTTGCATAATATTTGTGCAAGTCGAGTGAACAATGATGATGTCATCAAGGTTCGAAAACCATTTTTGGTGATAAGGATATCCATTCCTCGTCAAGTGTGGTGAGGGAAAAGGTGGGAAACCCCCCTCTAGACATGTGCTCCACTCTCCAAAATAATAGTTGTGATGGTATCTTGAAGTGTATCATGAGCTATTATATGATCACTCCCATAGGGGCATTGAAGCAAAT
Source organism: Sphagnum contortum (assembly GCA_963920785.1). NCBI lineage: Eukaryota > Viridiplantae > Streptophyta > Sphagnopsida > Sphagnales > Sphagnaceae > Sphagnum > Sphagnum contortum. The sequence continues at coordinate 9,844,092 of OY987294.1, read as the reverse complement.
GGGTACATAGATCATTAATGGTATGACCACATTGACACTGTGAAAAATGGATAACCGTAGATTTTGGCAAGCCAAAATGGGTACATAGTGTTGCAAGGAAATGGGCTAAGGATAAACAAAATGTAGGTGTGGTAGGACGAGTTAATAATTAAGCACCTACCCCTAGACCCACACATGAACAAAAACACGTGTTCCCATGATATTTAAAGGATCGTCAATTAGAAACAAAGCAAATTCCTGCTTGTGTAGGCGATTTGCCAAAGAAGCTTACAACTAATGATAAAACTGAACCACTAAGTTTTCAAAAGGTGGGACTTAAGAATAGACAACTTGGGGTGTCAAAGCTTGGGTATTTCATAGTCCATTTGGAACGACAAAGTGCCAAACTCAACATGTGCTATTGTATTTATAAGAATATGATGATCATCTTGCTAGAAATGAGTGGCAAACGCAAGAGTGATTATTGCCCAACATCCCAAAAATGCAGGGGCATTAGTCTAAACCATAGAAAAGAGGTCAAGCTTGCCTAAAAAAGTAGGAAGAGTGGCTTAATGATGAGCTAGGTGACCAATAGAACCACCTAAAGAGCCCGCACCAAATAACTTTTCTAATGTAACTATGGTATGAATATCAAACTTAGTGTAATGTTGCAAAATACCTCGAAATGGAAACACTATATGAAGCAAATAGCCAGGGTGTTGGGCATAACAACAAAAACATCTCAAAAGTCATTTGAAAATATGCAAACATAGGGAGGTTAGATATTGTCCCAAGATCTTCATAAAGAACTTCAACCACAAATGATTTAATGAATGATCTTGATCCCATTGGTGCGCCCAAAATATGAAAACCCAAGTTTAAAACAAGAAAGCTAGGAGGAAGTGATATAGAATGGTACAACCCTTGTGAAAACCAATCTTTACTAGTTGCATTGAAAGCCCTAATGCAAAAAACTCTTGTTGCAATTGTAAGAAAACGTAACCACATTTGATGTGGGACCTATTATATGCATATTATTTGCCAACAAAGGGAAAACACAAGTAGGGTGGGTTGTTGTTATAGTGCAAAGAGCATGGAGGTGAAAGATAACAAACAACATTCCTCCCAATGGGACTTCCTATCATATACTTGATTTTGACGAAATGATTAGGAGATCCCCATGTCGAGAAGCTTAAGAAAAACATAGTGGGGATGGGCATGCATAAAATCATTGAACAAATCGGTGGGCCCATAATACCGATATGGTGACCTTCCTTTAGTTGTTTTTTGCATGTTTTTTTATAAGCAAAAGGTGTTAGTAGCTTTGTATGGAGATTAAGTTGCCTCTATTTTGAAATGCACTATTGTTGTAAATGAAGGTTTTTCTCAACTTATTATTATTTCAAGTTTCTCATCATTTTTTTCTTAAAATGTTTCTTGCAAATAATGGGAGGTTTCAAACATGATTATTCCTTGCCCCTTAGTGGCCCTCTTTGGTTTTTGCTCATGTAAAATGGGACCAAATGAATCATAGATATAGGTTAGTGGTAGAAATCAAGTGCCATGGAAATTTTAGCATTTTCATTTATCTTTTTCAATTAAGGTGTGTCAAAAACACATGTTTCAAATTTTTTACAAATATAACCAATAGGACTATTAAATGACATTTATTTAAAATTTTGTAAAACACAATTGAACAATTTAGATGTAAATTATTTCCATATGTAATTATTTTCTATTAAGCAGTAAAAATTAGTCAAATACACTTGATTATGTGGCTTGGACCAATTAATTACTTATGATTCTACTTAGAATGGCTTGTCCTATGTTTGCGCATTTTTGAAGGGAAAACACAAAAGTTGAACTTTATGTCACTATCCATTGAAAATTGATTTTAATTATGTGGGTGTAATTTGAAAAAATCTCAACCTTCATTTTATAAAGATTTCAAGATCATATGGTTGAACTACATCATCTTCCCCAATCATAGGGTTTATTCAAGCGCATGGTCTCCCTTTGTCACTTTCTCTTGTTGTGCTTGTCCCCTTGGAGTTTCTCAACTTTTTATAACACCATCTTTCCATCTTTTTGCATTCTTTTGTTCCTTTGATTTATTCATTTTTTGAGGTTTTTTGTCCAATGTCATCATTGCCAATCAATGCAATTAACATAAAAGATTTGTGTTGGGAGAAACTTCAAGGAGGTTACACAAGTAAGAAAAGTAATTGCTACCACGAAAGCCCATTTTAGATAGAAGCAAAGAATGATGGTTATGGTGTTTGCAAAAACTTTTGTTTCCTTTCTTGCATTTCAAGCATCAAAATGCTTGGACTCTACATTTAGAATGTAATGCACCAAGTATAAGTACATATAGAGTGGCACACATGAACTAGATGGATTTTAAACTATTTTCATCCATGAATAGGATAATATGTCCCATTAGTCTCAATAGTCGCCAAAGTTGCACCCCTAGACATATTCTATGGTCAATTAGGGGTATATTTTTATGTAGGTATTAAAATTATATTTAAGATGTATTACCCATATAACATTTTTTTCACATATTGAATCTAAAAATTCATATTTTAATCTTAAATCTGAATTTGAAATTAATATTTCAATTATGATAATTTTTATTTGAATTTGAAATTAAAAATTTGAGTTCTGAAAATTGTTATTTGAACTAAAAGAATTCTGTTTTAATTCTTTAAAAATTTATTTGAATCTATAAATTGATATTCAATTCTAAATTCTTTTACTCGAATCTAAAATTTAATTATTAATTGAGTCTAAAACTGGATATGCCAATGTTGAAAAAAATAACTTGGATCTAAAAGTGGATATTTCAATTTTGAAAATTACTATTTGAAATTGAAAAATTCTTGTTATTTAAAAAATTATATTTGAATTGTGAAAAGTTTTATTTGAATCGGAAGTTTGATATTTGAATCTTGAAAATTGGGAATAAGAGTTATAACAAATGAGATAATAACAAAAGTAATAATGAGAACAAAATTAACCACTAGCTACATTGATAATTTAATAACAATAATAACTATTATTAAATATTTATTTTTATGATTAATAAGCAGCTATAACAATTGAGATAATAATAATACTAAAATGACTAGTTAGTCTAGCTACTAGCTACATTAATAATAATATAATATCATTATATTCTAAATTTATTAATTGTAATAATGGACATAATTTGGAGGTAAGTTAAACCAAACCTAACCTAGGTACCTAGCTTAACCTAAAATAGTTAGTTAATTAATAGTTAGTGAATATGTAGTTGTTAGTACATGTGACTAGGTTGCAACTAGATTGTAACTAAAAACTTATCCCATATCTTTTATTTTTGTTTTCAAGTTTGGAAACTATATAATTAAGTGCACTAGAACATTCAAAATACACAAAGAACATTAAAAACCAAGTGCCATTTGGGATGAGTGAATCAAATAGGTTTGACCTTTAAAGGTTAAACTTGAAATAAAATAGGATTTAAAAACCTAACCTACTTCATAACCTAGGCTTACTTAACTACCTACTTAGCGTAAGTAAGTAAGGCTAGTTAGATAAGTAAAAAGGCCAACCTACTAACCTACCTATATGGACTATACTAAGCCTAGGTACCTTAGGCCTCCCTAAGCTACCTATAAATTGGAATTTGTCTCCTTGTGTTTGAATAAAATATTAACCTGCAAATTGCCATGTGTCACCTTGTAAGTCGATCAAAAAACTAACCTACCACATGTCCCCCTTTAATTTGCCAAAGACTAAACCTCACTAGTTTAGGCTAAGTCTCGTTAAGTTAATAAACTGTCACATGTCACATTGACATTTGTTATTCATGGGACACATGGCATAATGTAAGGTCCCACCAATTTAATTGCATGTTAGTTGCATGGCAATTGCATAGACCATATGTTTCACATACGAATGAAATCGTATATGTTGATTTTAACTTCATCTATCATTTACAACTAAAGACCCATGCGACTTGTCCAAAACAATTAAGGGATTTTCAATTGCATATGACATAAATGACTCAAAAATAGTTGCATAGGCCAATCATAAAAACCATTTTTCTTCTAATGATCATGGACAAGTTCTTACATATATAGAACTTCCAACCTATCCTGCCTGAGGTTGTTCAAACCAAAAAATGTTATAACAATGTGTCATAGTTTATGAGAGTATAACTAATGTTTGGAGCAACTTGAAGTATGTTGTCCGAAAAGGCAAATATGTAGTTTGTAATGTTGTTGAAGTGGTCATGGCTACTAAATACTAATTTGTAATTTGAATACAATAGAAATATTTAATCATAGAATAAAACTATATTTCCAACAAATACATATTTCAATTAACAAAATCTAATTTCAACTTTGTACTTCAATCAAATCATTTTACCATATAAGATCATAATTTGTACAAAACAAAACATTTTTAAAATTATTAAAAATTATATTTTTCCTTCCTATTTCCAAATCCTCCTACATTTGTTATTTTTCTACAAGTATTTTTTAACTCCCAAAAATGTACAAACAATCCAATTCCACATGGGTCCAACCATGCTAATGGGAGCCACGAAGTGTGTAACTAGTATTAAATTTGAAATTTCATTTTTATCATACCGTAACATTGGTGTATAAAATTGACAACCTTGGGCATGACCATTTTCACATTGTGAATATGCAATAATGACAAGAGGATTGAATTTTTTTGATGAGCTAAAGGTCTTCAAAAGGATTCAAAACCTCGTGTAACCGATGTTTTTTATATTGAGTTGTGTTAAATTACACAATGAAGCAATGTGTTTTAGATTTTTTTTTTACATAATTAAATTTAAACATCACCATTCCAAGTTCACATGTTAAAATAAAAATTTCATGAACATACATATTTATTGGATAAATTGAGGCTTTAATATTATGTTTAAGTAAAAAATGCATTACATGGTTTTATCTAATATATGGGAGGTAGTTTAATTGATTGGATGAAATTTTGAAATAATATCAATGTATTTTTAAGGAAATCATGGATGAAATGTTAGGAAACCTTTTCTCATTTCAAAACCAACAATGTGGATCAAATGAGATCAATAGTGTACATACATATCAATAGGAACTAAGGTTTAAGGTTCAATGGGGTTGGAAGTAGGTTTTTCAACATTCCCAAAAGGATCACAAGTTTTTCGAGACTTCGTTGGCTATAGGTGGGAACAGGGGATTGCTATTTGGTGAGCATGTGAGCAAAAACATGAGCTTGCAAATAGGAGCAAGAAGGCATATTCCAATTATATTCCGTCCATGTCAATTGGAATATTCCTTGATAGATTTTGATGACATGTCAAAATATACCATGACAAAAATATATTCCACCATGTCAGCAAAGACTCACACATCATCATTACCATGTGGATCCACCACATGGACATTTGATAACAATGTTTTTGTTCAATCAAATGTTAGTATAAAAATCTACCAAGGTTGGTGCCCCATGTGTTGAAGCAAAAAAATGTCTTTGTTAAGAATCTTGTCCCTTGGTTTCAAACATGTCCTACATAGCAGAATATAATCTGATAGAAAAAATATATTCTACATTGCTAGGGGAATATTTGAATATTTTTCCATGTCATTCGTGGTCGTTGTAATGGGGGACAAGTTAAACATGAATTTGTCAACAAAACATAGGTGATAGATATTTTAGTGGTCAAATATAGTAATTATCTATATAATATAAAAATCTTGTAATAAAAGATATTTCAACTGTTTTAACAACATTATTGTGAAAAATTTATTTTAATATCACACAAAAAATTTGATGTAAGGTTTGCAAATGTATCCTACAAAGGGTTATGTAACTAAGGACATCATTGCAGGAATGTAAAAAAAAAAAAACGAGAAATTGACAAGTGCACTATAATGAATATCTTTCTAGAATCTAGCAATGGCATTCTCTATATAAAATCTAATTATCGTTGTCATTAAATCGAATAGGTTTGTGGGCATTGTTACTATATTAGGAGATTATTATATTCCAATGAAAACCATGTTAAACATTTACTATAACAAGTTGCAAAAAAAAATGTTCCAAAATTCATTCATATGAAAAAGTTTTTTGGGGGAAAAAAGACATATAATCCTTTTTTTTCAATAATCATGTTGGCTCATTGTATCTTGTTTGCACATTGGGCACAAAGGAACCATTTGCAGGACTACAAAATCTATGCAACGGTGATTTCTATATTTGATGATGACTTTTTCAACAACTTATTACACCCTATAGGAGACAATTTGTGGCCAGCACACCCAACAAATTGGAAATACAAAACTTGATTCTTGAAACAATCCAATTATTTATTAGGATTTGTGTCTCTGAGTAAGCATTCTCTCAAGATCATAATCAACAAAAAGTGATTAGAGAGCGAAAGAGACTCCAAAAAAGACAAGTATGAATCACCAACATTTGTTTATTACAAGGAGACAAATGTGATGGTGCCATTAATGAGACTTGGCCTTTAGACTCCACCTAAAATGCAAGGATCTTGGAGCGACGCTGATACCAAAATGTCAAAAGCTATGGTAGAATCATGCAGGGGAGTGGATGACAAACCAAGTCCAAGCATTAATGGCTCCCCACAATACTACCATAGATGCCTCTACATCAATCACATCTTAGAACCATAGGAAAATAACAAAGAACTATATGGGTGTCATTTGCAAAACCATCAAATGAACCAACATTAATGAAATGGAGGAGTTGAACTAGTGCAAGATGTGTATTTGTTTATGTGTGTTTGGTTTTTCGATCATGGACACTTGAGGAGGATTGCATTTTAAGATATTCAATGAACTAGTAGTTGAATTTTTTCTTACCCATTGTTATCAATTCAACATTTGAAATTGTTACAGATGAGGTTTGTTTTTAAATGTGTTTGAACCAAATGAAATGCCATTTAGAAAAACATTAAATTTTCTTTTAGGAATTGACAAATTAAATTCTTGATTTGCTTGAATTACAACCATATGAGATTCATAGAAATGTCATTTGCAAGACCATCAAACGCAGTAACAAATCTAACTACAAGTTGAATTATTTCTTGCCCACTATAATCATGAAAATTTGTATCTATATTGAAGTAGGATGGAAAATCTATTCACAATTTTAAAAATACTTTAAATATAGTAGTTGACACCTGATTCCACAAATATATGTTGAACACTCTGGAATTGCATATTTCAGTCTCTTTAATTAATTCTTATTTATGAAGTATTTCCAAAACATGTCTTTAAAGATGTCAAGCAATCTTTGAATAGTATCTTGAAATTGGTTGTTCATAGAGGGAGTTGTTTACTTAGGCTTGAATTCAATTAGCAGCAGGGTGGTTCATTGACCAAAGACTTTGAATTGCATGCATATTCAAATCAGCTGCCCTTGAAGTTACATTACAAGTATAAGGATAGTGAGCAGACACCTAAAGTGGGATGGATTTGTGAGAAGCATTTGCAAAAGGGTTTACAAACCAGGCAACTTGCAAGTCTTCCATGCTAGGAATCCTGAAGACTATAGTTGCACATGGTTTTATGTTAACAAATAGGAGATCTACTCAAGTGCAAACATAAATCTTTATTGAAAGGAAACTACAACATAATGCTCACAACACAAAACACAACATCAAGAACTCTCCAAGGTTCTTGTCACAAGAAATACACAAACTTGTGTAATGAAGAAAAGAGAGGCAAACCATTAACACCAAGGTATTTAACTAAAAGACCAAACCACAAATAACCAAACTAAAATAAGTAACGAAAGTAATTCAACCTTGTGAAAGTAACCTAGTTACTTTCTTACTCTAGTAACTAATGAAACCTAACTAGTTGAGCTTGAATTCTCAACATTTTATGGATGTCAAGCAATCCTTGGACAGTATCTCTACGTTGGTTGTTCATAGAGGGAGGTGTTTACTTACACTTGAAGTCAATAAGCAGCAAGGTGGGTTGAGTGATCAGAGACTTTAGTGCATGTGTCTCTGGATTAGGTGTCCTTGAGGTAATGTTACAAGTATAGTTCCTTTTGATTGAAGGTTGGAACTCCAGTTGTCAAAACAACATTCTTAGCCATTCTTTGAAACAACTGCATCTTTAAGATATGTAGTTGATATCAACTCTCCAATTTCAAGGTACTGTTGGGGAAGATGACAGTCCAAAATTTTACACAGCTCAACCCTGCCACACCTAAAATCTTGTTCCTTACTCTATGGCAGAGAACAATGTGGGCTGCCATCTTTGTTCTTGACTCAGCCTTCTCTTTTCCTCTTCCCCAAAGGCGCTCTTCTTTCATTCAATTGAAATTGTGGTATAAGGCCACAGTGCCAATAGTTTGAAACATTCTAAGCACAATGTCTATACCAAGGTCTTACTCGAGCTTTATAGGACTATGGACATTTTCTCACATCTCCCATTTCTTAACTGGCATTTCAAGACCCTAATGAAGTTTTTCATTGTGCATGGTAGTGCATTTCTGGTGGTGTTTGTAACTGGGGAACACTTAACTTTTATGCAACCTGCTCTCTTTTTCCAGATCTGTTTTGCTTGTTTACCATTGCCTGGTTTTGAATGGGAAACTCAGGCTTTATGGGTTTCTCTTTCAGGAAGGAAGGCTTGACACTGTTGTAGAACCCCATCCCTACTGCAAACTGAAGTAATGTCATACTAATGGAGCATTCCAGCAGAGAGCTTGTGAAGATTACTCTACAGCTATATTCAGTGTGCATTCAATGAAGTCTCAGTGTAACTGGTGTTTCATGCCAAGTCCCTGAGTAGTCTTTGTATGCAGTTTGGCATGTACATGTTCATCTCAAGTGCTATTTACTTTGACAGGTAACAGTCAAAGTATAACTTGTGGTTGTCTTTCTTCCACCTATATAAAGCACCATTACTATTAGTATCTCTTGCAATTTAGTTCCTTGTGTTTCACAGTGACCCCAAGTGATGTGCTCGGGATGTCAAAGTCATTGAGGTTTTTTGTCAATTTGGAGGGTTTTTCTCCAAACATGAAATCAGCTTCAAAAGAGATGATGTTGCAGCTCCCATTCTCTCCAACAATCTGCAGAAAGCTATGTACTTGGCTCATGGAACCATAGGCAAAAACAGAAATGCATGGTTACGGGGTATTTCTCCATATTTCATTTGAGGTTGTTGCAGTTTTTGCCAAGCATCATCAGGAAGATACTGGAATTCCAAACCATTTTGCCTTACCAGGTGTACATGGACATGATAGCAACAAAAGACACAGGATTTGCAATGGGACTCTAGCCTTGGGCTGTGGATACTGTGGGGGATTGTATAGCAGTTGCAGCCATGGCAGACATGGTATAAGACAAGGATACTACACAGTACCTTTTGAGCAAAATTCAGCCAAGCTGAGCAAGTGTGTGATAAACAGCTATGGAATGGCTTTTACTTCAGCTATAATTGTAGTACAAGTGGTAACAATAACTCCATTCAGGTGAGTGCTATGGAAGGAGGAGTAGTGCAGGATTGTGACAGACTGCATTGGAGCTTGAAAATTCATGTCTTGTGCTTTCTCAGCAAAATTGCTAGTTCTTCATATATTCCTGATTACAAAATGTATGCTATGTTCCAGACAGACCAGATGGCTGGGCACTGTGGTATGCTCGGGCTCCCGGGCTAGTTTCATTAACAGAAGATTGCAACTCAAGGTGTCTCTCAAAGCAACATTTTCACCTCTTAAACAACCACATTTCTAGGTAGCTGATATCATTCCTGTAGCTAGGTGATGAGATTCTGCAGTATCATGCTACTGTTGCAACTTCTATGCAAGTCTTCAATGCACAACATCTATGCCAAGCTCTTACACTATAGGACTATGGACATTCTCACATGTTTCCCATTTCTTACTGGCAGTTCAAGACTCTAATGAAGTTTTCCACCATGCATGCTGCATCTCTGCAAGTCTTTGAAATTGGGGTACATTTCAAGATTGACTAACTTCAAGTTTCTTTCTTTCTAACATGCAAAACCCTTGTAACAGGTCAACCTCTACATCAGACTGCTCTCTTTTTCCGGATCTGTATTACTTTCTTGTGTAGTTGAATGGGAAACTCAGGTTTTAAGGATAGTGGTGATGGGAAGGCTTTACACTGTTGCAGAATCCTGTCCCTCTTGCAAAACGAAATTATGTCATGCTAACAGTGCATTCCAGCAGAGAGCTTCTGTTCATTGCACTACACTTGTACTCATCATCTCAAGTGTTGTTTACTTTTGACAGAAAACGGTCAAAGTGTGGTTGTCTCTCTTCCACCTATCTAGAGCACCAATACTCTTAGTGTGCCAATCATAGATTGTATGTTTACATGTTTTGATCAATTTAGCAAATTTTATTTTGGAGAATCTCTCGAGGCATAATTCTAATGTACATATGTTTTGGAAACAAATCCCGACTTGGATTGTTGGAAATTTGCAAAGATAACTCAAATGTTTCTTCTAAATGCATTGTATTGATTTCACTATGGCTATGTTGGTAGCAGATCAAACATTTCCATTGTATAGTATTATATTAGTTGTCAATTTAATGTCTATTTGATAACAAATCACAAATTTCTAATTGAATAACCACATTAGGTGATGACATATCTTTTTATATATGCATTGAAGCCAAGTTTAGTTTTGTATTGATGGAAGTAGATCACAATATGCATGTGTGAAGTGTGTTTTCCAATCATGAATTTATAATTTTTGTATATTTGAAACCAATTCCCAATTGTCTTGCTTTTAAATGGCCATAAATAATTCATCTTTCCTTTTATATCCTAAATTACTTTGTGCACAAAATGTGTTTCAACCCATATGGTAAGCCATCTAGAAAAACACAAAATTATATTTCAAGAATTGATAGATGAAGTTTTTGATTTGCTTAAACATTTGCAACCATCATTTAAAGTTTGAAATCAATTCTATACACAAGGTACATAATTCTATGCCTTTTAAGGTCTTCATCTACACCATGAACAACATTTGTAAGTTGCAATAAAAACCTCCAATTCAAACATGAATATTATGATCTACTTCGATTAGTAGAAAATTAAACTCGCCTACAATGTATACATAAAAAGATATATCATCTCTTGATGCGGTTATTCAAGTAAAAAATTTGTTATCAAGTAAAGACAAATTTAATTGGAAGTTGTTATGTATTCTAAAGTACTATTTGGGTATTGTTACAATTGTTATATTGTAACAATTGTAATAATTGTGTATTGTTTAGGTATTGTTAGGTTTAATTCCCCATCACAGGGCACAACAAACGTTAGAAATTTTGACATTATAAATAATTACATACATTTGTGTGTTAAGTTGCTATACTAATAAGATTGAAAGGTTTGATCTGATACCAACATAACCATTTTGTATCAACAACATCAGCATAAGTTATTTGTACAAATTTCCAATTATGCAATTTGAAATATGTTTCCAAAACACATGTACATTTAAAACTTTGGCTTGAGATATTCTATAAAAAAATGCAAAGCTGATCAAAACATGGAGACATATAATTTCTATTTGGCACCACATAATGTGTACAAACCCCTATGGTCTTCCAACTACAAAGAACCCAATTATGTTGCAAAATTCCACAAAAGCAAATATTGATTTGCTTAAACATTTGCTAGAATCATTTAAAGTTTGAGATCATGTCTAGAGCACTGATATATAATTCCATGCCTTTCAAAAGACAAAGGTTGAAATTTGCACCAAAAACAACCTCTCTAAGTTCAAATTAATAAACTATAAATTGACATGAAAATCACTTCACAAATTATGTCTTAAAAAAAATTTAAAACTAAGATCATTTAATGTGAAAACCTAAGTAGAAACAAGGAACACCTAGAGAAAATGGAATTGCATGGGAAAAATTTACAATTGATCCTAAAACCAAGCTTTAAAATTAGAGGAGGCATTCCAATAGATAGCATTATATTGTCTTTCTTGTGCGAAAATGGTTATTCCAACATCGTGGTATGTACAAGATTCAACAAACATACCACATGAGTTCCAAGAGGATGAATAAATAGGAATGCTGTTTTTAAAATTGAAATCAAAACAAAATTTGGTGCTAGACATAAAAAACATCAATAGAACTCTCCACCCAACCTTAGGACCACCCAATAGGTTCATTTTAAGGTACATTATCCTTTTTAGTTTGTAGAAAAGGGGAAGGGGATGTAGAATTAGATGTGATTTATTGATATATAGGGAATACAAGCCCATAATTAACAATATTTCGCATGACAAGGTTGAGTTAGTCTGTAGAATGATCTTCAAGCACTAATGATGTACTTGTAGGATTTTTAGGATGTAGTCCTGATACATCTTTATTTAGTTTCACTTCTACCAGACTTTGAAATAGAATCAAAATCAAACTTAAGTGCCAACAGTTCCGCCTGAGTAGCCTCAAGTGAATTACAACTGAAGAACTGACTAAAAGGATAGATCATAGTTGTAAAAATTCTAGGATGCGACGAATGGTGCGAGCGAGGTACTCGGCTCGATGCTCCAGGGGAAGTGGGTTGATCGGGCCTCGTAGCCAACGATAATGGCCATCACCGGGAACCCACGTTCGACAATGGAGATGGACATCATCATCTTCGCACTGGCACTCTTCAAACCTTTCTGGCGTGGCTCCACGAGCAGGAACAAACTCTAGGTAAATTGCTAAGGCGTGTGGGTTAGGAGATAGTCGATGATCCCATACTGAACAAGCAACTCGAGTGCGCACCACTCTCCTGGGCGGTTCTTCTTCGCGCGGCCGTTGAGAAACATCCAAGTCGAGCGGTACTTCTTCAAGCTCTTCTTGTTGTACGAGTGCGACCGGAGGATTTGAAAGCGTAGCGACATCATCCGCCATGACTTGTGTTCACCTGCATCAACAAAACCAAGAGGGTACGAGAAACAATGCGATACTTGCATTCGGAAGGGTCAAGGCTTTTTATTTAACAAATTAGGGTAGGCGAAGGTGTGGAAATGACGGCGGAACCTCATGAAAATCCGAACATCCTAGATCTAAAGGTTTCGTCAAACCCTAATTTCGACGATGGATCTAGAAGTATGTGAGAGTTTTTTGTGATGCAAATTGTAAGTCCAATTTACTACGTACTACATAGTTAATTAGTGCATAGTAAAGTAAATAGGTAGGGAATATCAAGGAGTAAATAGTACATGGAAATGTTACTTCAACCATTGAAGTAGTCAAGTAAGAACTCAAGGACTTTTTTCCTTGTTACTACCGATAAGTTATCCTAGTAGTTAGTTACTTGAAGTAATTAGGATGAAGAAGTAGGATGTGAAGGTCAACGGACGAAAAAGATAAGGATCAAGCTCAAGAGACTTCATCAAGATATCTAAGATAAGGGGGAGGATGGATCCTCGAATCCCATTAGTCATGAGGATTGTCATCCTTTTTGATTGGAGGATGGAATCTTTCTTGTGGTTCATTGGACCCAAGGATTCTCATCCTAATTTCAATTGGATGGCAATTCATTCTCAAAAGTTCATTGGCCCTTGAAGGATGAAGAAGCCATGGATTGGTGCAAAAGGATTTCGAAGATCTCATTGGACAAGGGAAACAAGCTCAAGGGGTCATGGAGGCTTGCCAAGGAAGGGGGCATGGTGTGTATGTGGAAAAGCAAGAAGGAGGAGGATGAGGAGTGTGAGGAAGATTGGTTGTTAGTTCTTATGTGTGCAAGAATCAAGCATAGAAGGAATGTGTGCAAGAATCAAGCATAGAAGGAATGTGTGCAAGAATCAAGCATAGAAGGAATGTGTGCAAGAATCAAGCATAGAAGGAATGTGTGCAAGAATCAAGCATAGAAGGAATGTGTGCAAGAATCAAGCATAGAAGGAATGTGTGCAAGAATCAAGCATAGAAGGAATGTGTGCAAGAATCAAGCATAGAAGGAATGTGTGCAAGAATCAAGCATAGAAGGAATGTGTGCAAGAATCAAGCATAGAAAGAGTGTGTGTAAGAATTAGGCATGAAAAGAACTTGTGTAACAAGTACTTGTTGCGAAGCCTCTGGACTTTTGGTTGATTAATTGTTTCTCACAAATCCACCGTTGGATTTGTGTCAAAATTATATCAGTCTTAATTTGGAAGGTTTAGAAGGCCCTTCCAAAATTTCAGCTCGATCGGACTTTTTGTGAGGGAGTTGCAGGTGTTGGAAGTAGAGGGTGTTGAAGAGGGTTTCATGAAGGGTTTCCATGGTGAAACCTCTGGACTTTTGGTTGATTAATTGTTTCTCACAAATCCACCGTTTGATTTGCGTCAAAATTAGATCAGTCATAGTTTGGAAGGTGTGAAAGGTTCTCCCCAATTTTCAGCACCATCGGTTTTGCTGTAAGGGAGCTGCACTGGTTAGAAGTAGAGGGGGTTGAATTGGTTGTTTTTTCCCTCAATCTAGGCAAGTGGTTTCTAGTTTCAAGGCTTAACTCTTAATCAAGAAAATGAAATAAAATAAAAACTTATGAGATGTTGTCACATGTCTTCTTTATTATTAGCTTTCCAAAATTCAATGCATGTAGATTGAGAGGTTGTTGTAGATGTCATCACAAATGAAACGAAAGGTTCCAACCATCAAGCACGACATGGAATTGAACACCCACATATGGCTCCTTCATATCCCATCATGGTAAGTTACGATTCTCTCACCTTATTTTTGTATCTTCAACTTGGACACAACGCGTTAGCTCATTAGTGAATTCATTACGTACTTTGAACCACTTACTTGTTAGACTACAACTACATAGTAGTTCCGCTTCCAACCGGGTTTTATGTGAGTGCATATCTAAATGGTGAAGGTGTGCAAATAATCCTCACAATGCACTGAATTGTTGCAAAGTTTGACAAGGAATTCCTATTGCCTTTCGTTCTCTCAAATTTGGTTCCTTCTCCATCATAGTTATGACATTCTTGGTGCGGGAATGTTATGGAAGCCCGAAGAAGCAAGAATTTTAAAGAATTTTATAAATCAACGGGTGAACATTCGGTAAACATTCGCGGGCATGTTAGGCTTACATTATTACGCTTATATCCTGGATGGACAAATCAGCATGTCCTCACTTTACCACCAAGCATATTCAGCATCATACCACCCAAAAAGATTCAAGAAACAAATGCATGCAGTCAAGCCCTGCATCAGAACTAGTTGAGTTGCATACCACATCTGATTGGACTGCACAAACTAGAAAAAGTTTTGACCTGACTGCAAAATCTAATAGCTTTTAAACTTTCTTAAGCTCCAGCACACCAGATTCATAAAAAAAAGGACACAATCCAATATTTTGCCAAGCTCATCCATGCTTCACTCTTCTTCCAATTCCTCATCTCCGCTGTCCCATGCCACCATCTGCTCCTCATACTCGATGTTGTTCACCTTGCTGATCAAACGCAAGTTAGAAAACACCTCCACCAGATCGTTTGCCCTATTTGGTCGCAGACGATTGCGCTTTTTGTTGTGGATAAAGTCGTAGGTGCACAATAGTCACACACATTCAAAGACCTTCAAAAGCCACATCCCTCAACTTAGATGAACATTCAAATTAGCAAGTGTGGACTATGGACCAACCTGGACCATTCACAGTGAAACAAATGTAAACCATGAAGGAACAACCTGTCACTTAGAGGGAATAGTATACATGCAAGAGACAGACTATGCTAATAACACCGTGCTGGCCTAGTGTGGACTCATGGCCATTCCATGGGTAGACCTGAATGAGATGCACAGGGCTGGGTATGTTTCGGTCTGTGGCTACTGCATTTTATATGGGACTCACACCAATGGCAAGACTCACTCACCTTGATAGAAACAATTTGTTTTCAGCTGTCAAATTTTTCTCTAGAAAAATCTCCACAGACATGAGATTCTTCTCCATAATATTCCCAGACATCACAACCAAACAAAACTAGGACTGTACGATCAGTGTGAGTGGGGTGACATAACCTTGCACAGAAGGAATGTGGTCATAGCCTTATGAGTGTCACTTACAAAGTATCAGACCATCACTATTATGAACAGCAGTGACTAGTTGCTATGCCCCCACTGACTTCATCAACTCCCAACCTTCATACAATGATTTTCATTAACTTTCCATATTTCCTCTATAAACTCTCCAAACAAGCAATGAAATTTGCCCAGAAAGTATGCCCAGCAAAGCTAGGGCTTGAGATTCAGTCCTGACAAATCCAAAAGAAGCAAATCAAGGAGCAGGAACCATTTTCCCAACAAACTTGCCTGCACGTATACACCACATCTCGTGAGTTCACCAGTCACATGATCAGACCCACGACAACGCAAGAAAAGCTGCTAGCAGCGGAAGGAAAGCAACAGCTCGACAGCCGCTTAATGAGAAATCCGTCGTCGTCATTTTTGTCGCTTGCTTCTAAGCATCTCCAACTGTCCGACTCGGAGGTTGCTGGTTTACATATTGACGTTTTGCTTGGTCTCCCACAAGATCCTGGGTTTAATACCTGACCTGAAGCAGATGATCACCAGGTTACTGCCAATGTAGTTATTCTTAGGGAAGAACGAGAATCGTTTCCAATGTCTCTCTTTGACACATGACTGTAAAGAAATCAGAACAGAGTTGTAAAGATCAACATCACGTCCAGCTGATAAATGAAAACATGCAGCACATACACAGGCCTGCAGCTAGCTAGAAAATTAATACTCTCTAAGATAGCAACTCAGTCTATGATCCAAAACATCAAATAAGATCGATGTAATTTTAGATTAGAGGTTTGGAGCAGACTGTATAGCTGGTTGTTAGTTTTCAGATGCTTGAAAGCTACTAGATCTCATGTTCCACATTTCACACATGATGTGTCAATAACAACATCCACCCTAGACCAGCCTCCTCCTCCTCCTCCTCCAGCTCTTAGACCATCCCGACAGGAGTCATAGACCGCTCAAAGACGACCGCTCGAACCGGACACAGACAGTCGTCCTCGTCCTCCTCAGAGCTGCACTGTCAGAGCTGCAACGCTCAGAGTCTCTGCTTGCCGATCCACTTCATCTCTCTCTCTCAGAGACCTTTTCTGGCTCCCTGCGCATGCTCCGTGTCTGCTCTACTACAGTTCTCCTCAGAGCTGCATTGTCAGAGCTGCAACGCTTAGAGTTCGCCACTTCCCTCCAAAACCATTAGAGGAACTCCATCGCTGCTCGCCGTCAGTGTGTGACCACTTCGTGAGAGACTCGGCAGAGTACCGTTACCGTTAACCGTTACCGTTCAGCACAGGCTGTTGCCGCACGCGAATGTTTCACGAATGTATGCCGAATGTTTTGACAAGGTGCTTTACCACGTAAATTCGCGAATTTTAAAATGCAAAATGACGAATGTCATAACTAGGTTCTCCATGCTTTACAGTTTCTACATGCTTACATTCCAAGGAGTTGGATATGTTTTATTACATAAGTTTGGTGAACAAGAAGACTTTGAAGGTGACATGATGTCATTATGATGAGTTTTTATATATGTGCTATGGATGTTGTAAGGGTTAAGGTAGATGATATGGTTTTGAATGAAAAATAATTTTGGTTCATAGTGCTTGAAGTTGTGGAATGGGTGCCATTTTGGCACACTAAACTTATGTAGAGCACCTTGGAATGGGACATTCCATCATCAAAATACAATGACGGTGAGTGGTGGCAAGTATGCATTATAAGTACTAGTGTGAACCCGGTGCATAATGCACCCGTCAAGCTCCCCCTCGCCCGGTCCTTCCCCGCCCGTCCCCCCCCCCACTGTGAAGTGGTTAAACTTGGTTCAAGTTTTAGTTTTTTTTAGAAACTTTTAACTTTTTTATTTTTTTATTTTTATGTGTTTTCTTTTTATTATTATTATTTTGTATAATAAAAATAATTTTTTCACTTTTATATATATTTTTATTTGGATGTAAGTTTGAAGTTTGGAGAAAGAAGACACACCTCATTCTTTTTCAAGTAGGGTTTTTCTTCAATATTTATAAGTTTTATTTTTTCTTATTTTTTACTCTTTATTTGGTTTCTTCATTTTTGGAAATTTTTTTCTTTTAAAATTATTTTACTGTATTTCCCTTTCCTTGTTTCATTTGTTTCCATTCCTTTTTTATAGTTTTTGCGTTTTTACTCTTTTTTTGTTTATGTTTGTTTCATGTTTTTATTTTTTCTATTCTTATTTTGTCTATCTTCATTTTTTCTATTTTTATGTATTTAGTTATTTATTTTGTTTCTATTTTGTTTTTCAAAAAGATTCTAGTTTTTTAAAAATGTTCTATAATGAAAATAATTTAAAAAAAAAATTGGCCCCCCCCACCCCTGCTGCCCCCCCCCCCTGTCAACTGCTCTAATCGCCGCCAGCAGGTCCAGTGCCGGTTCCGCCTAGTGTTAAAACACAGAACGTCTTGTGACACACAGATGGAGAAACAAACACCATGTTAGCTTTTATATGTAAGATTTTGGTCTAAAAGTTCTGTGTTATGAAATACAAGCTAATAGTAAGGATATGGCAAAGTAGTAGGTAAATCAAGGCAAATTTTTGGTTGGGTGTTGGTCATTGTGGATTGGTAGTGCCAAGATCTTGGGGGTAGAAAATTTATAATAATTGTGGAACTAGTTGAACCACTTTGGCACAAAAGGCATATGTTATATGCAAACATGACATTGAATGAACTATTCTGCCACTAGATTATATATGTCATTGTAATTTTAAATAGTGTTATTGTTGATATCCCTAACTTTCTTGAATTGTATTGAATGATTGAAAAAGTTATAAATGTTTGAAATAAATAATTCATGAAGGTTATCATGTAGATCAATCATGGAGGCAACTCATTTTTAATGCATACTATTAGGGTTTAGGGTGTTGTAGTAGTCATCTAGGGAAAATGTGACATGGGTTGCTATAATCATAGTGTTATAGAAATGGTATGAAATGTTCTAGGTTGTTGTCAAGATTTTGGACTTGGAGTATTCAATGTTCTTTCTATGGTTATATGTTAATCTAAAATATCAACACAATTATGTTATCAGTGATGTGCATTGATTTTCATCATAATTTCCTCAAGCAAAACCTTTAGATAGCCAATATGCAAAACAAACTTGTTGGCTGGCCCATGTATAGTGTTGTTTGGTTATATAAAAAAATTCGGATATACATCCGGATAATGGCCCGATGTGTATAAACACATATTTAGATTTTTTGTTCATTTCAATATCTAGCTCTATACACAACCACTAGATGTCCAATGCAATATTCTCATTATGCATAACCTTATTCAAATTAACACATCAAGATAGAATAGATATTCGTGGAGGTGACATTTTAACAATTTGGATATGCATTAGGTCTAGGGTTTAGGTGTTAAAAATTAGGGTTTTGCAAAAATGGACCGATTTATGTGGATACAAATGAAACAAAATTATGATAAACATGTTGAAAGGTTGGAAAATTGGAAGAACATCAGTGAAAAGGAAAAGTAAGCTTTCAAGGCAAGGCTTGTCCCTTTGTTTACAATGAATTGGGAAACACCGATGCCAAATATTATGCTAGAATGTTTTAACACATTTGTTATCAAAGGCACAAATATCTATTTTGGATATCAAGACAAGGTGTATGTGATTATTTAACAATTGATTATAAATGTCTTTGGAGCCTATGCAAAAGGATATGTAGAAGACTTGAAAGGGCAAGTTAGTAAGGCAGTAACATTACATGCATTACATAATTATAGTGTCACAACCCTAGCTTTGGGCTCGTGACCAAGGCAAGGGGTTGCAAGGTTGCAAGCGAAGAGGAAAGAAGCTCGAGAGTCTAGGCAAAGGCATGGCAAGGTTGCAAGCCAAAAGGAAAGAAGCCCAGGAACAAAAGCAAAGGCATTGGAAGGGTGCGGGCCAAGAGGAAGCCCGGGAGTCACCACACACTCCCGGGAGTTTAAGGAAGTGCGAGGGAGTGTGAGGGAGTGAACACTCACACTCCCAAGGTAACTCCCATTTTGGGAGAGGGAACTCCCGAAACTTCAAAGGGCGAGTTGAAGGGTCAAATCTCAATGGATTGTTGCGCTCTTGGTATCATTGGAAAGCTCTTAGAACTTAAATGTCTAAAATGGGCTCGCATTGCTCATTTGGACATCTAAAACACAAGTTATGGCCAAAAGAAAGGCCGGGAGTCAAACTGGCAGTTTGACTCCCGACCACTAAAAGTCGGGAATCGACCTCTTCCCGATGTCCGATTTGAGAGTGCAACACGGAGTTGGAAAGCTCTGAACGAGAGCTACAACTTTGCTTCAGACCTCGTCGCGATCTGAATCTACAGTCGGGAGATATCGGTGTCCAAAGTTCCGGGACTCCAACCCGGGACAATTTCGGGACTCCAACTTGGGAGTCCCGGGAAAAATAGCCATTTGGATGCCACCTCCGCCGCGAGCTGCAAAGTATACTATAAGGGGGAAGGTGGTGGCTTCCCCCAAGTTCGGGCCGTGGTGAATCTTGTGTGTCCATGTTGCCCATGGCTCGTCCTAACACCAAAGGTGCTCCAACTATGCACTAACCACTTTGTGTGGGTTGTGTGCAAGCCCGTGTGAGTGAATAAGCTTGTCAATTATTCCTAGTCCCATCCCGGAGCTCCAACACGCCCCTCTACCCCTCCAAGTGTTGTGAGCTAGGGAGCGGCTCCAAGTTCCAACTCCTTCTGCATTGCCGCATACTTGGACCCTCAAGTGGGTCTACAAGGAACTTGGGAGCGCGTCATATAGAATTGCACCCACAAATTATGTAGGAGATCAATGGAATGCAAAAAGTTTAGTTTGCCAAACGTTGTCAAATACCGTGCAATCATACTTGTGATTTATCAGAAAGAGAAAATGACGTATTTTAACAATAAGAATGCCATCACATTGATGAGAGCAAAAAAGGGGAAAAAGGTGGATTCGACACAAATTATATATGATAGTTTGTGTAGTGAACTACATTGGTGGTATAAGTATGTCAAGGAGAATAAGGGCGACAAAAAGGACGCTTTTCAAGTAGCCCTGACATTGGCAAAAATCTTTAAGCATTTATTTGTTCATCAAAAGGAGAATCCACTAAAAGCATAAACCAAGGTCAAGAGAACTAAAAAGGAGATGCAGGAAACATTAGAGAATAGAAGGTGTTGAGAATTCAAGCTCAACTAGTTAGGTTTCCTTAATTACTGGAGTAGGAAAATAACTAGGTTACTTTCACAAGGTTGAATTACTTTCGTTATTTATTTTAGTTTATTTATTTGTGGTTTGGTCTTTTAGTTAAATACCTTGGTGTTGATGGTTTGGTTCTCTTTTCTTCATTACACAAGTTTGTGTATTTCATGTGACAAGAACCTTGGAAAGTTCTTGAGGTTGTGTTTGTGTTGTGAACATTATGTTGTAGTTTCCTTTCAATAAAGATTTATGTTTGCACTTGAGTAGATCTCCTATTTGTTAACATGGTATCAAAGCTTAGGTTGTTTGGTGAGAAAGTTGAAAGAGATCTAGAGCTAGAAAGTCTCTAGAATTAGAGCTTGAGAGTCTTTAGTAATATCATAGGAGTTTGTCCAGTGCAAAAGAAAAACGAAGAAAGGACAAAATGTGAAGAGAAAGAAAAGAAAAGAAAAGAGGTGAGAGGAGATCAACATATCAAAGTTGTGGAAGTCAGATCTTTAAATCTAAATCTAGATCTATTGTGGAAAGATCTTGGAGTGAAACTTGGAGAGGTTATAGAAGACTATAGCACGCTTCTATTCTCAAAGTTTCAAAAGAAAAGGATATGTTTTGTGAAAGTTATGAGCTTTTGAAAACTCTGTGCCAGATCTAGTTTTTTGGTCATATCTCCTTTGTTTAAGCTTTTTTGGATCTGCAGCTTTGAGATCTTATAGATCATATAGGAATATATGTGTGAGATAAATTTCATGTCATTTGGATTTGTATTGAGAGAGATCTAAGCATCTGAAATCACCACTACATATTGTGCCTTTTTGCGAAGGGCCAAACAAAAAATCTGAAGGTTTTGCGAAAGAAAAACAAAAAACCAGAAGGGTTTGTGAAGGAAAAACAATCTGCCACATTTGCGACGCATTCCGCATTGCAACTTGTGGTGCACTAGTCATCGCAAATTTAGAATGAACCTTTAATCATCGCAGCACTTTTGCAAGATTCATGACAAACAAAATTTTGCGATCCGCTCAATGTTTGTCCCCTGTAGCGATATTCCGTTCTTCGCAAAGTGTATTCATACTCAAAACATCGCAAGCTTTACCGTATAAAGAGTATCGCTACAGATTTTGAGATCAATAACACATCGCAACTTGCGTTATTTAGCGCCTCGCATTTTGCGTCTCAATATGTATCGCAAACCTCATCACAAATTTTTACAAAACTTCCCGGTGGTGGACGTATTGCAAGTTGCGATGTGAGTTAACTCGCAAAGTAGTGAAAGGGTTACTAGAGAAGGAAGTTTCGCAAAAGGGTTTCGCAATGTCATCTGATTCTCAAAACGCCATGAAAAAAATGAAAAATGTTTTAGACCAAATGGAAGCTATAAATCCACTTAACCATTATTATAATCTATATTGCCTTGGTAGACTGAGTGAAAATATCAATAAAATACGCATAGCAGTGCTCCTATTCTTGAAAAATAAATTACAAAATGGAGCAAAATAGGCAGAAAATGACATAATGAACATTGTGCAGTAATATAGAATCACAAGCCTCAATGGCAATTTGGATAAAATTAATGAGTAGTACATTATACGTGCTCATCATCCACCTTAGAGGTTGTAAACACAACCTTTGGTTTCTCACCTAGAATAGAACGAGACCGTGGCACATATGTGACAACAAGTGACCACTCCTCTGGGTTTGGGGGATAAGGAAGATAAAAGCATTATTCTACATGACTGGGAAAAGTAAATGGCTCTGAAGTTTACCAATGAGATCGTTGATAACTGGTGGCAGATGTCTTTAACTGTGTGTGTCCGCACTCATCCTGAACTACAGTGCAATTTGCACCAGCAAGGTTCACTTTAAACCACTTGCACTTAAACACATATTCTTCAAACTTTGAATGTGCATCATAAGATACCACCAAGATCTCTTCCAGCTTTCCATAATGTGGCACAATATCTCGAACAATATTCCTGTCATGCCGACTGCTTCTAGAGTCATGAATGAATTGCCCTTGAACTCCACAGTCAAAGGTGCGGCCCCTCTTTTCATCCAAACTGGAAATCCTGAAATTAATATTGTGTTAGGCATTGTGAGTCCTAAACTTATATGATAATAGAAACTTCATGCCCATAGAAATCATCTTAGAACATTCCAAAAAACTTGGCTAGAATATGAAGATGAATTAATATGCCTAATGAAATAGAAAAAATAAGTACCTGAAATGTCTTCCTTGTGTCCACATTGCTGAACGTGTTGTCACAACTCTCAGTGGTCCATGAACCATGGTGCGAACATCATCTGTGATCTCTGGAAAACATGCTATACTTTCTCCTTGTGCCAACAATTGATCCACTTCAACCAAATTCTCTTTCATGTATTTATGAAACGTAGGAAAAATCCTTGATCTCCCACTCATACTTTTGGCATTCTCATAAAAGTTCCTCCACTCTTCCATGACGTTGCTATTATTCAACATGAATGTGGTCAGCTGAATTAACTCTGTAGGTAATAACATACGTGTTTTGATGGCACCAATCAAACGGTCTTCCTCCTCTTCTCTTTCCTCCATCCAGACATGAGGACATGATGGATTTATAGTGGCCAAGATGTTGGTGCAATAAAACATGCTCTCTGCTGCCAAGTGTCCTGCTGCCATGCTTCCCTCCACTCGTGCATGGTTACGGACATAACCTTTTAATACTGCCATATATCTTTCAAGCCAATACATCCACTGACAATGCATAGGACCAGCAATGGCTATTTCATCCACAAGGTGAACTAGTAAATGCATTTGACAATCAAATAACGATGGAGGGAAGGCCTTTTCCAACTTGCATACCACCTCTGCTGCTATTACCCTCATTCTTGGAATCTCCTCTGCAAATAACTCCTTTGAGCATACCCATCTCAATAGATTTCCCAATGACCAAAGAGCATCTTGTACTTCTGCACTAGCTAAGCCCATTATTGCCACAGGCAATATGTGTTGCAGTAAACGATGATAGTCATGTGTCTTGAGATACCTTGGCCACTTGTGGTCATCGTCCCTACCAAAAGCTTTTTGAAGATTAGCTCCATACCCTGCAACAAGGTACCATAAAATTATACAAAAGTATTCTAGACATCCAACAGATAACATTCTATACTTCAAACTCTTTTTCCAGTATAAGGCAAAAAGATTTAAATATAAATAAAAGCAATAGAGTATTTCTAAATTCAACCCTTGCCATCAAAGTTCAAACCTGTAGGGAATCGCATCTCTCCTATGCGATTTCGAAAGTCTCTTTTTTCCTGTGTAGTAAGTGTCCATGGAGCTGATGGTCGCTGCTTAATACCTGTGTTAGGATCAACAGTAATCCACACATCGGGATGCCTCTCAAAATCCTCGCAGGCCTCCTTAAAGTTACTGTCCTTCTCTCCATAGAGCTATTTTATAATAGCCTTTCCCACATTTCCCTCAATGTGCATGGGGTCCAAGAGATGACATATTTTCAGCTCACCCCAGTAAGGCAAGCTGTTGAGTATACCCCACCTTGTCAATCCACTACCCTCAAACACCATAGAATCATTTGGGTCAATAACTCTATTGGCCACATCCTCCAATATGCAAAAGTGGTAGCTTCTGGAATATCATGCTCATCACCATAAGGCATGTCAAAAGATGAAAATAAAAGTGGGTCTGATCTCATATCATGTCCCAGTGGAAGAAACTTTGTATGGCCAAGGTAGGTCGTCCCTTTCCTCCAAGTGAATGTGGACTAACGTCATCTGATGATAACCCCAACCTCACATGCCTAGGGTCACGCTGAAACTCTGGCCATGTTGACTCCACATGCTTGTGAATAGGAGAGTCAACCGATAGCCTCATAACACTAGGCTCTGATCGATGTTCCTTATGCCAAACCATTAACTCGGCCAAGTCTGTACATCGATATATGTGCAGCAAGCGAGGAATAATGGGAAACCACCTTATTGATTTCCTGGGCACCTTCTCTATAAGCATCTGAGGATCATATCGAGCCTCTTCACATGTACTACACTCCGTTAAATGGGCATTGTTCCCATGAAATAACATGCAGTCATTAACACATGCATGGACAATTTGATACTCCATGCCTATGGAGGATAAGATCTTTTTAGCCTCCTTCCAAGATCCTGGCAAAACATTTTCCTCAGGTAGCAAGAGGCTATGACAAAATTGGAAAATGTCTAACAACATAATATTGCTTGCCTTGTGTTTTGCTTGGATGTTTAACAACCCTAGTATGGTTGCTAAATGGTTTAACCTTGCACCTTGAAAAATAGGTGTTTGAGCATGTGCCTTCGCCTCTTGCCACTGTCGTTGTGCCTGGGCAGTATGTTGATGACGTGGATCATCTACATTGCCTCCTTCATCATGTGGGTTGCCAGACATATCATCAACTATGTCAAGTCCAAACCAGTCAACCATGAAGTCATCCATTGTTTGTTCTTGGTTTGCAGGTAGTGGTGCTTCCTGAATTGGTTGAGAGACACCTTCATCATGAGGAGACAAGTCATTTGATGAAAAATGAGTTGATGAAGAGTCTGATTTGTCTGGCATGCCCATTTCCCGATATGTTGCTCTCAACCTCCGTGGCAGCATGTCTTCAGAAGGCCGAATATTCTGTGCAATACCAAATCCAAAAGATCTTAACTATATACCAAGCATAGTTGCATATTACATTATAAATAAAAATGCCAAAATGCATGTATATAGATATGGTATGTTATGTCTTAAACAAAGTACATAGTTCAAAAAATGGTGGAATCGTAATTCCACTCATAGTGTGTAAACAACTCATCTCTTGATCTGATCGTCCTAGTAGCTAACACTAGGCAATGGTCTTCATGATAAGTCTCGCCATATGGTGCTGGAGGAAGTCCCTCAAAAAAAACCCACTCACAATTAGCCTTACGCTTAGGCCGAGTCCCCACCGTACTGTTGATGAAACCAGCAATGTTTCCACAACGTATGGGGTCTCCATCTATCACCCTCACATCACTATGCCTCCTAGTGCTACCAGCAAAGGTGTCCATCTCAAGAGCAAAGGTTTTCCACTCAGGATGTTGTCTGAGGATCATGTTCCAATGTCTTCTCTTATAGATAGGCCCACCATAAGGGAACAAAGTAGGACCCTCTCTACGACAACTAGTTGAATCCTCTACAATGATGTCCTCACAAGCATATACTCCATAGCCATGCCTCTCTCCAAGTGTAGAGGTTTTAACAATCCATCGTCTACCCCAAACCACAACCTCCTCATCATAGGGTAAACTATCAAGCAACCCAAGAATTGCAGGGTTTCATGACTAGATAATATTGGCACATTTGCCAGTGAACTCACACATACCCCATCTGCCCTCAACAATAGTCCTAGCATGACCCTCACTTGGACGTTGTGCTTTGGATTGCTATCTAACGGAGGGCAGACATGGCCTTGCCTCATGGGTGGATTACTGGCCTCATGAGAGGCACCAATCCCTACAGCAAATGCATGCGAAAGTGCATTTCCTATGGCAGCTAAAACCCCTTGTGATAGAACATAGGGTGCTGGTGTCATACGGGAACCCTATTACATTCAAAAAATCACAACAAACCATGGAAGTGAAAATAGTTTCAAAGAGGATTTCATGAAAAATAACATGTATCAAAGAGGAAAAATGACAATGGTAAAATGACACTTACCACACGAGATGAAGAAGCTCCTGGGGTAAGACCACGATGACGCCCAAATCGCTGAATGTGTTGAGCACAAACATATGACTTTTGTGAAATCTGACCAACACACTTGGTGCATTAGCAAAGCTGCCAAGGTGGACCATGAGGAGAATGAGACACATGTGCTTGCGTATGAGCTGATGTGCCTTCATTTGAGGAGGATGAGTCACTAGTGGAGACAACGGAGGAGGAAGACATATCATTTGTCACATTAACAAGGCACAAATGTAAAGCAAAGACCAGATTAGACTTTCAAAAATCATGTGATATAACAATATAAACCATTGACAACTCATAAATTGAGACTACCTAAACCAAAAAGAAATGCATACCTATATCCAATGTGGGCTCAACAATGCCTATAGGACTGGTTGCCCGAAACCCTTTGGCATACGCACAACAGGAGCTCTTTGACCTAGAACTCTCGAGAAGAAACCCTAAACCCTAAAACTTTGCGAACCCCTTGGCAAACCCGTACCATTGCATTCCTTTTCGCATTTGCATACGTTACTTAAACCAAAGCCCTAAAACATTTAACTTCCTCCTACGTTTGCGAAGCCCGCAACTTCGCAACTATCCAACGTTGCGATACGAAGAGCATTGCACTGCCGTTGCGATCAACTCCGTATCGCAGCTTACGATGCGAGTTACATCGCAAGCTCTGAATTTCCGAAAGACCTTAAGCTAGAACGGAATAAGGTGTTTGCCCAAGCTTTCTGGGGGTCCAGACTAGAGTACCACGACGAATTTGAACTCATTCTCGGCATTGCTCGAGAATTGTAGAAGGAAAGCTTGGGCAGCCAGGAGGGGGCGAATTGCAATGGCTGGGACTAGTGGAGGGGGTTCTGGGTCTAGAGGAGGTGACGACAATGAGGAAAGGTTGAGGAAGATGGTTGCTGATCACTTGAGAGCTTCAGAGCTGTTTGCAATCGATACTAGGACACCTGAAGGGCTGGCATCCTTGACAGCCATCTTAGGTCAAGCATTGCAAGCAGGGCTGACTGCTGGGGAAGCACAAAGAGAGGAGGAGGCAAGGAAGGCTGCAGAAGCCAAGGCAGTAGAGAAGAAGAGAAAGAGAGATGAGAGAGCAACAATAGGAGCTCTCTCACCTAGAACGCTCGAGAAGAAAAGGAGGAAGGATGAGAGGGATGCCATCAGAAAGGAGAAGCTCGATCTGAAGAAGGAGGAGGAGAGGAAGAAGCTCCCTCTGATAACATTGGCAGAGGAGGGAATTCTAACCGAGCTGGCATACACTGGGGCCAAGAGCACCATTAGGCACATTGTCTCCACCAACTTTTGCACAAGGAGTTGAGTGGGGCACTCTCTCAAAGGCAGAGTAGAGGAGAGTGATAAATCAGGTCAAGGGAACATTTCGAAATGAAGGAGAGCTTGATTCACAGTGGATTGCAGACAAGATCTCCAATTCAATGTCTCAAGCAAGATACCATGACAGGATGAAGATTCGTGCTCACTTGAGAGACCTAAATGTGTACAGGAACTTCGAGAGGCCGCTTCAGTTCTTAGAAGACATCTGGAATGCCTTCTACCAGTCTGAGGTGCAGCTGAAAGCAACAAGGCAGCTGAAGGAGATCACAAAGCAGCTAGCCAAGGCCAAGAAGGCACGAGAGTCTGGGAGGTTTGACCGTGACCTGAAGGCATTGGAGCTGAAGCTTGCTGAATGCCAATCAGTGGTGGACGACGTCGGTGATCCACCATTGAAGTTCCTCAAGGCAGCAGAGCGAGTGAAACTGGTTCCACCCACCACCCACAGGCTAGGGCAAGGTGGCATTCCCGGCCTCAAAGCAACATTTGTAAGTACCCTCCCTCTGCTCCAATTTTTTTCTGCAAAGATTTGTTTCTATCGAGTCACATAGGACTACTGTTTGGGATACCTTTTGCGATGCGAATTGCATCGCAAAAATGTGTCAAATGGCTTTTAGTTCGCAAAGGTACGATGCTATCTGTTTCGCAAATTGTTTCGCAAGAAACAGTATGCGAATGTCTGCGCTTCGCAAAAGAGTTCGCAGACTTGAAAAAATCGTAAACTGCTTCGTAAGCCAAAATATGCGAAGGTCTACGCTTCGCAAATTTGCGGTTTGTTTTACCTGTTGTTTTATGGGGACAATACAAGAGGTATAAGAGGAAGATCACAACTGCAAAAATGACAATGGGCCAGGAGCATGGCAAGGAGCATATTTTTGAACATGTTGATGCACTATTGGTGAGTGGGTTTGGTTGGGATTGAATTTCTGTTTGTGTTTGAGATTGTTTTCATTTGAATCAAGATTTTAATTGTTGACTAAACTTTGCATGTTGAAATGCAGGCATCTGAGGGTGAGAGTGAGAGCTCTCAGGGCAGCAGTGATGAGGAGGAGAGAGGCGCTAGCACTGCTCCCTCTAGTGTAGCTACCACTAGCAGTGGACCCAGTTCATTCACTAGTCGAAATGTAGGTTCTGCAGGGGGCGTGGGTAGGGAGGAGGACGAGGACGAGGAGGAGGGGCAGGGGGACGATGAAGAGAGGGAGGAGGATGAACAGCCTCCCCCTCCACCAGAGAACACTAGGAAGAAAGATTCAAGGAAGAAATCCAAGAGGGGAAGGAGGTCTAGATAGACAGCTAGTGTGTGAGATACCCGAGACTTGCAAACCCCTTTTACATTGTAACTTTTGAAATTTTGATATAGATTTTGTTTTTTTCCGGCCCAAAGTAACTCCAAATGAATATAAACCCTGCCATGCTCTTGCAATAGACAGTCGATCTCAAAACTATTTGTGAGTCATATTTCTTCGCAACACTGCAAAAGCCAGAAGACCAAATATACCATCTCACAGACATCGCTAAACTCTGACGGTTAAAATCATTCCAGAACATGTTTGCGAAATCCTACATTTCGTAAACTTTTAAAGGCTTTCTGCAAATCGCAAACTCTTTGCGTTGAATTTTATATCGGAAACCGATAGAGTTTTGGGTCGATTCGCTAAATTGTAGCGTTGATGAGTTTGCTTCAAAACGTTTTCGATGTTAGGTTTATCGCAAATGTGTAGTGGCATGTTGACCATCGCAAAACGTTTGTGGTAGACGTTATATCGAAAACCAATAGATTTTTTAGTCAATTCGCTAAGTCGTTGCGATGTTGGGTTTGTTTTTAATAATTTTCGATGTATTGTGAATTGCAAATCATGTATAGAAGACATTATGATCGGAAATGTGTTGCGATTGGTTTAGTTTCGGGAGTTGCGAATAGCTTGCGATTGTACGGGTGCGAATGTGTGGGTTTCGCAAAGGCTTAAGAGTTTGCAAGAAATTCTTGTTCGGAACTGCGGGTTTTCGGAATCTGATTTCTTTGTTGTTTGCGAGGATATTTGGATCGCAATATGCCCTTTTTTTGTTGTAGTGAGTTTCAGTCTCAGTTTTGAAGTCAATTTATTTTGAAAGTGATATTTCTTTATGGTCATCATCAATAGAGCTGAAATTTTGATCAGATATAGAAGACATATATCTTATGTGTCTCCCAAAATCTCAAGGATTTTGGAGTTGCTGAAAGCAAGTTGTAAGTCATTTTGTGTTCAGGTCCCAGTTTGAGGTGACTTCAAGGAAGTAGCAAGATCTCTCACTTTATGAAGTTAAATGAGCTAAAATTTTGAGAGAAGGTAGTAGACATAGTTGTTCATGTTTCACCAAAATTTTAGAGCGATCCAAGGTCATATGTGAGCAGTGTAGCTTTGCAAAGTTGCTATGACAGAAGTTTGTTTTGAGAAGACATCAAAGCAAAGTTTTGAAGTGGAGCAAATACAACTTGGGAGAACTTGAAGGAAGGAGTTTGAAGATTGGGAAGCGCAAATACATTATCAAGACCTTCGTACAAAAGTGTGGAATGTAAGTATGTACTTAATACCATACGAAATATTATACGAGATACGTACCTATACGTAAAACCTATGTATAGTATAAATTTCATATAATACTCAAGACATACATACATATGCAAGGTCCATCTTGTTCAGCCCTAACCCTAATCGTAGAAACCTAGGAAGGAAAACCCTAACCCTAATCCTAGAAACCCAAGGAAGGCATTAGAATCATTGTGAAAACCCAAGAAGACATTGAGTGGTGCCTTGAGAGATGGCGGACGGTCTTTCTCAAATTGCAATTGAGAAACTAGACAAGAACAATTCCAAGTGTGGAAATTTAGGATTATGAATTTCTTGATGGGGAAAGGTTACTGGGAATTCATAACTGGTGATGAGAAAGAACCTCCTCTCCCAGAAAACCCCACACAACAACAAATTAAAGCTAATAAAATTTAACATGAAAAAGCAAAGAAAGTCTTATATTGGCTTTCTATGAGTGTCCGATTCCATGATTGTGCATATTCAAGATGCAAAATCACTCAAGCAAGCTTGGGATACATTGGTGAAGATGTACAACACCAATACACAAGCCCGCAAAATGCAGCTTAAACAAGAGTTGCATAATCTACAGAAAAATAAAATGAACATCGATGACTATTCTACAAAGGTGAAAAACCTTGCAGATGCTCTGCATCTATAGGAGCCCCTGTAGATGATGAAGATTTAGTGGCCATGACCTTAAATGGACTTGGAAAAGACTATAGCCAGTTTTGTACTTCAATTGCAGTTCGGGAAACATTTCCCAACTTCCAAGACTTAATAACACTACTTATAAGTGAAGAGATGAGAATTGTTGGTACTTCATCCAATGGAAGATCACAAGAAAGTGTTTTCTATTCAAATACCAATAGAGGTAGAGGTAGAGGTGGTAAAACTTCATTTCGAGGTCGACCCGGAAGCTCGCATGGTGGACATCATCAACATGAAGGTCAAGCTCATGGAGGTGGACAAGGAAACTTTGGAGGAAGAGGAAGTCGAGGAAGTCATGGAAGTCGTGGTGGAAGTCATCGAGGTCAACAACCAAATAACGATTCAAATTACTACTGCTGCGGGAAACATGGGCACATGGCAAAGAACTGTTATCAAAGGGAGCATGATGCATGAAATGGAAAATTGCAACAAGGGAATTATGCATCAACTAACAATCAAGGTGATGAACAACTGTTTGTGATGCAACACATGGCAAATTCAATGATAGGAGGTGTATCAAACAACAATGTCTGGTATGTGGATTCTAGAGCTTCAAACCACATGACTGGCCATGGAGAATGGTTTAGAGACGCAAAGAATTTGAAGACACTAGGGTTTGTGGAAACTGGTGATGACACTACGCATCCCATCACGTGGGGAAAGGAATGGACGAATGTTCACCTTGGATGTGAACATGCCTGAGGTGAATTCCATGTTATTCACACATGGAAAACGAGCTGGAGACATTGGAATTTGGCATAAGCGAGTTGGCCATGTTAATCTCCAACGTCATAAGCTCATGGAAAAACAAAAACTTGTTGGAGGTCTTCCCAAATTTGGAGCAAAAGAGGTGATGTCGGAGGTTTGTGAAGCATGCCAATTGGGAAAATAAGTTAGGCATCCATTCCCAACTCAAACAACTCATGTAAGTTCCAAACCTTTGGAAATGATCCACTCAGATGTGTGGACCATGAAGACAGAATCCATTGGAGGATGCAAGTACTACGTGAGTTTCATTGATGTGGGTCTACTTCATGAAACACAAAGGTGAAGTGTTTCAACATTTTTTGAATTTCAAAGCAATGGTGGAGAAAGAGAAGGGTGTGAGCATCAAATGCCTAAGGTCCGATGGAGGGGAGAGTATTTTTCAAATGAATTCAGTGATTACTTGAAGGAGCATGGGATTCAAAGGAAATACTCATGTAGTTATTCCCCACAGCAGAATGGAATTACTGAAAGGAAAAACAGGCACATTGCAGAAATAACACGTGCCATGTTGAATGAGAAGAATTTGCCAAATTACTTTTGGGCTAAAGCGGTAGCAACTATAGTCTACATCATGAATCGAACACCCACAGCAGTAGTTCATGGCATGACACTTGAAGAAAAATTCACAAGCAAGAAATCCGATGTTTCACACCTCAGAGTGTTTGGTTGCATTGCATATGTGCATGTCCCTAATGAGAAGAGATCAAAACTAGACCCAAAAGCTGAGAAGTGTATCTTCATTGGATATTCCTCAAAACAAAAGGGATATAGATGTTTCAATCCTTCCACTCGAAAGTTGCAAGTGAGTAGAGATTTTGTGTTCGATGAAATGGCTAATTGGTACTCACCACTGAAGGTAGTAGAAGATGAAGAAGCTAGAAATGGTGGTGTTTCATCAAATGTGGAACAAGAATCACAATTAATTAGTGGACGACAAGAGTCTTCAATTAATGGGTCCAGTAGCACTCCATGGAAAGGAAGATTAAGATCTTCAAACATTGTACATGGTAGTTCTCAAATATCATCTAGAAGCTCTCATGTAGATGGTGAATCAAGTGAATCAAAGAAGAGTGAGGGTGAAGAATCAAGAATCACCTTAGTTACTACTCCTAGAGCTCGGATGGTCAAGAAAGCTTTGAAAACACTTGACAACAACAGTGGAGTACGAAGATCCACACGAATCAAATACCCTGTACAAAGACTCACATATGATGGTTTTGTAGCTCATCATTACGCATACATGGTGAGAGTTATACAAGAGGTTGAACCCACTTGTTTTGAACAAGCGGTTGGAAACCCTAAGTGGGATAATGCCATGGATGAAGAGATGGCGGCTTTGGATGCGAATGCTACTTGGGAATTGGTAGCTTTACCAAAAGACAAGAAAGCAATTGGGTGCAAATGGGTGTACAAAGTCAAACACAATGCAGATGCATCTGTGAGCAGATACAAAACAAGATTGGTTGCTAAAGGTTATGCCCAAACGTATGGCATAGACTATGAGGAGACCTATAGTCCAGTTGCCAAAATGACAACTGTAAGAGCAATCATTGCTATGGTAGCAACAAAAGGATGGTCTTTACATCAAATGGATGTAAAAAAATGTTTTTCTTCATGGAAATTTATAGGAAGAAGTGTACATGGAACAACCACCAGGTTATGTGGACCAAACACATCCTAATTTGGTTTGTAGGTTGCTTTCTTTGTATGGCTTGAAGCAAGCACCTAGAGCTTGGTCAGACAAGATAGGTCAATATCTTGTCACAAATGGATTTCAAACATCCAATGCAAATTTTTCATTATACATGAAAAAGACAGATCATGGGATTGTAGTCATAGTCATCTATGTTGATGACTTGATTATCACAAGAGATAGTGATGCAGACATCTATGATTTGAAGAAGTTTTTGAAGCAAAAGTTTGAGATGAAGGATTTGGGAGAGTTGCGTTATTTCCTTGGCATTGAGGTAATCAAGTCCCCTAAAGGGATATGGTTACTACAAAGGCAATATGCCTTGAACAAATTGTCCGAATATGGGATGACGGGTTGTAAACCCATTTCAATTCCATTGGAGCAAAATGTGAAGTTAAGTGCAGATGAAGGAGACCTCGTGGAGGATACCACTATGTATAGACGCATAGTGGGGGGTTTGATTTACATGACCATCACAAGGCCAGATTTGAGTTATGCAGTTGGAGTGGTGAGTCAATTCATGCAAACACCACGAAAGCCACATTTGGATGCAGTGAGGCGCATACTAAGGTACATAAAACATACCTTGCAGTGTGGAATTTTTTATGAAGCCAAAAGCCAGTTACAAGTACATGGATACACACACTACTAGAAATTCTGTCATATGCAACCACCCTATCTGCAACTGGGGATGCAACTGATTGTCGCATGTAACTATTTATGCAACTTCTTGGATTTCTGCAACTTTTTTGGGTGTGTATGCAACTATGGTGCAACTATCATCGCCTTCATCCCAACCTTTGGATGATTTTTGTGGATATATACTATCGTATATATACCTTTGGATGTATTCTATCGTATATATTTGATATGCATATACTCATAGTTGCATGTGCAACCAAAATAGGCCAATTACGGTCTTTTGGTAAGCTAGGTACACATTTTTTGTAGGCATGTCTAGGATTAGGGTTGCCTATAAATGACAATCCTATTGATAAGGTTTAGGATATAGGTGAAAAATAACCTAATCTATTTTGCCACACCTAAAATAGTGTATCTATTGTCAACTTTTAGTAGCTTGCTCCACAAACATTTAGAAGACAATTGACAATTGAAGATATCAATTTTACTTACAATAGTTTATCACTAGATGAAGCAAAACAATGTATATGTGTATTCAACAAGAAGGTCCAATTAATCCCCTCAAGATTACAATATGGCAGTTTGACATGTGGAAATAATCTATTTTATTCCAAGAATTATCCAGTACAAGTTGAGATACTTCCCAACTTCACTCAATACATAATTTCTTGCTCATAAGTGTTATTACAGCCAACTACAGAATGTCTAACCCTAAACATACATCTGGCTCCAATTCTGTGCTGTGGCTTCATATTTGGCCCTGTCAGTCTTGTACAGATGAGCGATTTCGGGTACAAGTGGATCGTCAGGATTGGGGTCAGTCAACAGTGAGCATATTGAGAGCAAGACCTGCCCCACATATCAAGACTTGTTAATTTCCACATCTCAAACATCAAAACCAAGCCAAACTTTAGAGGTCCAGGTCAGTCAGAAAAAAATAGGATTAGAATACAAGGTTCAGGGTTTAGCACAAAGTTCATACCAAATTTGCATGCTAAGTGGTAAGAGAAAAGTATTTCAGAAGTATGCACTTGAACTGAAATGTGCCGACTAACCAGCACAGATCCAGAACAGGGCTTTCCAAACACATTAGAGAGCCCATAAGGAACATGAAGTCCAGTGTTCCTGTTGATCCATCCAAATTCCAACAATCCCATAACAAAGTACTTACTCCTACATTAAAAAACTGGAAGAAACCCTGTTGAAAATTGCATAGGGACACTCTAGGTACAAATGTTGGAATAACAACTCTGGAAATACACCAGTGACCAGCAATGCTCACTGTTGATACACCTATTTAAACGTGGTTGGGGATTGAATACTAACCACCATCTGAAATACACGCCGACATGGATGAGGATGAGCAAAGAACCTTAGAAATTGTGGCTGCTCCTTGAGGATATCCAAGCAAATACTTCCATTGCTATTGATATTAGGATGAAACACCTTCGTTCTAAATGCAACCTGCGCAATTCCAAGGAACCAAGAACAAAACGATACATCTCTGTGGGTAACAACTTGGTCATATGGACTTCACCTGGAATAATGACCTAAAATGGGCCACCTGGAAGTCCTTCAACCTCAAACCTGATACAATCTCACCTAGCACCTACCCACTCTCATAATGTTATGACTGCACTCATTGTCATGATGCCTAGCTTCAAACTGACTGTTGTGGGAAATTCTCTGCAATTTCATAGATATGACATAAAGTCAGATCCTTTCCATATGTTTTGGACATGTGGTTCATTGTACCCATTGACTAGACACTAAGAAGAGTATGTGGTGACATTTTCCATCTCTAGATTATAGGACACAACTTATGGGTCATGGAGAGGTAGTCTAAGAGAAGAGTATTATCAGACATTTCCATCTTGAAAAGGTAAGATTCACTTGGCTACACCAGAGGGGATCTTACATTTTTAAGGAGGAACATTTTGTTCTGAAATGTTTGTCTGTTCTAATTGATCAGGGGAGGCAGTTGCTTTAAGCTCAGTAAGGCCCTTGGCCTTGGGCCTTACCTACCACATAACATGATATAATGCAACAAAAAAAAAGAGGGAAGAAGGTGAAATAGGATTGAACACGCTGATATAATATCATACCTTGATGTCTCCATTCTTGATCCTGGCAAAGGTGCCCACATCAAGGACAGGAGTCTTGCCGGACTTGCTCTTTAGGGCCATAGGACCCACAGCTGGCCTGTGGAAGCCATAGCTACTGGTGTCACCCATCAAAGCCCAAGTATACCACACCAGCAACGAGTCTATGAACCAGATGGGAAAAGTCTTGAGTAGTCTCATGGCCACAGCAAATGTTGACTTCCCAAACACTTCCCTTGGTAAAACGTGCACCTGTAAAAAGCGGCAGCAGCAGGCCCCGTTGATGCTAACCCCCCGAAAAAGAAAAGATTCAGTCAGTAGCTTGGATGAGTGCATGCTTGAAACACCATCAGGCAATTACAGGATCCAAAAATCCAGAAATCCAAAAGCAGTCCAGAAAAGAAATAAACAAACAGGATCAGAAACAAGAAGCTCTGAACATTGGATTGGGAAGGAGACAGAAGAAATAAGAATGAAGATGGAGGAATTGGGAGTTCACAGAAGAGCTACCATACCGGGCTCCGGACAACGAGAGAGGGCCTGGCATTGAAGTTGAAGAGATCGAGCGCAATCTCCATCCCGGAATTGCCAGCACCCACCACGAGAACATTGCGGCCCTTGTAGTCTACGCCGGATTCTGCCCAAAGGACCAAAAGCCACAATTAGCAATGAATGCAAATGCACTCACATAGGATGCTCTTAGAAGATCCCAACATTCTTTATGTGTGCATGCATGAAGGAGGTCGAATGTATTAAGTTAAGGTGATGTTCTACCAAGAGATCATTACAGATATAACCAGAATATAGAGAAGAAGGAAAAAACCAGTACTATACCATGAAAGTCCTGTTCAGCAAGAGTCAAAGTAGAGCATAATCTTGTCCTTCATCAAGCATCCTGAAACAAAGCTTGGTTGATGATGTTCCGTGATGGCTACTCAAAGCACAAATGACAAAACAAATAAGAAAGAACAGACCACAAATACATAAGCATTGTGAACTAAACCCTAGCAAAACAAGCTTGGTTGATGATGTGCCATGATAACTGCTGCCTAAAGCACAGTCACAAAAGACTGAAGACAGAAGAGACCAAAAGATACATACGGATTTTGAACCAACTAAACCCTAGAGAATGCAGCACCATGCAAAAGGCATTCTCTACACGGTCACAAACTCTTCGCCATATCACGTAGTCATGAGGTGATCAGATACGACCATTTCTTCAACAAAAGATTACACACAGGAAAAATAATACTTTCAGAACGACAAAAATAGTGGCGAGAGATTGGGACGACGGGGGTAAAAGGAAGGAGGATGAGCAACCGGCACTGCATGATGTAGGCGGGTCCTTTTGAAGATCTTTCAACTCCTTCGGAATTGTCTTAGAGGCCATATGGAAACAGTAGTAACAACTTCAAGTCCTTCAAGTCTCAGTGCAGCAACAAAAACGAAGCTGCAAATCTCAATGCGTCCGTACAACAACAATAGCAGCAGGAGCAGGAGAGCCACCCTTATGACAACTGGGAGGAAGAGACAGCTACGAAGAAGAAGAAGCTTTTGGAGAAACAAACCCTGCCTTTCGAGGAGTTCTCGGCGGTTTCACACCGTCCATTGTCACACTTCCTTCCCTCTCCTCCCCAAAATTGTAAACATGACCAACACTTCCCTTGTGCAGCACAACCTCAATCGCTTTAGCCACATCTTCACAGTACAGGTAGCTTCGCGCATTAGATCCATCTCCATGGATGGGGAGGGGCTTGCCCTGGCCAAAAGAATGAATTTGGGGATGAGCTTCTCTGGGAATTGGTTTGGTCCATACACATTATTGCCACGTGTGGTGATGACAGGCAACCCATATGAGCGGCCATATGCCATCACCCTAATTTTCTGCACCAGCCTTGGTGGCTGAGTAAGGATTTGTGGGAAGCAGCTGCGATGCTTCATGGTTTCCAACAATTGCATCAGCCTCAGTCTCTCCATAGACCTCATCTGTGCTCACATGAATGAAGCGGTGGACAGTGCCTGTCACTTTGCATGCCTCCAGCAACACATGGGTGCCATAGATTTTGTTCTTTGTGAACTCAAAACTGTTGCCAAATGAGTTGTCGACATGAGTTTGGGCGGCAAAGTGCATAATGGTGTCAATACCCTCAGTAATGAGAAGGTAGTTGACAAGATCTGCACTCCCAATGTCACCTTTCACAAACTTGAAATTCTTGGAGGACTTGGAGGGCAACAGATTCTTCAAGTTGGAGCAATAATCCAGCTTGTCCAGCACCACGATCTCGTCATGTGGGTAGTTGCGCATCAGTCTGTTGGCAACATGAGATGCAATGGATCCTGCTGCACCAGTTCTCAAGATGTTTTTGGGAGTGTATGTGGCTTCCCCCATTATGATGATGATCTCCGCTTCTGCAAATCTGCCTGATATTATTCAATAAGAGAAAATTATTCTCTATCAGAATTTTGTGGGCACAACACAAGAGTAACAAGAAAGTTCGGTGGAGCCACAGACAATAAACAGAGAGGAAGAGTGTAATTTGGACTCCCCTGCAAACAAGGAAGATCAAGACCAAGCTCTCTTCGGTCCTGGTATAATAGCCTACAAGTTCACCTGCTTTTTTCTGGTACTGTCTGTCATAGGGACCGAATGTGAGGGACAACAAAGCGAGCAATATCTGCTGCTCACGACTGCTGATCCACACGCTCCTCATTTCCTACCCAAGAGATTATGTGTCGTCATTATGAAAACAGAAAATTTCGAACAATCAAGATGTTCTGAGTGAGGTAAACATCATTAGCTAAACAGTGTCAAATTTCACCGTAGCAACTGGGAACTCTGACCCAACTCATTACACTAAGGCACATCTCAATTTAGTTGAGCACTTGAGGATAATATCATATATAATGCCCGTGTTGAAATGAGAACTGATTAAACAGTTATCAGATGATTTCAATAAACAAGATCTCTCTATTCTGAAATGAACCTTTGTTCATCAATGCTCCAATCCTCATGGTAAGAGGTCTAGACATGCTCCAGCCCTCCTAAAATCATGCTTGGTCAATTGATGGTATTCTGTGAGCTACTTGCATTTGCAAACGGAATGATCCAAATGCTCATTCAGTATAACATTATTCCTCTTCCAACTGTGTATATGCCTGGAAGGCAACCAAGTATATGAATGCAGCCTGTGCCAGAATAGATCTCTAAATCCATAAAGTTTATCACAGCCCTGTTTCTATTGAGTTTCAGCTGTGAAGTGTGGTAAACAAAGTGACCTGCAAGAACTAGAATGTCACAGTTGTTTAATTAGGATGCAATCATATACAAGTGCATTCCAAGAAGATACTGCAAAAAGCAGTCGATCTTGCCAACCCAGCAATAGACACCCATCATCCTCAACAAGGTGATAGCCCTCTGATGGGTAGTGAAGTCTCAGGAGAAGTCTGGCTTGAGAGAGAGCAAATTCGCTAGTTGAAAGTAATTGAAAGCCTGCTGTCTCCATAAAAATCCGCCACCGATGGAACTTTTGGTACCGCATGAGGTGTTCAAACTCCTCACATCCCACAATGTTTGCAATTTCTTTCCAATAGCATGGTTGTTCTACTCCAATCCTTTATGAACTTGAGGGAGGTAGTGTGGCATCAAGTGAGTCAAAAAGAGTGGAGTAATGGTTGAGTGCATCAGCAAATCGATCTAGAAAGATTGGTTGGTTGATGCTCATCTCTCTCTCAGCAAGGGTCACCACTCTGGGGTTAAGAGAGTACAACATGCCCAAGAAAGATTCCAATGCCACAGGAGCTTCCTCCAGCAGCCCATGGAGCTGAAGCATGCAATTGACTGCAAGAGCCTCCCCAGTCCTCAACTGTAGCCATTTTTAGGGGGCCATTTTCAGTGTACTGAGAGATTTACAAGCCAGCAGTCTTGTTGCAGTCTTGTTTCTTTCTGAACTCATGACATCCTAAAACATCAATGGTAAGCTCAAAATCATTGAGAGCAAAGTTTTTCCCCCATTCACTTGTCTTTCTCTAGTCGGATAGATATGTACGAAATTACAGGCAAAATTCAATTGTATAAAAATTTGATGTCATGAGTTTCTGTTGCATTTGCAGAAGCAACCTGAAGACTGAAGTCTGGCTAGCACTCAAGACCGAGTTTCAGCCTGTTGGCTTGGAACTCAAGAGACATAGCAAATGAAAAAACAAAGGTGAAGAGTATCATCTTCATTGATTCAAGCTGCAACAAACTATATTAGAGAGGGTTGACATTGGTAGATGTGAAATACAATAATGACTAATGATGCATCCTAGCGATGAGGAGATGTTATCCCCCATAAGACAACTGTTCATTCAAGGCCAACTTCATCATCACCAGATGACCTTTGAAGCTCTTCGGCAGCTAGAATTGCATCAGCTCCAGTCAATTCAATTGCACCAACAAGTGCCATGTTCCTTGGTACCTCTGGAAATTCCAGAGGCACATCTACTCCAATTAAGTTGTCTACCATGGTAACTTCATCACTATCAGATACTAGGATGCGTTTGGACCTTGGTTCTTTGTGGAGGACAACCTTCCATCCTGGCATGTTAAGGTCATCTGCATAAAAAACCTGCTGCACCTGGGCTGGAAATACATAAGGTTCATCAACCCGCGCTTTCAATTGTCGAAAATTTACCAACAAAAACCCATCATCATCACGCTTGTATGTGGGATTCCCCCATCTGTCTAATCCATTTCTTACCCAATCACATTTGAACAATATTACTGGTTGGGATATAGGGCCATAGTCTAGCAAAATTATGTCCTTCAATATCCCCACATATTGAAGCGCCCCAAGTCTCGTACCCTCTATTGATTGTTGCTCTTGATGGAAAACTGATGCAACTCCAGAATCGTATGTGGCACTTGTGTTGTCAGTGGTATTTATAGAAACTTTGTAATGATTTCCATATGCCTTCATTCTTGTGTACCTTGAAGCAAAAGGGGATGGCAAAACTGATAGATGGAGTGCATCTTGGTCTTCAAGCACGCCCCCTTGTGCGATATGGCTCCGAATTGCTTCACGAACCCAACTTGCCAAGTTTTGCACCTCTTGGAGCTCTGGTGGAAACTCCATATGCCTGCTTTTTGTTCTATGCCCCATCCGCCATTGTGCTTCAAATTCTGCTCTTAACTGCCTTATCCGAATTGTTTCTTGCTCATACATGCTGGACCCCCAATAGCCAAGCCCCACATTAAGTTTATTAATTTTAGTTAGTTGTTCAACAAGAAAGTAACTTACCCATGCATCTATGACCTCTTTACAATTTTCGAATAGGGGTTTAAGGGGTTAAGGGTTGTGTACCGAACCCACGGTGCTAAACATGCCACATTTGTGATCACATATTGATGTGCCACATCTCGTCTTACAGGGTCCAGAGTCAACTTTGTGGCAGCCCCTTCCACAACTTCACCATAAACCCCCTCCTCTTCATCTGCATCCCAGATTCTACGTTGAACATGGCGGAAATCTTGTAGATATTCGGTGACAAACCCAATTGTCTCGTCCAAAATGTAACCTTCTGCCATGGAAGCCTCTGGCCTTGACCTATTACGAACATAACCTTTGAAAACCTTCATGGCCCGTTCTATTGGGTACATCCAGCGAGTATGAACTGGGCCACAAATGTCTAGTTCTTCTACAATGTGCAATGTTAAATGTGACATCACATCAAAAAATGCTCCCGGGAATTCCCATTCAAGCATGCTAAAAGTGATTGCTACATCCTCCCTTAGGGTTGGTAGGTCAATTGGATCCCAAACCTTTGCACATATGTTACGATACACTCGACTAAGGCGCATCAAACTTAAACGTACATGAGCACCCATTAGGCCCCTTAGAGCTAGAGGCATTAATTGTTGCATTAAAACATGCCAATCATGGCTCTTCATTAACCCAAGTTTCTTATCCATGATATGTTTTCCTAATGAGCCGCAATAATCTGTTGGCACATTCAAAGAGGCTAACCTATTCATGAAAGTTTGGAGCTCTTCTGGTCTAAGGACATAGGGGGCAATAGGTTTAAAAATCTTGCCCGGCCTTTGAGGATCCCGTTTCAACCATAGATGTTCTCGGATTCCGCACACTTCCATGTCCCGTTGAACCTTGATTGTGTCCTTCAATCCAAATATGAACTTGATCATACTCTCACAAACATTCTTCTCAATGTGCATCACATCTAACGTGTGCCTGATGAGTAAATGCTGCAACAACCACCATTTCGGTTAACAATGGTAATAAACACAATTTGTGCCTGGGAACTACTATACCAAGATGTAAACACCCATATAATGATGCCACCAATAATTGAAATCTCACAAATTGACAAATTTTAACAGGGACCAAAAATATGTTTGCCCACCCCAGGACTCCGCCCTTATCTCTGATTCTACAAATGAACCACTTGATGCCTCAGTTGTCCCAGTAAATAATCCCTTGCATACAGCGTCTTTTGAAACCTTTGATGATGAAGAAGATGAAGAACTGCTAATCGCACTTGAAGACAAGATCTAGGTGGACTTAGAGGATGAGGCTGATGATCTCTTAGACATGGAGTTAGAGGATGAGGGCCAAAAGACTGAATCTGCTTTGGAAGACATAAAAGTCTGTGATGCTCCCCCAATGCCCCAAAGCACGCTTCATGACCAAAGAGTTCATCAGACCTGAACTGGATAATGACCAGATGACACAACATAATCCAGTGGATGTAGATATGGCTGCCGGACATGCTT
Source organism: Sphagnum contortum (assembly GCA_963920785.1). NCBI lineage: Eukaryota > Viridiplantae > Streptophyta > Sphagnopsida > Sphagnales > Sphagnaceae > Sphagnum > Sphagnum contortum. Next base: position 9,800,559 of record OY987294.1, on the reverse strand, counting down.
CAGACGACCATGCAACAAAACTAAAATGTCCCCAGTGAGAAAAACCAATCAAGGCAGACTAGGGATATGACTGAAGATGATGCAGGCATTTATGTCACAGCAACAGCAGCCAAGACCAGTAAGAACATCTCACAAGGATCTCATAAAGAGCGTGAGAAAGGTAATGATGAAGTAAAAAGAATTCTAGAGCTTCAATACACGGTGAGACAGATGGAGCCTGAACTGAAAGAGAAAGATGCAAAGCTGCGACCAATAGCTGCAGTTCAGCAGGAGAGAATTTAGATGCTTGAAAAGAGGGTTCTTGGAAAGTTCAAGGCCATTGATGCTGGAAGGAGAGCAACAAAGACAAAATCAGAGGGAGGAAGCACAGGAAAAAAAAAGGGTCTGAAAGTTGTGAATCAACTTTAAACAAGAAGTGTACCCCCAATGATCACCTGGGTGGACTTAGAGGATGAGGCTGATGTTGTCCTACACATGGAGTTAGAGGATGAGAGCCAAAAGACTGAATCTGCTTTGGAAGACATAAAAAGTCTGTGATGATCCCCCAATGCCCCAAAGCACACTTCATGACCAAAGAGTTCATCAGACTTGAACTGGGTAATGACCAGATGACACAACTTAGTCCAAGGGATGTAGATATGGCTGCCGGACATGCTTCAGACGACCATGCAACAAAACTAAAATGTCCCCAACGAGAAAAACCAATCAAGGCAGACTATGGATATGACTAAAGATGATGCAGGCATTTATGTCACAGCAATAGCAGCCAAGACCAGTAAGAACATCTCACAAGGATCTCATAAAGAAGGTGAGAAAGGTAATGATGAAGTAAAAAGAATTCTGGAGCTTCAATTCAGGGTGAGACAGATGGAGCCTGAATTGAAAGAGAAAGATGCAAAGCTGCGACCAGTAGCTGCAATTGAGCAAGAGAGAACTTAGATGCTTGAAAAGAGGGTTCTTGGAAAGTTCAAGGCCATTGATGTTGGAAGGAGAGCAGCAAAGACAAAATCAGAGGGAGGAAGCACAGGAAAGAAAAAGGGTCTGAAAACTGTGAATCGGAAAAGAAAAAGTGTGAAACCAATGATCACCTGGGTGGATTTAGAGGATGAGGCTGATGATCTCCTACACATGGACTTAGAGGATGAGGGCCAAAAGACTGAATCTGCTTTGGAAGACATTTAAAAGTCTGTAATGATCCCCCAATGCCCCAGAGCACACTTCATGACCAAAGAGTTCATCAGACCTGAACTGGATAATGACCAGATGACATAGCATAGTCTAGGGGATGTAGATATGGCTGCCGCACATGCTTCAGAGGACCATGCGACAAAACAAACATGTCCCTAGTGAGAAAAACCAATCAAGGCAGACTACGGATATGGCTGAAGATGATGCAGGGTTTTATGTCACAACGACAGCAGCCTAGACCACATCTCACAAGGATCTCAAAAATAGGGTGAGAAAGGTAATGATGAAGTAAAACGAATTCTAGAGCTTCAATTCAGGATGAGACAGATGGACCGTGAATTGAAAAAGAAAGATGTAAAGCTGCGACCAATAGCTGCAGTTGAGCAAGAGAGAATTGAGATGCTTGAAAAGAGGGTTCTTGGAAAGTTCAAGGCCATTGATGCTGGAAGGACAGCAACAAAGACAAAATCAGAGGGAGGAAGCACAGGAAAGAAAAAGGGTCTGAAAGCTCACCTGGGTGGACTTAGAGGATGAGGTTGATGCTGTCCTAGACATGGAGTTAGAGGATGAGAGCCAAAAGACTGAATCTGCTTTGGAAGACATAAAAAGTCTGTGATGATCTCCCAATGCCCCAAAGCACACTTCATGACCAAAGAGCTCATCAGACCTGAACTGGATAATAACCAGATGACACAACTTAGTCCAGGGGATGTAGATATGGCTGCTGGACATGCTTCAGACAACCATGCTACAAAACAAAAATGTCCCCAACGAAAAAAACCAATCAAGGTAGACTATGGATATGACTGAAGATGATGCAGGCATTTATGTCACAGCAACAGCAGCCAAGACCAGTAAGAACATCTCTGAAGGATGTCATAAAGAGGGTGAGAAAGGTAATGATGAAGTAAAAAAAATTCTAGAGCTTCAATTCAGGGTGAGACAGATGGAGCCTGAACTTAAAGAGAAAGATGCAAAGCCCAGACCAGTAGCTGCAATTGAGCAAGAGAGAACTTAGATGCTTGAAAAGAGGGTTCTTGGAAAGTTCAAGGCCATTGATCCTAGAAGGAGAGCAGCAAAGACAAAATCAGAGGGAGGAAGCATAAGAAAGAAAAAGGGTCTGAAAGCTATGAATCAACTTTAAACAAGAAGTGTGAAACCAATGATCACCTGGGTGGACTTATAGGATGAGGCTGATGTTGTCCTAGACATGGAGTTAGACGATGCGAGCCAAAAGACTAAATCTGCTTTGGAAGACATAAAAAGTCTGTGATGATCCCCCAATGCCCCAAAGCACACTTCATGACCAAAGAGTCCATCAGACCTGAACTGGATAATGACCAGATGACACAACTTAGTCCAAGGGATGTAGATATGGCTGCCGGACATGCTTCAGACCAACATGCAACAAAACAAAAATGTCCCCAGTGAGAAAAACCAATCAAGGCAAACTATGGATATGACTGAAGATGGTGCAGGCATTTATGTCACAGCAACAGCAGCCAAGACCAGTAAGAACATCTCACAAGGATCTCATAAAGAAGGTGAGAAAGGTAATGATGAAGTAAAAAGAATTCTGGAGCTTCAATTCAGGGTGAGACACATGGAGCGTGAATTGAAAGAGAAAGATGCAAAGCTACGACTAGTAGCTATAATTGAGCAAGAGAGAACTTAGATGCTTGAAAAGAGGGTTCTTGGAAAGTTCAAGGCCATTGATGCTAGAAGGAGAGCAGCAAAGACAAAATCAGAGGGAGGAAGCACAAGAAAGAAAAAGGGTCTGAAAGCTATGAATCAACTTCAAACAAGAAGTGTGAAACCAATGATCACCTGGGTGGACTTAGAGGATGAGGCTGATGCTGTCCTAGACATGGAGTTAGAGGATGAGAGCCAAAAGACTAAATCTGCTTTGGAAGACATAAAAAGTCTGTGATGATCCCCCAATGCCCCAAAGCACACTTCATGACCAAAGAGTCCATCAGACCTGAACTGGATAATGACCAGATGACACAACTTAGTCCAAGGGATGTAGATATGGCTGCCGGACATGCTTCAGACCAACATGTAACAAAACAAAAATGTCCCTAGTGAGAAAAACCAATCAAGGCAGACTATGGATATGACTGAAGATGATGCAGGCATTTATGTCACAGCAACAGCAGCCAAGACCAGTAAGAACATCTCACAAGGATCTCATAAAGAGGGTGAGAAAGGTAATGATGAAGTAAAAAGAATTCTGGAGCTTCAATTCAGGGTGAGACAGATGGAGCCTGAACTGAAAGAGAAAGATGCAAAGCCCAGACCAGTAGCTGCAATTCAGCAAGAGAGAACTTAGATGCTTGAAAAGAGGGTTCTTGGAAAGTTCAAGGCCATTGATGCTGGAAAGAGAGGAGCAAAGACAAAATCAAAGGGAGGAAGCACAGGAATGAAAAAAGGTCTGAAAGCTGTGAATCGGAAAACAATAAGTGTGAAACCAATGATCACCCTTGGATCAGCAAACAGGTCAAAACTCAACAGGCCTAAACATGTAACACAATTGAGGTGGGTGGGCTGAATAATTCATGCTCACCTCCCAATATGGCAGACCCCAAAATGCACATAAACGCTTCATCCCACTGCTTCTCGATGGACACCCCTTTGCCCCCAACACATTTCCTGCAGCCACCCACTTTTCAGTTCTGTGGGCTTGTCTTTTCACCTCAGCAGCTGTTACTATATCTGGCCTTCCCCTTAACTCCTCATGACCATTGAAATGTTGGGCAATGGGATGAATTCTGTATGGGTGATTTCGATTGAGCCACCTCCGATTTCCTTCAAACACTACCTTTCCCAACTCCTTTGACCATCGACTAGTTGTCCCTGATCCACATGGAGGACATGCTTTGTAACCTTGATGTTGGCATCCAGAAACTAAGCCATACCCTGGAAAATCATGAATCGTCCACATCAATATGGCCCTCATTAAAAATTGCCTTCTACCTATAGGTTGTAGTATGTCAAGCCCTCTAACCCCCTCCCATAAATCTTGGAGTTCTTCAATTAGAGGACTTATTAGGACATCAAAGTTTGCACTCTTAACACTCTCAGGCCCTGGAATTATGATAGATAAGAGCATGAAGAACTTCTTTGTGACTAGCCATGGTGGGAGGTTATAGATTAGGAGTAATACTGGCCAAGTGGACCAAGCATTGTTTTTGTCCCCAAAAGGGTTCACACCATCGGTGGCCAAACCTAGTCTTACATTTCTAGGTTCAATTGCAAAATCAGGCCATGTATTATCAATGTGTTGCCATGCTTTGCTGTCAGGCACATGGCGAACTTTCCCATTTGTGCTCTTGTTTCTAGCATGCCATGTCATCATCTCTGATGTCTGTGGAGCTCGGTACATACGTAGCAACCGAGGAATTAAGGGGAAGTGTCACAGAACTTTTTGTGGAACAAGAGACGTGCCAAATTTCTTGTACCGAGTAGCCCCGCACTTTGGACAAGCCTCCAATGTTTCATACTGCTTCCGAAATAAAATGCAGCCATTCACACATGCATGGATGTGCTTGTAGTCTAGGCCTACTTTCCTAGTAAGGCTCTTAGCTACATACATGCTAGGAGGCAGAAGGTTATCCTTTGGCAATAGATGCTTATGAAGGAGTGCTAATAACTCATCCATGAACTTGTTGGATACGCCATGTACTGTGCAAACATTCATCAACAGTAATGTTGATGCTAGTTTCGTGCACCTTGCACCATTGTACAAAGGTTGACATGCTTCCCGTAGATAATTGGCCTCAGTTGAGATGTCATCAACACTTGCTATTGATGGGACCCCTGTTTCACCTAATCCCATGTTATTGTCCACACCCCCCTGTCGCCTATCATGGTTATTATGGTCAGGCATGCTTTCAGGCAATGCTGCTAACTCTTCCATGATCTTGATGGCATTCTGCACCATGCCTGTTACCTCCATTCCCTCTACATTATGGTCTGAAGGCAAGTTTGCAACCCTCTCACCTTCATGTTCTTCCTCTGGCATTTGGAATAAGTCATCCAAAAGTTGGTTCACATTCACAGCCTCATCCACTACCTGCACTTCCACCTCTGTTCCCATTGGGTTTACTGCTGCCCTGCTTGCTTCAACCCACTCTTCATCAGAGTGGTCAGTTGGGCCTGGGCCTTTCCACACTCTAAATAGTGGATGCCTCCCATTTAGGATTAGGTGGTTTCTAACTGTCCTAAGTCCAACCGGTCTGCACCCTCCTTCACATTTGGCGCATGGACACCGCATCCTGTCCACCCCATGTTGTGTGGCCCATGTGAACTCCCGCTTCCACAACTTGTCATCCTTTGCTTTTTGCCTTCTTGGGTCATCCAAAGGCATTGACATTATGTCTTCCCTCAAACAATGATGGAATGACAAGAAATCTTGACCAGAACTCCTTCACAGTAAGTGACGAAATTGGACAACATCACACTGGTCTGAAACCAGGAAATGCTAACTTGCACTCAGATATCCAATCAGGTAAATCGCTTGACATTCATGATCCAAGCATAGGTTGTGGAATTAGGTAAAAAATCAGGAATTGGGAAGTCTTGGAGAGTATGAACTGCTTCATAAATATGATGCTAGATTGCAACTCTTGCAGTGTTTACCAGTCTGTGCCACTGAGGTGTTGATCTGTAAGTGAAACTGCAGCTCCAGATGTTGCACCAGTGTCATAGCCATATAGTAAGCCTCTAATTGCTGGGAAGAGGAATGGGAGTACGGCTGCTTTCCAGTTGAATCCATGAAGCCTAATACAAAAAAAGTCAACACTTTGGAATTGTTAAACAGTTGCCATTGAAACTGCCAATAAAAGCAAGGGGAGGAGAGAGATCAAGTCAAAGGCTCATGCTGACTTGAACAATCAAACAGAATTTCTAATTCTTTCAAGAAAAAACAGCCAACCCAAGTCACATAGATTCATATACGGATACAGCTGCTGCAAGGGGGGAAGATCAAGCTGGACCTATTTTGATACTGACTTCTTTGGGATGGGTCAGAAGGTTCAATGGACAGGCATATTGCTGGGGGGGGGACATATTCCAAGTTCAGCTACAAGCAGAGCATCAACAATTAGGAGAAAACCTCAGTACTATCACATGAAAGGTTACCTGCTTTCATCTGCACAATTAATGCTTTGGAATTCTCCAACAAAGACTGATGTAGGTCTCCAGTTCTATCATCAGATTCTCCATTCCTCAAACTCTCCAAATCCATAACCCCCTCCTTTCCCATGCTCTTGCAATAGCCCGCTCCACATTTTGTGGGTACAAGCAGAATATCTGCAGAATAGAGTACTGAGCAGTTGTTGCAATTGGTTTCAGTAGGATCCGGTTTGGGCATTCCATCTCCACCTGCCATGGCCATATAGGTAGTAGTAGGAGTAAGTAGTAGGAGTAGTAGTAGAAGGGTTTCTAACTCAAAGCTTGAAAAGAAAAGTCCCAATTCACAACAAATTTGGGAGCATGCAGAAACATGTCTAAACAAGGAAGAAGGAACTTCTACAGGAACTCTTAAAGGCTACTTCTTCTGTGTACTAACTCCTTTGCAAGAGCTTTCAGATAAAATCTTCAAACTGCTGGAGTTTTGACAATGAAATCTATGAATGTGGTTCCATGGACAATCTCCACCAAGTCGTGCAACGTAACAAAACAAATGTTGTGTCTTTTCCAGCCTGTGAGTACCATAATCATCATCATCCTCTTCACTGTGAATGGCAGTGGGTACAATTAAATAGATGATAATATGCTCACACCTTGTGCAAAATTTCGGAAAAGCAGATCAGAGATACATACTCAAGTGATCAAGAGCTGAAGGAGGCGTGACCCCTGAAATGCAACCACAGCCACCAATCACCAAATAGAACATTGAAAACACATCCATTAGCTCCCTCTGTCACAAAGTGGAGATCAATTCCAGACAAAAATCTTTCCTTCCATTGAACTCAATTCATCACAAAAGTCTTATACAACTGTGCATCTCATACCTTTATCTCCATTTTCAAGATGTGGCTGTCACCTACATTCCAAGGACAGGTTTTGCATGTGAAATGGCTTTCAAGAGGGGTTCCTCATGTTGTGCTAGTTGATGCATTGGTCTTGCAGGTCCTGCATCTCTCAGAGGTCATCTGATCTATGATGATACATCTGAGGCAGCTGAAGAATTAGATAGATCCAAAAATGTGTCCGATGGAAAATTTGATATGGCAGAGTTGCTGAAGCAGTCATGGGAGAAGTCAATCTCCGTAAGCAGGAAGAGGACATAGCTGGTGAATCGGCTGCTGCTGCCGCCCACATGTCCCCTCTTTTTGAAACTAGACCTGCTCCAACTCTACAGCATAAGCCTGCATTTCCTGCAGAAGAGCCAAAGTTGGAAGAGATTGAAGGACAAGGGTTACATCTGAACTGTCTTGATGAACTTCGAAGATCTCTTGAAGCTGAAAATTCTGATACAGTTATGTCAGTGGGAACACTGGACATCTCTGAGGGGCTCCTCCCTGAGAGGAATCTGGAAATGCCAGGGGATGACAGATCTAAAACTGAGGTAAATTAAAAGGAGCGGAGACCTTGTGAGGAACAAACTATGGTCTTTGCAACTGACACCAATCACCCAGTTGCTTCAAAGCAGATGCTAGACAATGCAGGGGATTACCCAGTGGAAACTTCTGAGAAACAAGAAGATGAGAGCTCTGGAGACACATCTGCTGAGGTGTCCCTGAATATCAATCCAAGTCATGCTCCAACTATGCAGGACAATTTTGTGGTCCCTGCAAAGGAGCTGGTGACAGTTGATGGTGTGGGTGAATATGTGCATCTTACTGTTCCAATTCTTCCTTTCTCTGTTGCCTCAGATAACGAGGTAGAGCAGTTGGATTATGACAACTATCCAGTATCTCGAAATGGAACCTGTAATGCTACAGAACAGCTGGAAGAACTAGCTAAGACAGAAGGATTTCAAGGGGTCAATGATTTGGATGAAGAAAAAACCAGCTTACCTGCTGGCGAAGGTACCCACTTGAACTCCTGTATGAAGACATTACATGCTCCAAGCATGCAAGAGAGTTGTGCATATCAAGCAATGAAGACAGCTTCAGAGAAAGATTCAGGTGAATCAGTGGATCTGCAGTCCAGCCACACTCTATTGGGTACCTCACCTGCTGCAATTGGAGACAATGAAGAAAAGACAACAAGTGGGGAACTGATATTTCCAAACTAGATGTAAAGAACACGCTAGGGTGAAATCAGATACAGTTTAGGGTTCATGAATGACCTTGTCTATGAATGAGGCTGAGTAGCATCAGTAGTTCTGCTCAAATGGTGCCGAGGGGTACAACATTCCACACCCTCCATAAAACTTCACGTCAAGTAGCCAACGAAGGCATACAAAGTTAGAAATCTTGTGCAAGCAATCTTCTGCATATTCTTTTGTCCCCATACAAACAAATGCCTAACACCTACTTGCTATACTCATGCATCAATATGTGATTGAGCTCCATCCACAATGCCTAACCCCTACTTGTTACACTCTTGCCTAACATACTGGAAAAGGCAAAGGCACCACAAAACTTAGAAACTCTCCGATGTCTGGCAAATTCACCACTTCGTCTGAAAAATTCTAGCTTAGAGAGTGCAATATGTTGGTGATCGATATGATGTTTTAGGTCTAGATAGCACGAGGGGCAGGACAAGCAACTTGGGTGCTAAGACAAGGTGGCCTTGGGCACACAAAAATAGACCCTATGTTGCATGGCCCCAAGAAGGGTACACTATGATAAAGTCACCTTACCCTGCACCTGCATGGGGCCGAGGACACGACGGCCCACGGCTTATGACAAAATGATCTTAGGTTGCGTAAGGGCCATGACACTGTGGGCTGGGCTCCCTGACATTGTGACATGGGCCCATGACAAAATGGAATGGACTTAGGTTACCAAAGGGTAGGACACGAATGCATCACTACTAGGATAGAATGATCCTAGCTAGGTTGCAGGGGGTGGGGACTATGGAATACCAAAAGAGCCGTATTGGACTTGATTCTAGGACTATGCCAAAGTGGCCAACCTGGGGCCGAGATGCCAAAAATATATTTTGACTCTAACCCAGCGCTGCTTAAAATGATCCCAACCCTGAGCGAAAATGCTCAAAAGTATTTAAAACCTAGATCAAATCCCTAAAAAAATAGTCTAAAATCATGATTTGCCACCATATTGTGGCATCATATTTTACACAAAAGAAATTATATTATCTCAAGAGAGAAAGCTTACATCATACTAACTAGCCACCTAGTCACCATGCTGATGAGTATTCATTGCTTCACTGATGTCCTGACGACTTCTCGTACCTTACTTCAGGGTCAGTTTCGTCGTCAAACGATCCTTGAAATAGTTAAACATTTTTAATGAAAATACGAATTTGAGATACTGAAAACCATCACATAATTTTATCAGAAGATGAAATTTGAGTAATTTCATTCTTCGTACGACAACTTATCAATTTACTGATCATGAAAATAATAAAGTTAAGTTTAAGTTTATATATATATATAGAAAAGTAATGGTAATTCGTTTTATCAACATGGAAGCTGACCTTAGGGTACAATATGTGAATTTCCCTCCCCCCACCAGTGATTGTTTTGGGAGCAAATTTTTTCCTTTTTTGGGAACAAAACTAGGGCAATTTTTTAAAATTATGTTTTTCTAGTGTAATGTCGACCAATTTCATTAATTTTTGGGGCAAACTTTGATACAATTTGGACATCACACCATGGCCTTGCCATTTACATTAAAATTTATCTTGAGGCAAAAGAAGAATTATGGAAACTTGAATAGTCCACCATGTAAAAAGATAAATTTAAAAGAATCCTCTAAAAAAAACCAAAATCCTTCAAGATATATTATAACTTCATATCTAATTTCAAGTTTGAACACAAGCCAAAATTACCATCTTTAAAAAATCCTCATATAAAAATAGACCTATATTACCTAGGTCCCTTAAGCTACTTATAACTCTACAATGAATCTAAACACAATATCCTTGCCTTGGTAGGCAAGGCCAACAACCAAAAAACGTGGATGGTTTTTTAGTGGAGGAGAAGTAAGTGTGAACAGAAGTAAACTAAACACAGAATCATTGGAGGTGAGAGACACCCAGACAAGACAAGAATCCACCCCCTGTTGTCATTCATACTTTTGGCACAATAATGAATGCCCACTTGCAAAGCCTTGCAAATCTGGCGCGAAAGGCCGGAGACAAATAACTGTGGAAAAAACCAATTTATAATGATCAAACCTTCCATGCCAAGGAAAGGCTTACAGGTCATGCTCTTTTTAGTCATTTTGGACGGGTTTTCTTGTCTCTTTCCAAGGGAAGACAAGAGGGTCTCAGACCATGGCCTTCCCATTTACATTCAAACGTATTCCAAAGCAAAACAAAACTTATGGAAACTCAAATATTTTACCATGCAAGATGTAATTTACAATAAATCCTCTACAAGAAACCAACATGCTTGTAGATATTATAACTCTGTAACTAATCTCAAGTTTCAACACAAGCCAAAATATCATCTTTCAAAAATCCTCATATCAAAATAGACCTATTACCTAGGGGTCAAAATCCCTTGAACTATGATACTCTATAATGAATCTAAACACAATATCCCACCCTTGGTATGGAAGGCTAATAAAGGTGTAAATACATGAAGTCCATGTCATGATATTTACATTAATTTTACACAGTTTTTTATACATGTTTGTAATTTAGATTACTTCATTTGTTTTATACACAGCAGTTCATATTCATTAACATAAGGTTATAAATGCAGCTTAACTTAAATTACATATGAATGAGATAAATTGAGATACTTAATAATGGAATCTATTTTTGAAATAAGCAAAATATCAATTCATTTCCCTCCCTTTTCCTACTTCTGGAGATTTATGCCCATGTACTTTTTCTTTCAAGCTATCTATGGTTATGTGAAAGAACAAATAGAACAATGGTTGCCATGTAGATAGAACAAACCTTCTCAAACCTATTTGTTCTATCTACACGGCAAACCACTTACCACGGTAAACCCTACATACTTTAAAGCATAGTTGGTTTTACCAGGGTAGTGTGAAGTAGAAGTAAACAGGTTTCACAAGTAAGATTGGAACCTTGGTAACTCAGTTGTGGTTCATCCATAATGGAGTCATAAATGGGTCATCCCTCACAGGCAAAGCCAACAAAGGATGTGTGTGCTTAGGACCTAAATCAATAGATGGTATAGGCTATCAAATGGGGGTTGTTTTTTTGGAGTTACAATCACTTCCGAAGGTGGGCAACAAAAGCCCCCCACCCTCTACATTAGGTCATTAGTTTGTTGGGATACCACCCAAATTCCAATGCATAATTTATCCATGTGAAATATATGCAAACATGGTTCCAAATTGCATACTCTGATCTCCATCAAGGCCTTTGCACTGATCTCTAATAATGAAAAAAATAAGAGCATTATTCTATGGATTGGCTCTACCAGAATTTGCTACTTATTGGGTAGTACTTACCACCAAGGAAAAGATGCCTGTACTTATAGTCCATGTTTGTATACATTGATGGGCCTAAGCTCAAAGCCCCCATTGCCCATGGGCTCCTAATTTATGGTCAAGGCTAACATATGTAGTCATGTACACCAGAAAGATTATGGGAGATCTCCCAGTCCAGGAGGAAGTGAGAAATTGTGCTGGTGAGGTGCCCTCCAAATGCACTATCAAATTTTTGGGAGGTTGTTAATGTGTCAAAAAGTGTGAAACCAATGATCACCTGGGTGGACTTAGAGGATGAGGCTGATGATCTCCTAGACATGGAGTTAGAGGATGAGAGCCAAAAGACTGAATCTACTTTGGAAGACATAAAAGTCTGTGATGATCCCCCAATGCCCCAAAGCACACTTCATGACCAAAGAGTTCATCAGACCTGAACTGGATAATGACCAGATGACACAGCATAGTCCAGTGGATGTAGATATGGCTGCCGGACATGCTTCAGAGGACCATGCAACAAAACAAACATGTCCACTGTGAGAAAAACCAATCAAGGCAGACTATGGATATGACTGAAGATGATGCAGGCATGTATGTCACAGCAACAGCAGCCAAGACCAGTAAGAACATCTCACAAGGATCTCATAAAGAGGGTGAGAAAGGTAATGATGAAGTAAAAAGAACTCTGGAGCTTGAATTCAGGGTGAGACAGATGGAGCGTGAACTGAAAGAGAAAGATGCAAAGCTGCGACCAGTAGCTACGACCAGTAGCTGCAGTTGAGCAAGAGAGAATTGAGATGCTTGAAAAGAGGCCTATTATTACCTAGGGGCCAAAATACCTTAAGCTACTATATTATATAATGAATCTAAACACAATTTTCTTGCCTACCAAGGCAAGGCCAATAAAAACATTGCCTCCCACCTTTCTCTTTTCCCATTGTACTGCATAACTCCCAGCGCCGACTCTCTAGTACATAATACCTTGTGAACTTCGAGGCAAATGCTCATCAAATCCTCAATCATAATGAGAAATGGGACACATTCTTCAAGGTTCAATCTTTTCCTTCACAAAATCTATCTTTTTCTTTGGGAGATCGTTTTTGGGTGAAAATTGCATCATTGATGAAAATATCATAATTAGTGCTAGAGCTGCATGCCATGGTAGCCTACTAAGGAATAGTAAAATTCCTACATAACATTAAATTTTGGGGGAATTTGTGATGTGACGAAAAAGTGACATGGGTGGGCATTATGTCACATACTTTTGCTAGAAGAAAAATGTTTAAAACCATAATTTTATTTTTTTAATGCAAATAATGAACTTGAAAAAAGTGGTAGGATGACATAACCCATAAAGTGGTTTTATTCACGACAATGAAGATGATGAGATGTGCCACTCTTGGTGCCCCACACGATCGCTTGGGAATAATAATCTATTAAAAAAATGTATATATATATATATATATATAAAATATTTATATTAAAAAAAAAACACCTCTTGTCTTCATCTAGAGCCTACAACCAAACAATCAGTTAGCTGTGTGACAAACTCAGCTCCCAATTGTGCAACCGTTGTATTTGGAGTGCACCTTCTTTGTCTATAGATATTACTCCCATACAAAAGAGAGAGAGGATGGCAAATCTTATGCCTACTCCTGAAGAGTGAGAGGAAAAAAATGAATAATTATGTATATATTGGTGCAAAATCTTTCTCTTAAGGATCAAGTGTACGAATTCCTTCCTCTTGCACCTTACAAATCTATAAATTTTATTAGATTCATAATAACATTTGTTTTCTGCTTTTATTCCCGACATAAGGCGCCTTGGGACGAGACGATACCCTAAACGTTTTCACCTAAAATCATAAATTCTGAAAATATACAAACACCCCACTTTGCCACGATGAATGTTTGTGGGAAGGGTTTAGGGTCTAAACCCTAAACCCTCAATCCCCTATCACCTGAGAAACTGAGAACCTTTTGGGTAGTTTGTGGGAATAGATCACGATACTAGGTGGCATGGAATAAATAATTACATTCTCTTTTATGTGGGTGGTGGGAACTATCAAATCTTTGTACAAGGGAGATTTGGTTGGAACTCCTTTTCCCTCAATTCACTAGACCAAATTGAATTCTTATTTAGTTTTTGGTGCACAGAACTTGACCCCTGAATGAAATGATTGATTGCATAGCAAGTCTGGAGGTCTTTGCAACTCTTTCTTTCAATTGGGGGTGAGAGAGTAGGTGCATGAGTACATTGTGACAAAGATCATAATGTGAGTTGTTGGACAAGGCTCTCTACCATACAACTAGAAAGGGAACTTCCCAAGGTTTATTAGAACATGACCCTAGCCACCCTATCCGACACACAAAGAGCACAGGGGTATGGATGAAAAATTTCACATACTCATTATGCGGTTGGTACAGTAGAAGTGTGCATGATGATATGGGTGGTTTTCCGTACTATGGAATGGACCCGGTAGGGTGAGACGCCATTCCATGAGACACCATTATGTCCAGTGCTGAAAGGTGCTACCTAGGGCTTTTTACATACTACAGAATGGAGCTTGTAAGGTGGTGAGTGAAACACCATCCATTCCATCAGGTGGTAATTAACAGGTCTTTCTACCAGGGCCTCTTTCAGAGTGTAACAACCGTTGTTGTTGTTGTTCCCCTCCATTGATTTCACATTGGGTCAGTGATTCTGACCATAGATTCACATCACAAGTGGAAAATGCATGTTTCTGGGCACAGCTGGTAAAAAAATTCCAACTCTCATAGTGTGAAATTAGACTTTTTCTCCCAAAAAAATAAATTCCTTGTATGGACCAATTACGAGAGCAATTGCTCCATTGTAGCTATGGATAAGGGAGAATATTTTGAGTGCTTAGTATTCAGTTCTAGCTCATATGGTGATGACAACTATATACACAACCCTCAAATTGTAAAACCTAAAATTGATAGCCGGGAAATTTTCAATAGAGTTGAGTTATATGTAAAGTCACCCTGTCTTCACCCAATCTTTAGGCCTGCTTTCACCCCCTATCCACTCTTTCAGTTGTATCCACAAAGTACGGAAATTTAATTAAATCTCTGTTTCAGCATTTAATGCACAAGGTTCGAGATTATTTATAGTACTTGGACAGGGAGGAGTAGTGAAAATATATGTAGCAGCAGTCGAGGCGCTCAGGAAAAAAGGAAAGACAGGATGAAACTCAGTTTATCACCAAAATTGGTGGAAAAAACTAGTTAGGGTGCTAGTTATTTCGCTTTGTAAAAATTTCATTCCCAGTTACGTGTTTGATGGCCTATTATGTTGAAACTGGCCATTCTCGTCCCCTAATTGGGAAACTTTACAATAACTCTTATATTCCAAATTGACTTTGGGCCTCTTGAGAGTAGCTAAATTTTAGGATCATTGTTTTGGGGGGGGGGGGGGGGGGGGGCGGGGGGCATTTGTTGTCCCCCCACTGTAAAAACCTTCAAGATTTTTCTTAGTGTAATCGGCTGCCACTTACTTCTGGAACTCCCTGCTCTGAGGGTGTTACACTACATGAAATACACCTGATTTTTGTATAGGAGAAGGGCCTTTCCTGAGAACCTTTTGAGAATTTAGGTACTTTTCTTGAGGCAAGTATGCCATATGGAAGATACGGAGTATGTCGGAAGGTTTGAAAGATAGGTCCTTTTTCTTTGTTACATTATGATGACACCCTAATTGGGACCTTTCAATGTACGTAAGACCTTGTGCAATCCTAACAAGAAGCTTATGGTATTTAACCTGTCCTCAATATGCATAAAGCAAAATCTAACAGTTTTGTAATGGTGCATTCACGCTTGACATTAAGTCAGTGTTAAATGAAGGTGGCATCGTAGGTGGCGCTCAATGTTAAATGGGCAATAGCTTAAGGTTAAGTGAATGTTAACCTAAGAGTTATTAATCCTTGCTGAAGTGAGATGGACACACGAATGGGTGTTGAGATGGAGTTGAAGGTTGTCAACTAGGATTTGCAATTTGAATCTGCCAATTCAAACATCAAGGTGGTTGATATGGTGTCCCTTGCACCACCATATGGTTGTTTTTGGGTTTTCTTAACAAGAGTCCATGCTCCATCAAACATAAAATAACCTGTAGGGGACAAAAAGTGTGAAACCAATGAATTTTTTCAAGAAATCTGAGAGTGAACAGGTTCATATGCCTGAAATCGTTTTGTGAGCTTAAGTGTACTTCTAGCTTAGATTTGGCTATGGCAGCAACTTCTTTCTCTCTTTTTTCTTCCTCTATTCTTGTTTAGATTTTTCATTTTCTTGCCTTCTTCTGTCTTTTGTTTTGGAACTGGTACTAACCTGTCTTCTCCTGAGCAGTTACACTGAGGTTGTTGTCAAGGCATATGCACCTGTTCACTATTAGATTTCTTGAAGAAGGCCCAAGAAACCTCAAATGGCTACAAAGCTACTGGTACTCAGTTCCTTTGATCCTTTTTTGTAAGTGATGGAACTAGTTTGTTGTAAAGGAGACAGCAGCCACCTGAGAAGAATGAAGTTCTAATAAAAGGAAGACCTTTGTCTTCACACGTTGGTTGTTGACTTGGCATGTTGCTGCAGCACCCATACAAATGCAGTTCTGAGGGACGCAGATCTTCCAGCTTATGATCGGTTTCTTGTTCATGTAAAAAGTCCAAAGCCATGATTCTTTGCTGAATATGGGTTTCAAATGTTTTGTTTTGACCACATGGGCAGGATTCCCTACCCTTGGATACGCCATCTGTTTGAGGAAGGGCTTGACTGTTTCTTCATTTCTATGCCTGTGAGCTTTGGAAACTCAATGTGACTTGTGTGTTATGATGTTGGTCACTGCAGGGAGCTAGGGCTCTTGTATCTGATAAGAGAGTGCAAAATGCCCAACAAGTTTATACAGTAAGTGGCTATGAAGTCAAATTGTCAAAACAGAAACTGCAAAGTCTGCAGCTCATGGTAGTTGGTTCAGTTTCAACTTCAGTAACACAGAAGAGATACCATTTGAATTGACATCATTTTTTTGTATTTGTATGCAGTGTTTTATACGTGATGCATTAGAAGTTCTGAACTCTCAAGGTGCGGATCCAATGCGGGTCTCTCTTGCAATACGCACGATTGGGATACCTAATTCCTCCATGGAGAAGAAGAAGAGCTAGGGGTGGGTTTGGGGAAAAATTGGAGAAGAAGCTGGAGGATTGCTTCTGTCTATCAAAGTGCTTCATATGAAGTGCTTCTTTCTAAGTTTCTTGCCTTCAGAAACTTCTGATACATTGAATGCTTTGCCAGAAAAGGGATGAACTTGCAAGCAACAGGTTCTCACAGGAGGTAGCAGTTCGGGAGTCTTCACTCATCCCTCGAGCTGTCCAGAGAAGGCAACCAAAATTGCTCGAAATACGTGAAATGGGTTTCAGTGCAATCTGCCTTCAAGGTCAAGTATTCTGTATCCTTTCCAAGGATCCTGTTGTGGGATCACAGTATGTTCTCAAACTTTGGAGAGAAATTGGTTGAGTTGTCCATTCTTTTGAGAACTTCCCATTACATTGCATGCACCAGCTAACAGGGATTTCAATTCTTGCAAAAAAGCAACTGCAGCTGGTGTTTTGATATATGTGAAATCAAAAAACTCCTTCAGGCACTGCAAAGATGGTGATGTATGGAGCAAGGAATTTGAGGGTGATGAACTTAGGCAACTTTATCAGTTCCGATGCTCTGCTCACAGTAAATGATGGTGATTGTGGGAGGACCAGGTGAACCAACTCTTGCAGCTTTGTCTGGACACACTGGAAGCACAGTTACAACAACCCTCACGCACGCTCCTGGCAGGAGCAATTCAGTGTCTTGACTCACTGCTCTCTTGACTCACTGCTCACTTGGTTTGATGATGAACTTCTTGTAGGAGGTAACAATATGTGCAATTGGCAATTGGTGGTTTTATTTTCTTTTGGGGGGACATGGGGGGACATGATCACAGTTTTCCCTTGTGCATAGGGTGTTAGGGTTCTGTAGCTGGGAAAGTAGAGGTTTGTGTTTCTGCAAAGTTTATTTTCCTTGACAATTGTTGGTTGCTGCTTTGAGGTAATGTCCCTTGCTTCGGAGGCAAGCATTAACCCATCGCAAGTAGATTAGCTCCTCCACTTCACTGAATCGATCATTCTGCAACCCTTCTCACTAGTAGCCCATCTGTTCAACGAGGAAGAACTCCAACTCACTGCATACAAAGTGGAGGCCCTGAGTCAAAAAGCTTTCTGAAGAGGCTGACTCACCGAAACAGTAATGATGCAGGAGGAATAGGCTTTTGTTCTGTGGAGAACATTGAGATTGAATCACCAGATGGGTATAAGACCTCACTGAGTGTTGGAGTGTCACAGTGATCCGAATCTGTGTTTTCAGAGTCCAGAACACATTACTCACCTGTTAGCATGAGAAAGCTTGATGGTGAGTCTATGAATGAAGTGGCCACATCATTTCAACTCATGTCAAAGTCTGTGTCTGGCACTGATATGTCAGAGAAGTACCCATCTTTCAGGGACAGGCACAAAGGACCAACCGAGAGACCAAATGTGGTCAAAGAGATGGAGGATGATGCGCAAGTGATCAAAGTTAAGGCAAGTTCTGAGGTACAGGCTGGAAGTGACTCGGTGATCTTGCACACAGGAGCAAAGCAAATAAAAACATTCTCTAGGGTTTGCAGAAGCAAAGAACATGAGGTAAAGCCAGATGAAGCAGGGGTGATAAAGAGAGTTGAGACTGCAAAAATTGCCCCTGCAAAAGTGGAGACAAGGGCAAAACGGGTACCAAAGCCTCCTCCAAGGCCCTCAGGCCTAGCTCCTGGTGAGAAGCAAGTTTCTGGAAAGACTGGGGTAACCCTGCCACCACCACCTCCTCCACCCCAATCACGCAGTCCTCCTGGTGCACCATCCCCACCTCCGCCACCACCACTTGGAAGCCTGAAGGTGCAAGAGAAAAATAAAGCTAAAATGCAGAGAGTCCCTGAAGTGGTTCAGTTCTATCAATCATTGATGAAACGTGCTGCCAGGAAGGAGTCATTAAGTGCCACAAGTGGGGCCGCAAAGAACCCTCAGGCTCGTAGTAATATGATTGGGGAAATTGCAAACCGCTCAACTCATCTCTTGGCTGTAAGTTGCAACCTTGTGCAATTTTAGTCTTTCAACCCTGGAATGTGTGGCATCTGCTACCAATGGTATGTGATCAAAGTTTCTACTCTGCAGGATTGTTCGTGTGAATCTCTTCACTGGGTGACATTGATAGAATATTGTGATGGTGTTGTAGATAAAGGCAGATGTGGAGACACAAAAAGAGTTTGTGGAAGCATGTTGCAGACGTGTGTGTGGCTATGTTTTCTGTTTTGCTGGTCCCATGAAGCCTGCAGCAAACCGAAGACTCCTACTGTGTTCCATCCACTATTTGAAGTTGATGTTGCAACTAAGTGCTTGTTCTGCAATATTTAATAGATATTTCTGGTGGATTGCAGGTAATGGTGCCCTATATGTACGAACAGTTCATCAGCAACTTGACATATGAGGTCAAAAGCGGGAACATCCCAGTGTCACGGAGTGATGATGTTGTTGCCAGAATTCTTCAGGTCAAATTTGAAACAGGTCTCTTTGAGGACCCTTATGCCAACAAGGGGCTTAAATCATTTATTGGCCAGCAAGTAATCACCTGCCCTCATGATTCATGAATTCAAGGAATTGCAATAGTTTGTACTTATGCCCAACACTAGTCCACAATTGCTTAACCGTATCGTTGGAGTATGCAGAAGCACATAGATCATTAGCCCGTGAAGCAGTTAGAAGCAGTAGCCTCTCTCATATAACCAAACAATCTCCAAGCTTACGGAAGCTACCATGGTGGAGAAAGGCAGAGAAAGAGATGGGAATAAGGATTTGGGAAAGTTTGCAGTACCAACAGACTTCAGTGGAACATATTGTGAAGCAGAACTTCCAAACAAATTTCAGAACAAAGTCAAAGGACATCTTCTGCTTTGCCATAGACCAGCTCACAAGACTTCTCTCTTGCTTTCTCTCTGATGAGTAATTCAAGCTTGCTGTGAAAATGTCATTCACATAGTGTCTGTCAGCCTGTACACAGAAGCTCCTTTTTTGTGCAATCAATATTGCTCTTCACTGAGGACCATACAATCAAAATTTGAGCTGAGCCAAAGGCTGAAGTGCTAATGCAATTCTTTGTGCAACAAGATGGCATAATGTAGCAAAGAAGGATGTGATGATCAGGAGCTCAGATATTGAAAACAGTACACAAGAATAATGTGACCATCAGGAGCTCATGTACTGAAAACTACAAACAAGAAAATGTGACCATCAGGAGCTCATGTATTGAAAACAGTATGTAGAGCTGAGCAAACCGGAACATCACATGCACATATCATGATGAAATGTTACGCGCATATGCACTTTCTTGCATAAACTTTCAAAGGATTGCATTTGAAGATGTGCAGGTGCAAGAGTATAATGCAGGAAAACAAAATTTGAAAGGGAAGATGAAAGAAACTTTCACCATGGGTGGGTGGCTACTGCTACTCTTTGAAATCATCCTTGTCATTTGCCGGAATCGGTCTGTTTCTCCAATTTATTTGCCAAGTATTGATTTTTGAACTAGCTATAAACTCACACATTTCATATACTGATGAACTACAAACTGGTACAAATTGCATGAACTTTACAGACTGAAAAATCAGAAGTATCAGCCTAATGTGCAAAATATGCTCCTTGTTAGGCTCCTATTCACACCCTTGTAAAGAAATAAAATTGGTTGCAACTAGCCCTAATCGGTACCCCAGAATAAATGAGGGTTTATACTACACTAGGGAATTTGCAGCTACTAAATGCTTGTGTGTGGGCTCAACATGTTCAAGTTCAAACTGCAAAGGTTGTCAAGCTTTCCCTAAAAACCAACTTTTCCAAACTTGGAAGAGTAGAAGCATTGGGGAGGCTTGTGGCATACCATAACAATTAGCATTTTTAAGGCAAGACCAACATAAGGCTAGTTGTTTGAGTAAGGTACAGATGGAGCGTGACGAAAATGCAGTCATCAGTGATGCTGATGGTACAGTGGGTCGCGATGAAGGAACGGTGGATGCTGATCCCGAAGAAACAACGCTAAACCCCTACATTTTAGCACGTAACAGGCGCGTTGCTCAACTCAAACAACGACTTGCAGAAGTTGAAGGAAGCGCCCAAGAATTGTGAGTTCTTCTTAGACTTGTCTTCACATGCACAAATGGAGAGGACCATACAAAATTCAGTAATGGATCGTGCAATCTCCATTGCCTGCACTGTATGAAAGAGTTTGGAAGTTAGGGTTTAGGGTTTGAAATCGATGTGTTCGGTGCTACCATGGAATAGGGTTCCTGGTGATCTTGTATTACATACATAGCTTAAAATTAGGTTTGTATGCTAGTTAGTGCTCATGTGCTTATTGAGACAATCTTAGTCCAAACTAAAGTCTCATTTGCTGTATTTTGGAAACACTCGGTCACTTGGCAGTCGTCACTTCATGAACTCAGCAACCATGCAAGGGAGGAAGAAGACAACTAACAAGTCCACCCAAAATGTGGTGGATGGGAGAATGTTTCGACACCAAAGCAAGAGGAGGAGCACTAGGAATGCTGGAAAACCACATCGTCGTGTGGTGGAAGAGGAAGGGTCGTCGACGTCAGGAGCATCTAGTGAACGTGACACTTCTAATAGCAGCAACTACAACACAACAGGAGGGGAGTCAGAAGGCTCTGAGCTGCCAGTTGCATCTTCAGTTATGAAGGAACAGAAGAAGGCAGCTAGCAAACGGACCCCCACAGCAAATGTAATGTACCCCTCCCCCCCCACAAGCTTTGTGTCTCAGCCTGACTCTGTGCCCCGAGCTCCCTCCCTTTGTGTTTGCTTTGTGTTTTTTTCTGCAATCTAGTACTATGTGATTTTGTGTCTTTTGCTACAAATTTGGTGTCTGATTTTGGTAGCCTGGTATGTGACTTTTTGTTTTCTGGTGTGCAAGTTTGTGTTTGTCTACAGTCTGGTGTGCGTGATTTTGTGTTTTTTGTTGCAATCTCATGTGTGAATTTTTGTTTTTTCCAACAATCCAATATTCCAAATGTCATGTTTTTGCTGCAGTAGTGTATTGTTGCCTTACAGAAAATACACTCGTGAGTGTTCTCTTCTCAAATCTCATATCCAGTCTCCCAATGCCTTTGATCCTCAAATCCTAAGGAGAAAGTCCTGAAGTTTCCCTTTCCTGATCTTAGTCCTCAAACCTTAATCCTTTGATTTGTAGACATGAAGTCTGTCCTGTACAGCTCTGAAATTACAGACCGTGATGAGTTTCTGGTATCAAGACTGTGATGTCTGCATTCATCAAACATTGGACTCTGGAACTAATCTTGAAAATTGAATTTCTGGAATTTAATACTACTGAGGGTGAGAACTGAAATAACTTCTTGTGACATTTCTTGAGCTTGCTGGACAGCAAATCACCAAGGGCAGAAACTCCTAGCCCTTGTTCCAAAACTGTATATGCTGGAATCATCAAAAAACGCATCTGAAGCTACTGTTGTGATTCCTCTGTTTCTATGTCGGGAGCAATCGTTTTTTGTAGCTGTTGTTTGGATACACATGATGAACACTGTTGTTTTGGTGCACATGATGAACACTGATGAGAAGAGAACACTCACGAGTTTTCTTGAAGTCTCTTTGTACAGTGTGCAGTCTAATATGGATCTTACACCGGGAATTGCAAGCATCCTTTTGAAAGCTAGAGACAGTTTGTGTTTTCTTTTTCTGTCTAAAGGACTTGGAACTCTTGTAGAATGCTTTCTATTGCAAGGTTTTGACTTACTCAGCGTTTTCTGTGCTAGGGGAAGCTCTCCTCCTGAGAGCCAGACATCTTAGCATTGAGTGTGGTGTTGAGAGGGCGATGGACCCAAAAATTAGGACTTGTACCTAAATGGCAGCCAGGTTTGCATGGGAATTTTGGTCTCTTGCTCAGCTCCCTTGTTGGGCCTTAAAGATTTTCAGAAATATTTTTTCTGGTTGTTTTTTGACAGATGGATTGTTTTGCTAGTGATCATATCAGCCACTCTCTTCCTTATCATCTGTGGACTTGGTACACACCTGTTTTGTAGTCACCATCATCTTTGACATAACACAAACAGAGATAAACAGAACTTTCTTCCCTTATTTCTCTTCTGACATCATATCTGAACTGAATGCTGCATTTTTTCCCCCTCCAAGATTCCTTAAGAAGCAACGACATTGCATCTGATTGCTTTGTGTTTTTTTCTGCAATCTGGTACTATGTGATTTTGTGTCTTTTGCTACAAAGTTGGTGTTTGATTTTGGTAGCCTGGTATGTGACTTTTTGTTTTCTGGTGTGCAAGTTTGTGTTTGTCTACAGTCTGGTGTGCGTGATTTTGTGTTTTTTGTTGCAATCTCATGTGTGAATTTTTTTTTTTTCCAACAATCCAATATTCCAAATGTCATGTTTTTGCTGCAGTAGTGTATTGTTGCCTTACAGATTCCTTAAAGATTTTCAGAAATATTTTTTCTGGTTGTTTTTTGACAGATGGATTGTTTTGCTAGTGATCATATCAACCACTCTCTTCCTTATCATCTGTGGACTTGGTACACACCTATTTTGCAGTCACCATCATCTTTGATATAACACAAACAGAGATAAACAGAACTTTCTTCCCTTATTTCTCTTCTGACATCATATTTGAACTGAATGCTGCATCTTTTCCCCCTCCAAGATTCCTTAAGAAGCAGTGACATTGCATCTGATTGCTGTAGATGTATTATTGTCAAGATTGTCTTCTAGCATCACAAGCCACACTGTAAAGAGATGTGATGCTCTGTGAGCTTTTGTGCCTGAAGAATGTGAAGAAGTATAATTACCAAACTAGAATTGGCTCCCCAATGAGTTTGCAAATCACTTTTTTCTTTAGGGATTGAGTGCTTGTCTTACTGGTCCAAATGCCCTGTTTGTTATAGGAAAACTGATATGTGCTTACTGGCTCTTAAACTGCACATTAGAGATAGCCACTCGTAGAACATCTAGTATTGTCTTGTGGGTTTACATGTTACAGCACAATGTCACCTAGTTTCAGGGGACGAAGTTTTCCAAAATAGTCACACATGGGAGAGATCAAGAGACAAGAACTTGGATGAGAAAGAGACATTGGAAAAATTTGGAGAAAGCTTTGAAGATAATGCATGTATTGCAGAGATTGTGAGTGTTTCTTGGGGCTTGAAAGTTTAGAAAAATCAAGTCAGAAATGTGCAGCCATTGTTTGAAGTTTTGGTGGAGGATTTGTAGTATTAGAGCACATGGTTCTAATCGCAGTAGTCCCACTTTTCACACTTTGCATTCACTCGCCCTTTTTCTTGTACTCAGGCCCTTACATCACCACCACCTTTATTCACCTGCCTGCCAGAGCAAGTTTTATATATATATCTCTTCGTGTGCCCTTCTTCTAAACCCTAAGATCCTAGCTGTCATGATTCATCACTAGATTACCTTAGTGATCCGTATGTTTTTTCCATTGAACTTTTGGCTGGATACAATTGAAAATTGGATTTTCTCTATAAAGTTATACCTCATGGGAAGGTGTTTTCTGAATTTCTTACCAAAAACTTTGTTGGTTGTCTTCAATGTCATTAGTCTTTATATGCATGCCTTTTTCATATAGCCCTATTTGTGTGATTAGGGTTGATCATGATTGATAAGTTTGCCATACGAATCTCTAGTTTTTTTGGATTGACATGTCTCATGTTGACAATATATGACGAGATTGTATGTTTTGCTAGCTTCTACCCATTCCCGATGTATAACGTGTTGTGTGTGTGCTTGAGAAAAGAAAGCAACATCAAAGAGAGCTCGGGTTGAAACCCCACCACAAGTCGATATGGTGGATGCGACTGGGCTACAAAAGAAAACATTGGCAGCAGTACAAAGTGGACTGCATGGTGGTGACTTAGGAAGGTGCAATAATCAGGCATGTAAACATGGGGTTGGAAGTTCAGAATGCACATGGAATGCTGGACAATGTGGGCACACAAGACAGTGGAGTTCTTGCCAAGTGTCACAATGTCCTAATTGGAAGGTAAGATTGAGCCCTGGGCACAAGGGACTTACAAATTGTTGTGCCACTTGTGGAAGGGCTAGAAGCAACATGTGTGAATGAACATGGGGTGAAGGAGGGGGTGTATGTGATCAGGGACTATGTCAAAGGGTGCAACCGCATTCACCGATGGGCGGGCAAGCACCAGACATGGCCTTGGACAATGAAACAGAAGTAGATGCCCAGGTCAAGGTTTTTGCTGAAAGTCGTAAGCGACAACGGGCTTTAAAGCGAACTATAGAATTTGAAGCTACAGAACGAAAGGAGAAAGGCTTGCCAGGCCATAAGGTGCAAGTGACAAGGCATGGCAAAATTGATGGTGCATGTGAAGGGAAGGATGCATGGGATGCTGCGATTAGGTCGCTGGCACCCCAGATTTTGAACATGGCAGTGGTTAAGGTTACAGAACAGGACCCTGTAGACATGGCTAGACTCCGCTTGCAATTGGATGGGAAATTTGAATACATAGGTGGTGAATTAAGTGGTGCTGGCTTTAGGGATTGTGTAAGGTGATATATGAAAGGAGAAAGAGCACGCTTAAAAAGAAGGTATTTGCAGATAGGTGCCAAAGCCTGCCCACTTGGACTGGACCAAGAACAATGGGAGAAATTAGTGATATATTGGCAAGAACGTGACACCAAGACTAAAACTGAACGCATGGTTGATGCAAGAGGGGCAGTTGCAAATGTAAGCCACCTTGGGCGTGGTCGTAAGGCAGCTATAGAAGCAAAATTGGCAAGTTAACCCTAAAACCCTAAACCTTTGTGATGGCCAAATGGAAATTACAATATGTTGAAGTTATTATGCACTCACATGCCACATACAATGCTGAGCACTAAATGATGTCTGAAATGTGTGAATGCAGAAATCCATGCATTGTCGAAGCCCATCAATATCTGAGATGGCTGTTCAGGGACTAGATTCCACTGGCACACTTGGGTACCCAGTGAGTTTACCTCACTGTTTGATTTGTCTTTCCCTGTCCTTTCCCTTTCTGTCTTGCTTTGTTTCTTTGTCTGGTCTTTGTTGTGGTGTCTGTTGCTAGCCAGTAGTATGGCTCAGATTAGGTGTTTTTTCCTTCTGTGTGCAAACTCAAAGATGACTGAAAAGTATAATACTATGAAATAGACATGGTTTTTTCGATTCACAACTTTCAGACCCTTTCTCTTTCTTGTGCTTCCTCCCTCTGATTTTGTCTTTGCTGCTCTCCTTCTAGCATCAATGGCCTTGAACTTTCCAAGAACCCTCTTTTCAAGCATCTCAATTCTCTCTTGCTGAATTGCAACTACTGGTCGCAGCTTTGCATCTTTCTCTTTCAATTCACGCTCCATCTGTCTCACCCTGAATTGATGTACAAAGGTTCTTTTTACTTCATCATTACCTTTCTCACCCTGTTTATGAGATCCTTCAGAGATGTTCTTACTAGTCTTGGCTGCTGTTGTTGTGACATAAATGCCTGCATCATCTTCAGTCATATCCATAGTCTGCCTTGATTGGTTTTTCTCACTGGGGACATTTTTGTTTTGTTGCATGGTGATCTGAAGCATGTTCGGCAGCCATATCTACATCCCCTGGACTATGCTGTGTCATCTGGTCATTATCCAGTTGAGGTTTGATGAACTCTTTGGTCATGAAGTGTGCTTTGGGGCATTGGGGGATCATCACAGACTTTTTATGTCTTCCAAAGTAGATTCAGTCTTTTGGCTCTCATCCTCTAACTCCATGTCTAGGACAACATCAGCCTCATCCTCTAAGTCCACCCAGGTGATCATTGGTTTCACACTTCTTGTTTAAAGTTGATTCACAGCTTTCAGACCTTTTTTCTTTCTTGTGCTTCCTCCCTCTGATTTTGTCTTTGCTGCTCTCCTTCCAGCATCAACGGCCTTGAACTTTCCAAGTACCCTCTTTTCAAGCATCTAAGTTCTCTCTTGCTCAATTGCAACTACTGGTCGCAGCTTTGCATCTTTCTCTTTCAATTCACGCTCCATCTATCTCACCCTGAATTGGAGCTCCAGAATTCTTTTTACTTCATCATTACCTTTCTCACCTTCTTTATGAGATCCTTGTGAGATGTTCTTACTGGTCTTGGCTGTTGTTGCTCTGACATAAATGCCTACATCATCTTCAGTCATATGCATAGTCTGCCTTGATTGGTTTTTCTCACTAGGGACATTTTTGTTTTGTTGCATGTTGGTCTGAAACATGTCCGGCAGCCATATCTACATCCCTTGGACTAAGTTGTGTCATCTGGTCATTATCCAGTTCAGGTCTAATGGACTCTTTGGTCATGAAGTGTGCTTTGGGGCATTGGGGGATCATCACAGACTTTTTATGTCTTCCAAAGCAAATTTAGTGTTTTGGCTCTCATCCTCTAACTCCATGTCTAGGAGAGCACCAGCCTCATCCTCTAAGTCCACCCAGGTGATCATTGGTTTCACACTTCTTGTTTGAAGTTGATTCATAGCTTTCAGACCTTTTTTCTTTCTTGTGCTTCCTCCCTCTGATTTTGTCTTTGATGCTCTCCTTCCAGCATCAATGGCCTTGAACTTTCCAAGAACGTTCTTTTCACGCATCTCAATTCTCTCTTGCTGAATTGCAGCTACTGGTCGCAGCTTTACATCTTTCTCTTTCAATTCACGCTCCATCTGTCTCACCCTGAATTGAAGCTCCAGAATTCTTTTTACTTCATCATTACCTTTCTCACCTTCTTTACGAGATCCTTCAGAGATGTTCTTACTGGTCTTGGCTGCTGTTGTTGTGACATAAATGCCTGCATCATCTTCAGTCATATCCATAGTCTGCCTTGATTGGTTTTTCTCACTAGGGACATTTTTGTTTTGTTGCATGGTGGTCTGAAGCATGTCGAGCAGCCATATCTACATCCCCTCGACTATGCTGTGTCATCTGGTCATTATCCAGTTCAGGTCTGATGAACTCTTTGGTCATGAAGTGTGCTTTGGGGCATTGGGGGATCATCACAGACTTTTTATGTCTTCCAAAGCAGATTTAGTCTTTTGGCTCGCATCGTCTAACTCCATGTCTAGGACAACATCAGCCTCATCCTTTAAGTCCACCCAGGTGATCATTGGTTTCACACTTCTTGTTTAAAGTTGATTCACAGCTTTCAGACCTTTTTTCTTTCTTGTGCTTCCTCCCTCTGATTTTGTCTTTGATGCTCTCCTTCCAGGATCAATGGCCTTGAACTTTCCAAGAACCCTCTTTTCAAGCATCTAAGTTCTCTCTTGCTCAATTACAGCTACTAGTCGTAGCTTTGCATCTTTCTCTTTCAATTCACGCTCCATGTGTCTCACCCTGAATTGAAGCTCCAGAATTCTTTTTACTTCATCATTACCTTTCTCACCTTCTTTATGAGATCCTTGTGAGATGTTCTTACTGGTCTTGGCTGCTGTTGCTGTGACATAAATGCATGCACCATCTTCAGTCATATCCATAGTCTGCCTTGATTGGTTTTTCTCACTAGGGACATTTTTGTTTTGTTGCATGTTGGTCTGAAGCATGTCCGGCAGCCATATCTACATCCCTTGGACTAAGTTGTGTCATCTGGTCATTATCCAGTTCAGGTCTGATGAACTCTTTGGTCATGAAGTGTGCTTTGGGGCATTGGGGGATCATCACAGACTTTTTATGTCTTCCAAAGCAGATTTAGTCTTTTGGCTCACATCGTCTAACTCCATGTCTAGGACAACATCAGCCTCATCCTCTAAGTCCACCCAGGTGATCATTGGTTTCACACTTCTTGTTTAAAGTTGATTCACAGCTTTCAGACCTTTTTTCTTTCTTGTGCTTCCTCCCTCTGATTTTGTCTTTGATGCTTTCCTTCCAGGATCAATGGCCTTGAACTTTCCAAGAACCCTCTTTTCAAGCATCTAAGTTCTCTCTTGCTCAATTACAGCTACTAGTCGTAGCTTTGCATCTTTCTCTTTCAGTTCACGCTCCATGTGTCTCACCCTGAATTGAAGCTCCAGAATTCTTTTTGCTTCATCATTACCTTTCTCACCTTCTTTATGAGATCCTTGTGAGATGTTCTTACTGGTCTTGGCTGCTGTTGCTGTGACATAAATGCATGCACCATCTTCAGTCATATCCATAGTCTGCCTTGATTGGTTTTTCTCACTAGGGACATTTTTGTTTTGTTGCATGTTGGTCTGAAGCATGTCCGGCAGCCATATCTACATCCCTTGGACTAAGTTGTGTCATCTGGTCATTATCCAGTTCAGGTTTGATGGACTCTTTGGTCATGAAGTGTGCTTTGGGGCATTGGGGGATCATCACAGACTTTTTATGTCTTCCAAAGCAGATTTAGTCTTTTGACTCTCATCCTCTAACTCCATGTCTGGGACATCATCAGCCTCATCCTCTAAGTCCACCCAGGTGATCATTGGTTTCACACTTCTTGTTTGAAGTTGATTCATAGCTTTCAAACCCTTTTTCTTTCTTGTGCTTCCTCCCTCTGATTTTGTCTTTGCTGCTCTCCTTCCAGCATCAATGGCCTTGAACTTTCCAAGAACCCTCTATTCAAGCATCTAAGTTCTCTCTTGCTCAATTACAGCTACTAGTCGTAGCTTTGCATCTTTCTCTTTCAATTCACGCTCCATGTGTCTCACCCTGAATTGAAGCTCCAGAATTCTTTTTACTTCATCATTACCTTTCTCACCTTCTTTATGAGATCCTTGTGAGATGTTCTTACTGGTCTTGGCTGTTGTTGCTGTGACATAAATGCCTGCACCATCTTCAGTCAGATCCATAGTCTGCCTTGATTGGTTTTTCTCACTAGGGACATTTTTGTTTTGTTGCATGTTGGTCTGAAGCATGTCCGGCAGCCATATCTACATCCCTTGGACTAAGTTGTGTCATCTGGTCATTATCCAGTTCAGGTCTGATGGACTCTTTGGTCATGAAGTGTGCTTTGGGGCATTGGGGGATCATCACAGACTTTTTATGTCTTCCAAAGCAGATTTAGTCTTTTGGCTCGCATCGTCTAACTCCATGTCTAGGACAACATCAGCCTCATCCTATAAGTCCACCCAGGTGATCATTGGTTTCACACTTCTTGTTTAAAGTTGATTCATAGCTTTTAGACCCTTTTTCTTTCTTGTGCTTCCTCCCTCTGATTTTGTCTTTGCTGCTCTCCTTCCAGGATCAATGGCCTTGAACTTTCCAAGAACCCTCTTTTCAAGCATCTAAGTTATCTCTTGTTGAATTGCAGCTACTGGTCTGGGCTTTGCATCTTTCTCTTTAAGTTGAGGCTCCATCTGTCTCACCTTGAATTGAAGCTCTACAATTCTTTTTACTTCATCATTACCTTTCTCACCCTCTTTATGAGATTGGCTTTCATCGTCTAACTCCATGTCTAGGACAGCATCAGCCTCATCCTCTAAGTCCACCCAAGTGATCATTGGTTTCACACTTCTTGTTTTCGATTCACAGCTTTCAGACCCTTTTTCTTTCCTGTCCTTCCTCCCTCTGATGGGTTTATTGGGCAGGGATCACAATCTCCCAATTTGTTTTCTCGAATGACTACCATTGAAAAGAAGCTGCCAGAGATGAGTGGCCAAGTTTCCAAAGTTCTTGAAGGGATGGATAAATTAAATGCTAAGGTAGAAGATTTCATGCTACAATTGCTAGCACGTCGAGAAGATGGTGTGAATGTGAGAAACCCAAAAACTGTTGCAGCCACTGTAAACATTGAAGAGGTAGATGTTCCTGCAAGGACTGGATCCCCTGAGATTCTTGGTGGTGCAAAGAGCCTGCATGAGGTTCTTCATTCAGATCTTGATGGACGAGGGTCAGGCACAACAGTGATTGAGAGAGCCACACAATTAGCTCCAAAAGCCCATGATATGTCTACAGGAAAAGGGGTGGGCCAACAAGTGGATGGTGTTGTCCCTTCATATGTCCCCAACTATGTGCTAATAGGAGAGGATATGGGGCAGAGTCCTAATATGTCAGGGAAGGACAAAGAAGTTGGAGTAGCTTGCAAAGGCGGTGACTGTGTAGATGAGAGCAAGCACCAACACCCACCCTCAAAGGTACGATCTAAGTGCCCAACATGACCAACACATTAAAGTTAGAGTCTACGAAATGCTATGGATTGTTCAATTGTGGGAGTACTCTTGCATTGTATATCAAATGTGGCATATGTGTGGGATGTTGGGAATTGCACCAACTACATGGCTAAAATAGGACATAAGTTAGATTATGGAAGTTAGATTTGTTGTTCTTTCTACTACAATCTAAAGATTAAGAACACACCCTAAACCCACATTGTTTGGGGTCTAGGTGCATACAAGCTTCAAGGGAAATCATTGACATGGTTTCCCATTTGTATTCATTGATGGATTTGGTGGCAGAAAGTGCAAAAAAAGGCAGCAATTATGCCAGCACCTGACAGAGGTGTGAGCAGTCGGCTACGCTCTAATATTGGTGCAAGGGTGGGGAATGTAGGAGAGAAGGCAAGGCAACAAGTAAGTTAATACCAACATGCTCTTGAGTTTCTATGATTCATGTTTTCTGATTCACAGCTTTCAGACCCTTTTTCTTTCCTATGCTTCCTCCCTCTGATTTTGTCTTTGCTGCTCTCCTTCCAACATCAATGGCCTTGAACTTTCCAAGAACCCTCTTTTTCAAGCATCTAAGTGCTCTCTTGCTCAACTGCAGCTACTGGTCGCAGCTTTGCATCTTTCTTTTTCAGTTCACACTCCATCTGTCTCCCCCCTGAATTGAAGCTCCAGAATTCTTTTTGTTTCATCATTACCTTTCTCACACTCTTAATGAGATCCTTGTGAGATGTTCTTACTAGTCTTGGCTGCTGATGCTGTGACATAAATGCCTACATCATCTTCAGTCATATCCATAGTCTGCCTTGATTGGTTTTTTCTCACTGGGGACATTTTTGTTTTGTTGCATGGTGGTCTGAAGCATGTTCGGCAACCATATCTACATCCCTTGGACTATGCTATGTCATCTGGTCATTATCCAGTTCAGGTCTGATGAACTCTTTGGTCATGAAGTGTGCTTTGGGGCATTGGGGGATCATCACAGACTTTTTATGTCTTCCAAAGCAGATTTAGTCTTTTGGCTCTCATCCTCTAACTCCATGTCTAGGAGAGCATCAGCCTCATCCTCTAAGTCCACCCAAGTGATCATTGGTTTCACACTTCTTGTTTGAAGTTGATTCACAGCTTTCAGACCCTTTTTCTTTCTTGTGCTTCCTCCCTCTGATTTTGTCTTTGATGCTCTCCTTCCAGCATCAATGGCCTTGAACTTTCCAAAAACCCTCTTTTCAAGCATCAGGGTGCTCTCTTGCTCAACTGCAGCTACTGGTCGCAGCGTTGCATCTTTCTCTTTCAGTTCACGCTCCATCTGTCTCACCCTGAATTGAAGCTCCAGAATTCTTTTTTCTTAATCATTACCTTTCTCACCTTCTTTATGAGATCCTTGTGAGATGTTCTTACTGGTCTTGGCTGCTGTTGTTGAACACAAATGCCCTGTTTGACACAATGTTGTAACAAAAATTCCTTTTTCCTAAATTGAATGAAGGTTCTTTATTGGTTGATGTGCAGTTTAAAGTAGGGGAAGCAATTGTCTTATGTAACCTTGATGCGGAGGTTGTAGCGAAGGGGCTGATAACAGGTGTTGGAGGACAAGGATGTGTCCACCATGGGGTGCCAGTCAAGGAGTCATGGTTCCGAGTCCAGTTAAATGAAATTGTGGCAGGTAAAGGCAACACCCCGTTGTTGGTGCCAAATGAGAATGATGATCCCCCACAGTGTGTGTTAAAGGATGTAATAGGTTCAAGCACTGTATGGGAAGGTCGTTTAATGCGAAAGCATGCTTAAGTTAGGGGCACTATAGGTCGGGAGCTAGTTGATTTTTGACTTCTAAAACCCTAATGAGTAGTTATGGCCTTTTTTGGGTGTCAATGATATTTTAGACATTGTCAGGTTTAATAGACCTGATAGAGTGATGGATTCCTGGTTGCTGTAATTGGAACAATGGCCATAAAACCCCATTGGATGGAATTTCAATGTTATGACAAAGGGTAATTTGTTAGTTAAGTAACTGCAGATTTTTTACATGCAAAATTGCAAATCACAGATCTATGTGTGTAATATTTATTGGATGATTTTTCAACATTAGAGGAATATAATAGAGACCTGATATGTATAATGTACATTAGTTAAAGTAGGTGTAGGTGTGCTACTAATGCTAATGTGGCAATGGTTAATGCTACTAATCCTGATACATCATAACCCTAAACCCTAACCCTAACCCTAACCCTGAACCCTAACCCTAAAACATGTTTAACATGTATGATGGAAAACCCTAACCCTAACCCTAAAACATGGGCCAGCAATTGCATTTGCAACTAAATCTAACAGTTGTTGTGCTGCCATGTGGCGCACTATAAACGGTTTGATGAAAAACCCTAACCCTAACCCTAACCCTAAAACATGGGCTAGCAGTTGCATTTGCAACTAAATCTAACGATTGTTGTGCTGCCATGTGGCGCACTATAAACGGTACGATGGAAAACCCTAACCCTAACCCTAACCCTATCCCTAATCTTCCCCACGTGCACAATGACATAGCATGCGTGATCCAACACGTGTCCGCATCCCAACGGCTACGACATGGACGATCTAGATTAATTAAAGTATTCTTTAAACTAAATATTTAATTACAAAATAAAATTACACGTGTTCGCATACAATTGGGTTTGTACGTTCAATGGGAACGCAACCCCTGTAGTTGCATGCAGTTGCAATTACAACCGTTAGTATAGATGAAACCGTATAACCTAATCGTATATACTTGACATATACTGTATTTCGACTAACCAAATTGGTGGGATGCAACTTGTCGTACGCAACTAGGGGAATTGTAGTTGCATATGTCGCATGCAATTGAAAATCAGTTGCATACGACAGTTGCAAAATGGCAAATTTCTAGTAGTGACAGATGTTGATTGGGCTGGCAATGTATAGATAAAAGATCAACCAGTGCTTTCATGTTTTCTTTTGGAAGTGGTGCTGTTAGTTGGAGCAGCAAGAAACAACCAACAATTGCATTATCAAGCACGGAAGCAGAATACAGAGGTGCAGCAATTACTGCATGTGAAGTAGTTTGGTTACAAAACTACTCTCAGATTTGGGACAGTCAGTGGATGCTCCTGTTGTCATCTATTGTGATAACATTAGTAGCATACTACTTGCTAACAACCCAGTCTATCATGCTAGGACAAAGCACATTGAGGTGCACTACCACTTTATTAGAGAAAAAGTTCTAGCAAAAGAAATTGACCTTATTTATGTCAGTACCGAAGATCAAGTTGATGACATCTTCACAAAGGCTTTAGGTACAGACAAGCTAAGAAAGTTTAGAAAAATGCTTGGTGTACTAGAAGTGGATTTGAGTTTGAGGGGGAGTGTTGAGAATTCAAGCTCAACTAGTTAGGTTTCCTTAATTACTGGAATAGGAAAATAATTAGGTTACTTTCACAAGGTTGAATTACTTTTGTTGCTTATTTTAGTTTGGTTATTTGTGGTTGGGTCTTTTAGTTAAATACCTTGGTGTTGATGGTTTGGTTCTCTTTTCTTCATTACACAAGTTTGTGTATTTCATGTGACAAGAACCTTCGAGAGTTCTTGAGGTTGTGTTTGTGTTGTGAGCATTATGTTGTAGTTTCCTTTCAATAAAGATTTATGTTTGCACTTGAGTAGATCTCCTATTTGTTAATAGAAGGCTACAATAGAATCTCCAAAAAATGCTCTCAAGAGGGAAAACAAAGTTAAGGAGGGTGGAACCTCAAGATCAAGAGTTGAAAAAAAATAGGAGGGCACAAAAACACGAGCTCAGAAAATAATGAGGGGGAGAGGCACCATCTATAGTGCCAACATTAGTGCCAGCAAATAGGTAGAATGCAGAGGTACCGTAGGTGTCATTTCCACATGAGAGACAGATGAAGGAATAGAGGCAAAAGGTTGAACGAGATGATACCAGGATTCAAGAAGTTGAGGAGTATCCATAGATGGATGAAGACCTCTACAAAAATTGGATGGACAACCATGAAAATCCACAACATTTCCAACATTTACAACATGTGTAACACCAATAACAATAACATCAATAATAACAACAATAAACACAAATTGGTCAATAACCTACTAGAATGCATGTGGAGTGAATGGGGACACAAACTCCTATAATAGTGTTCAAACCACTAGAACTATAAGTACTAATCAATAGACTAGGATTTGCAAAAGGGCAATCCCAAAACCTGGTGGATCTTCTACAAAAGGATCCAAAAATCCTACGATTTAGACAAATACACCAAAGTTTGTGGAGGAGGTGGTTGTAGTAATAATGCGGATAAGAAACAAAATTGTTTCAAACTATGGCAAGTGTGAATTTGAATATGGGAAATTTGAATTTGGAAGTGAGTAGTTTGAAGAACAAATTGGCCATAGAAGAGAAGGAGAAAGCAATATTGTAGGTGGAATTGGACAAAGAGAAGAACTTCTAGAGGGAGTACAAGCATAATATAAAAATCTAGAGGAAGAACAAGACAAAGAATATGTAGAAGATAAAAGCACTCATACAAAATGAGAATCAAGAGCTAAAGACTAAGACAACTATGATGAAATCATAGGATGAAAAACTCAAGGAGTTAATGAAGATGGGTAAAAACTAGGAAACTGCAAAGAAAAAATGGGCAAAAACATTGTTCCATTATAGACAACAATAGGAGGCTTTGGGGAGTCAAGTGGAAGCACTAACTAAAGAAAAGAAGGAAAAGGAGAATGTTTTGATAAATTCAAAATTGGTGAATCTAAAAAGTGCTTCTCTACTTAATTATGAAGAAATAAGAAAGGTAGTAGAAGTAGAAAAAGAGAAGTTGGTGGAGGCAAATAAAGCATATTAGAGGAATTTGCAATAGTTGCAAGCATAGTTGGAAACTACAAATGAATAGAAGAAGAGTCTGGATCTAGTTAGTGTCAAAAAATGGTTGGAGGATCATGAACAAATGTTGTAGTATTACACTTTGATGAGACCAAGAATAAGATGAAGGATTCTGATGTAGAATTTTAGGAATGGTGGGAAGTCGTAGAAGATTATTTTGCAAAAGAATTGGAGAAGAATCTAACCCAACATAGAGTTAATGAGAGGACGCTTAGGTACAAGTTGAAGATATATCATAAAAAAATTCTAAATTTATATGTGGGAGTCCAATAAGTACAGAGACATTGGGCCAAGATGAGGAGGTTGAAGTAGGGTCCATATAGATAACTTAAGAGGAGGAAGTGCAAACTCAAGAACCACAATAACTCAAAGGAGGGGGCCAGGAAAAGAGAGAACCATAGACAACTCAAGAACAATAATAGGTGGAAATTACTCTAGAACCAAAGGTAGAGTAATCGAAGATGTAATCATTATAAGTAAAACCATATATTGAATTAGTGGAGGAGGCAATCATATTTGCATATTCAAAGGTAGGTACATAACCATTAGTTGATGTACAAGTTGAGACTATGGAAACTATAGTTGAATAACCAAAAGCCTAGAAGGTTACATAGTATTTTCATTTTATTTTGTCATATCACAAGGATTTAAGGGATGGAATCCAAAATATAGAGGGAGTAATATTAAGGGGTAGATTGATTACATTGTTTTGGATGAACAAGGCATTAAGGATAGGGATTGATCACTGGACATTGGACGTTTTAAATTTTGTATTTTTGTTTGGTTTTGAATCATGTTGATGGTGACTTGGGACAGCCCAAAGATGGAAGTTATGGTGAAAAAATATTCATTCTTATAAACATAGTTTTACGAATGAGGATAGATGTATAAAGACTTTGTAGCAAAAATTATAAATTATGTTTTGGAGATATCACAAATAATTTTTTTTTTTTTTTTGATTCATTTCAACAAAACATGGGACTCTTTGTTGTATATTTTATTGAAGTTTTTAATAAACAAGAGAAGCACATACTTTTGTAGTGATTTTCATATTTAGTTTATTGAGTGAATTCTTTGTAATATCAAAACATAAGGAAATGAAGTGTAATTTTGTTTTTGGATTTTCTAAATTATATCTTGAAGTATAGATTCTAGTTATATGAAATAACCATGAATCTGGTATTTTAATGAACTGCAAAGGCAGATGTGTTAGAATCAATGTAAGAATTGTGAATGTGTGCATATTGTAGTGCAAATTTGTTGCTACAATAAGTGTGGAATAGGTCTGCATTGATTTAATCCACATCTACTAGTTTCATTACACAATTTGTTGTAGATTAACATTTGATTTACAAAGAAATAATAAAACACATATATTGAAACAAATATTATTATAAATTCATATTGTAGAATTCCCTTAAATTTGAATTTGAAGTTAATATAAATTTGCATCATATATAGCATTCATTTACACAAATAGAAATTACATGCAATTTAATGTTTAATGAAATTTTATTGCAATTTAAAGAAAATATTCAAATATCATGTGTATAAAAATGAATAAACATTATAATTCCACAAAAATATTAAATTATGTATCATTACTTGATATATTGTAACTAAAATTCAATCTACAAATAAATAATTATGTGGCCTATGTCGTTGGCCCAAATGTTACCATGTTTTCAACTGAATTTTCCTTTGAAAATCTGGTTTATGGAGTTTATTTGTATTTTTAATGGTGTAAATCATTTAAACATTAGTATCTCCCACATTCTGAGTGCAAATCTTACCAAATAAATTCCATTAAATCTTGTTCATTGTCAAATATAAAGGTGTACTTGGTGTTGTTGGAAAGTAGTAGTTGACTTAGATTTAATGAAGTTTATTTCATAATTTTCATACTTAAGGTGTGAAAGATATTTAATTTTGAATGAATTTTGTTGTTGAAAATTCAAACAAATTACCAAAAAATGGGTTTAGAAGGGAAAATGAATTAATGTGTTCACATTTGTGTTGCAACAACACATGTTATGTTATCTATCCATGAAGGAAGGTAGTTTGTTTTGTTTTGTCATAATGGTATCTCCAAAACATGATGTTTTAAGTTATGTTATGGAACTTATCATCAAAAAGTTCTCAATGAGTAGGGGTGCACCAACTTGGTTTAGAATGTTTAAAGATACAACGTGGAATCTTTGATTATTGAACCATTTTACTTTTTATAAAAAAACCAAGATTGAAAACTATAATTTGGGGGTGTTGGAAAGCCCTCGCCAAGTTTGATTTAATAAAGTTGATTTCATAATTTTGAGACTTAAAATGCGAACAATATTATTGAATTTTAAGTGGGTATTGTTGTTGGAAATTCAAACAAATTGCAAACGAGGTTTGGAAGGAAAATTCAATTGAATGCATTTAAACTTGGGTTAATGACATAAGGTATATTAGTGTTTAATGAGTTTTTATCATAAATTTAAACAAATATTAAGATTTTGTGTGTATAAAAATGAATAAACATTAGAGTTGCACAATATAATTAATTATGTATCATTGCGTGATATCTTGTAATGATTTACATAGAATTAATAAATTACACGTTTATCGAACATAAACATTATTATTAACGTATATATTAGACTTAAAATTTATTTTGAAATTAAAAATTTAATATTGATATGCACAAAAAAAACCATTCATATATACAAATGAAATTTACATGTAATGTTTTTTACATATTTAAATAATTATTAAAAATATTATATGTATAAAATTAAAGTTGCCTACTAGTTATTTAGCCTAATTGAAAAAAAAAATGTAACAAAGTTGCAAATAAAACTACATATCATCTATCCTCTAATACATTTTATCATCCATACATATGTGTTGATGGTGTCACCAATAATAGTTTGACTAGTCAATGTCTTGACAATGTGCCAATTAAGTTTAGATGCCAAAAATATTTCAAAAATGGCACCAAATAGTTGAAATATGCTTCACATTATTTATCAACACTACAACAAAAGAGGGGTATATTGCGATCCAAATATCATCACAAACAACAAAGAAAAAAGTTTCCAAAAACCCGCAGTTACGAACCACAATTTTTCGCAAACTCTTAAGCTCTTACGAAACCATAACATTCGCACCCGTACAATCGCAAGTTCTTTGTAACTCCCGAAATTGATACAATCGCAAAACTTTTCCAATTATAATTTCTTCTATACACCATTTGCAATTCCCAGTACATCGGAAACTATTTGCAACAAACTCATCACCGCAAAGACTTAGCGAATCGACTCAAAAGTCTATCGGTTTCCGATATAAGATCTAACGTAAACATTTCGGGATTCTCAAAATGCCGCTAAAAGTTTGCGATTAAGATTACATCGGAAACTATTTGCAACAAACCCATCATCGCAACGACTTAGCGAATCGACTCAAAACTCTATTGGTTTCCGATATAAGATCTAACGCAAACATTTCGAGATTCTCAAAATGCCGCTAAAAATTTGCGATTAACATTACATCGGAAACTATTTGCAACAAACCCATCACCGCAACGACTTAGCGAATCAACTCAAAAGTCTATATGTTTCCGATGTAAGATGTAACGCAAACATTTTGGGATTCTCAAAATGCCGCTAAAAGTTTGCGAAATCTATGATTTCGCAAACCTATTTTGGAATGATTTTACCCGTAAAAATGTAGCGATGTCTGTGACATGGTATTTTTGGTCTTTTGGCTTTTACAGTGTTTCGAAGAATTATGATTCGCAAATGGTTTTGAGATCCACTGTGTATCGCAAGAGCATGACATTGTATTCTTATTTTGGAAGCAGGGTTTATATTCATTTGGAGTCACTTTGGAAGGCAAAATTAAATATTTATATCAAAATTCCAAAATTTACAATGTAAAAGGGTTTGTAACCCTTGGGTATCGAGGAGGTGGCTCTATGAAGTGTTGGATTGCACAACTCTCAGATAATGTTACTAGATCCCCTACGTTCCCTTCCATAACACACCTATCATAACATATCATGACAGACTTCCATAACACACCTATCATAACATATAATGATAGATTTAAGTGTCCTATAATATTCTTCCCTACCCTACAAAAAACACCCAGTTTCAATGCAAATGTTTAGACTTCTTTAATCTCCACTATGTTTTACCCTGGAGGATTTCTGCACCATCAACTTGCAACTGCAACAAATGTGTAAATTGTAAGTGTGGAGGTACACACTTGGCAACATCTGGAATTGATGTTTGAGATCCAGCTGTGTATGAACAACCTGCTCCATTCACCTCTACTTTGGCTTCCTTCTCTAGCTTTGCAGTACAAGATATAGGACTGCACATTGATTGTAAAGCATCAGATTGGCTGCACTATCTTCTATACTTGAGTGTCATGTTTGAAAGTTCATAGTTTTCAAAAACTGCAACTGGAACACTCTACAGCCAAAGCCACATTCTGAATTAGCCTTGTGTCCACATTTCCTATTGACCAGCCAAACAATGAAACAAGTATCCTGCATGAGCATGGCACTTAGATAACAGAAAATAACACTAAATCTCCCAAACATCAAGTAGAAAAACATAATTACTCTTGAAGCCAAGTGCTCTCAAAAGGAGCTGTCACACACCATTGGTCATCACAAACTGAGGTATGTATGTAAGTAATCAGTAAAAGAAACAAGTATCTTTTATTTGACTTTTGAGAAAACGGGCTAAGAAAAGCTTACTTCCATCACCCATCCAACATATTTCACATCGTTGACATGCTGATTCATGTCCAAATCACCACGTTTTGGCTGCAAAGAAAACTAGAACAAAGAAAACAAAGACAAGCAGTGAACAATATGAACAAACTAAAGATGTTTGAAACAAAGCAGGTGACTCCTGATTTGACAAAAAACCTGAACCCTTTTTTTTGTCCAAGGGCCAGAACCAATCTCATCTCTGGACCTTGGACAAGTCGTCAAGATCACCAACTTTGTTGCACCCACCAAAAATGCCACAGTACACATACAGAACACACCAATGTCAATAGCAGAAGCAGCCAAGGTCTTTCTAAATGTAGCCACTTTGGCAGCATCTATTGTTCTCCCATTGTACATGGCCATGAATTACCCACTGAGCCCCTTTGCTTGCAATATCAAATGGGTAACTGGATGATTCCACTAAAGCCAACAAAGTCTCATCATTTGCATCACTTGCAATATCCTATCAAGTCACAAGGCATCACACTCGACTCATCTTTCTGAGATTTGAAGAAAACTCCATAAGAATGATTCACAATTACAAGATGAGTCTAGTGATTACCTTTTGGGTGCTACTCACAAAGTTTGAGATCATGAACGGAAATCACTCCTTACTCACTATTTCTACCCTACAGCCACAATGGTAGGAGTTTTTGCAGCCTAGAAGGAAAATGAAGCTCAAAGGAAAAATGTCCTATTCTGCCCACAAGATATAGACACCCAAGCTAGGGACTCAGATCCTTTTAGACTGCGCTGCTCTAAGGAATAGCTACCTTGTATGTTGCAAGCTGAGATGTCCAAAAAGGTTTCACAAATCTGCAGTGCCACTAAGGTGACAATCTTGGGTACATTTGATTTCAATCGGTTTAGCTCCTTCAACGACTAATATCACAAAAAAATTTAGGGTCCATTAAGGTTTAATATGGACACTTGTCAAGCAGCTTTGTATCAAAAATTAGGGAGTTAAAAAAATCATGGTTCAAGTGGTTCCCATGATGGGAAAAATATCCTTGCAACCTCTGCAACTATCTTTGGATTTGCACTAAGGCGGCTGGGTTGTGTAGGCAAGGGAACTGATGAACTCGGTTGTACAGTTTGGCATACCTCTTTCAGCTCCAAGGTCATTGCATTCATCTTCTCCTCAAGCTCACATATTCGGGCCTCCAATGCATTATACTTTTTTGCCCAATTTTCACTACCTTTCTTTAGGATTGTAGTGTATTGTATAGGTGGTGGGTGGTTTACCTATCAAGACCAACCCGAGTTAGATCACAGGTCTACTACTAAAGGCAAAATGTGCATATAGTTTTACCCATATGGCATATTTGTCACAAAATATCAAGAACTAAAAACACCCACCTTTAACAATTGCCTCTAATTTGTCCCATTTAGTCCCGCATTTTGTGTTGCACCCAAGTTGCATCCAATGAATGTTCGTAGCCTTGACAAGTTTGATCTCCAACTTGGTTTTCAAGCAAGCATATTTACACTCTACAGGGATCACCTGCACAATCAACGTGTGGGAGTTAACCTAGTGAGCAACCTAGGCACATTAGCAATGTGCTTATCCTTCTACTGTAACACAAATGGCATAGTTATAATTAGTCACCTTGCCAAACAACGGGAGTTGTAGCATGCATGGCAATGGTTCCCTGAGATTAATGACCAGGCCCAGCTGCCAACACACATTCCATCATTTGCTATAAGTGACATTAAATCACAACATCCATCATTTTATATGACCTTTAATTAACTACATATTTTCACCACACTTGTAACTCTCCAATGGAAATCGACTGTCCCTGAAGCAAGAAACAAGATGCTAATATGTCAGTGGTTTTCCATTAGGCTACTGTGATCACAACACACTGTGTGTAACTGTGATCACAGCAGCCTAATGGAAAGAGACCCTAACACTGGCCCATCTATCACTAGGCCTTCAGAAACACACAACAACCTGATAATAGAGGCCCGGAGCCATTCTTTTGGACAGTTCAATGCAAGGTGAAGAAACTGCTATAAAAATTGTGCAACTGATCTGGAAACACATACAAGTAATTAGAAGCCCAACTAACATACAACCAAACTATTTGAGAAACAAAATCAAGGTCTGGGAGTATATAGAACTTGGAACATACAATGTGTTCATTGAAATGAACTTTCAGATTTTCTTCTTCAGCTACCTTTGCCAAAATACAAACCACAACCAAACTGGTTGTTTGGTACCATTCATACCTGCCACAGCCAAATAGATGCCTAACCACTAAAAGAAAAAACAGTCCTAAAAGGAACTTTCTACTCCTACATTGTCCCCTACAGGTTATTCCGTGTTTGATGGAGCATGGACTCTTGTTAGGAAAACCCAAAAACAACCATTGTAACGTAATGCAGCTAAATTGAGCCCACAATAACCATATGCAAGTTTGCCATATAAAAATCACCGAGCAATGGGCTTTGTTTTTATGCAGCATTTGGATTCTACAAGAGCCCTTGCTATAGATGCTTACTTGAATTTGGCCGGTGGAGCATATGGTGGTGCAGGGGACACCATGTCAACCACCTTGGTGTTTGAATTGGCAGATGCAAATTGCAAATCCTTCTTGACAACCTTCAACTCCATCTCAACACCCATTCATGTGTCCATTTCACTTTAGCAAGGATTAATAACTCTTAGGGTTTCTTCCAAGCCTGTCAGGTTTCTCTTCGAGCTTTGGCCCGTGGTAAGGACCTTGCGAATTGTGACCAAGACCAAAACTCGCATCAACACTGCTCAATACCTGTAGAGTCCCCCATAGTCCCTCAATTAGCAACTAGGTTGTTAAAATCTATTGACCCACTGTGTGAACTCTGAGCAATCGTGCATTCTAAAAGAAACATCACTAGTTTGTAAGATAAAAGTTGGAGGTAGTCGAAAAGGATCTAAAAATAGGGGAACAACTCTATATCACACCTAGAAATTCACTTCTGTGAAGTTGAGCTTTTGAACAAACAACAACCTTCGTGCTGCTCGATCATTCACAAATCTTGGGATATGCTTGCATTTCAGTTTACCATGAACACCATACCAATCTAGACATATTTTGTGCCTTCTGAGATATACCGGATGCTCACGAGAACATCGACAACAAGCATCTAGATTACTTCTGAGATGCTCAATCCCTGAATCCTGGTGGTACCTCTGAACTAGCAACTTTACTGTGACATTGCTTGAAAGCATGTTTGATGTAAGCAACAGTCTTTTCTTTGTCGCATCCCCATACAGATAAGCAGTCGTCATTTTCGTAAAGGGTTATTTAAAAGACTATCCAGTACACTGGAATCAGGTGTTGTTCGTGGGCAAAATTTTGTCAAGTTGAGGTGATAATGGAGGTGCATGTACATTTGGTACAAACTACACACTTATTCTGGACCCTAATGACTTGGCTCTTAAACCCTGAACCCTTCAAACCCCAAATTGATCAACCCCCATATACCTCATAAAACATTGTTTTTTTGGCCATATACCTCATAAACAATGTTTTTTTGGGGAGTGAATTATCCCTTTCTTGTATAAAAATCCAAGAAAATTTGGACAATGCTACTTTCTAATTTAATTTCAACCAATTTTGCTATTTTGAGGCAAATTTTGAGGAAATTATAACATCATATATATGGCACACTACTATGTTTCAAAACAAAACAATAATTTTTAGAGGGTGAATTTGCCTATCGTAAGTTAGAAATTTGAAATATATGAAGATAAATATGAAAAGACTGGAAATCCTTGGTTTGTCTATGTCAATTCTTGAAGATAAGAGCACCAAAAAGGAAGAAGCCAAAGTTTCTAGACTAGATCCTTGTGGTTAGGGAAAGAAGCTATGGATTAACCTAACTGTTTTAATATCAATCTAAGAATTCTTGTGTGAATTCAGTTAATTTTGTTATGTCTTGAAAAAATCACCAAATTTTCAATATGACAATTTGAAGAAAAACATTGGTCATGCCATTCCATTGT
The DNA here is from genome assembly GCA_963920785.1 of Sphagnum contortum. NCBI lineage: Eukaryota > Viridiplantae > Streptophyta > Sphagnopsida > Sphagnales > Sphagnaceae > Sphagnum > Sphagnum contortum. Next base: position 9,755,909 of record OY987294.1, on the reverse strand, counting down.
GCTCACATACTGCAGTAGAACCTATCTAAGTTAATACTGCCGATTTAGATTTAGATTGTATTGATTTATTTTTGGTATTGTTTCAATGATAATTGATGTAGCACATAACATTTGCGGACCTGTTTAATTCATGGCCAATTTATCTTTGGTATATTTGGTGGGAAATAGATGATATTTTTATTCCCATCATTCAATAAACATTAATTCATCCTCCATCCCAACAAATCCTACACGCAGAGTTTAACATGCGATGTTTGTGATGCCATGCTCCCTCCCGACATAACATATGCAAAAAATGATAATTCAATCGTTCACAGTTCGGATGTTGGGCGAACCATGTGTAAAAGATTCCAAAATGGATCGGTGAATTTTACATGGAGATATATGTTGTGTTGCTCACCCGAGGAACAAGCACTTGGTGCTATACACTGCTATACTGCACATACAAAATAGCTTTTGGTTTTCCAAATCGTGGGATTTTACATGACATATTCCTCTTGCACACACAAGAAAATTGGAAAAAAATTAATATCTATCCCCCCCCCCCCCCCCCTTTGTTTGTCACGTGTCGTACCTTTTTATTGCCATCCATGCATATATATGTTATTTATTTGGATAAATGGAATTTAATTTTGAAAAAAGGTAGATTACTTTGTGTTAGATTTGATACGATTATGTATTCATTGCAATATGGGTGCCACCTCTTTTAATACACTTGGGAAAATGTTGAACATAATTTTAAGTATTTAATGTGGCCTGTACAAAAATCCCGTGCACCATATATGAAACATATTTTATAATTTTTACATGTTAAATAAATTGACCCGTATAACGTTAGGATTGGCCGTCCATAACCAAATGGGAACGCCGTGGCCATTTTGGAAGGAAATAGATCTTGTTTTTATTCTCATTGTTTAATAAACATTTAATTCATCTTCCATCCCAACAAAGTTTTGTTACAATGAATGTTTATAGATTAAAAAGGATGTGTGATATATTAAACTTTGTGCAAGTGTGAAAACTCTAATACATTTACCAAAAATGTCCTAGAGTATTTACCAATTAAAATTAACCGCGATTCGCCACGATGACATACTTTAGATATGCCCTGCGGTGTTGCCATAATGTTCTTTTTCCCAAAACAACCTTAATTATTATTTGGTTAAATATGCGCTGCGGCGTTGCCATAATGTTCCTTTTCCCAAACAAACCCTAATTGTTATTTGGTCGTCATAAAAAGCAATTCTTGATTTATTTTGTGATGCGGCTTGGGTTGTTCCAGACAAATTCATATCAAATACCTCTTTTACGGTATAGATTTTTAGTTTTACAAGTATATTTTCTCCCTTTTCTCCGAGCTATTTATTAATTTTCCTGGGAGAAAAATTTCTCAACACTAAACCCTAAAACGAGATTTGTGGATGGGGCATTGGTGGGTGTTGGGTCATTCAAGCTCGGGAAACAAAAAAAAAAACCCGGGAAATTTCATAAGGCATGATTTTCTTTTCCCATTCAATCAAGCTATGAACATCTTTGGAGAGCACGATTCCTACAACGCTCCTGCTAAAAAATGATGCAAATGATGACGATCTTCAAACGAAATACCTCTTTACACAACATTAAATATTTATACCTTGTTAAATGTATTCGTAAAACATAAACAAACAAAAAGAATCCTCAGGGGCTTCCCATGTATTTTTCAAGATTTTGAGGGGTCTGATAAAGCGGACTCTGGGCTCTCCGCGTTTACATTCGTTCGTGGAGGGAAAAAGTTCAACAATTTTAACCGCTGGTTAAAAAAATACATCTTAACAAAATGAACGATTCGAACGATCGAAAATCGAATAAAAAGAGGGCGAAAACGAGTGCGGCTTGACGAAAAATAACAAAAGGCGACTAATCGCAAGTAGAAGAGGGAAGAGGGGGGTGCGGCAGGGGGGTTTAAGCTGGTCGTCGAACCAGAGCTCAGATAAGAGTAGGAGGACCGGGGGTGCAGGGAATTGAACCTCCTTCCCCTCCCCCCCCCCCCGGTCTTGACAATCCAGGTTGAACCATTGATGTGACGACCCACAATGGAGGAGTCAGCGTAATGCTTACTGTTTGGTTCGTTCCCAACTATGCCATCAAGAAGTTTTGCAATGACTCAAACATCGGGCTACCCATTTTGTTGAACCCTCCTATGGAAAAAATAAAGTAATTGTTTAAGGAAATTAATATGACATCAATTTAAGTAAATATCAATTTTCCCCCGCTCTGTTACCAATAATTTAATATTAGTTTTCATTCTCGCGACCGACGTTTGTATTGTAAACCAGTATGTCTCACATCAAATCCTCATTCATGGGACCAATTTGCCTAGGTTTCGGGTTCAATTTCATCCACCACACAATTCGGCCAAGGTTTATCCAAACGATACATGTTCGCCATCCATGACAAACAAAACACGACGGGCACGACATGCGTTGCATGGTGGCCCTACCATTTACGATAAGAAAAAAAACATTTTCTTAAAGGGGATATCGTTTAATTATTCTTACAAATGACAATAAAAGTAAACTAGATCGTATTTACAAGATTTCTTCCCCTGTGAAATTAGGTCACATTGCAGGATCCTATATCCTATATATCAAAACAAACGTGGTGTATGTCTGTCTATCTATGTGTAGCTTGAGGTTCCTTAACCATGTCCCCACCTCCTCCTTCTTCTTCTTCTTCTTCAAACCCTAGATTCAGGGTTTGAAGTCCAGATCCACGGTTGCACCTTGAAGTTCCCAAACCAGGTCTCAATCCAGGTTCTTCAAAGCCAAATATTGGGGTTTCAAGTCCAGGTCCAGGTCCAGGTCTCGATCCACGTGCAGCTTGAGGTTCCCAAACCAGGTTCTTCGAATCCAATGATTAGGGTTTGAAGTCCATATCCAATTTTGGGTGAGTCAAAACTATGGATTTCTCCATTTCTGAAATGGATCTGTCTATTTGTGCACCCCAAAATAATCATATTAATTGTATTATTATTATTATTTTAAATTTTGTAAACCTCTCCTTGAAAGAAAATGTAATAAAAAATGTATTTATTTTAAAGGTACCCATTCTTCAACCATATGGTAATAATAGCACCGGTGGGTTTTTTTTTTTTGCGAATTGTTTTTGTTTGTAGCCAAAATGGCCATCATTTGTAGGAAGATGTGGAAAAAATGGGTAATTATCTAAAGGAATATTTAGCCAAACCTGGCTACAAATCCAAACATGGAAGCACAAAGCGTTGGGGGTGGCTGGAGTGGCGTAACCACGGGTTACCCACTAGTATTAGAGCAAACATGGTGGTGTTCGTTTGTCTGTGTGTTCCTCACAGACATTCGCGAATTGCGGCCAGGGCAGTGGGATGAAAGAGCTCTACGTACGTCCGTCTTCCTTTCTTTCTTTTTTTCTTTCTTAGTTTGTGTTTGTCTGTTCGTCCGTCCGTCAGTCCTTCCGTCCATCTGTCCTTCTTTCCGTCATTGACCTCCCCATCATCCCTTGCCCCATTTTCCGTTTCGCTTATTTATATATTTTTAGTTTTTTTTTCGGGCATCCATGTGATTGGCCTACTCAATATGCGTAGTAATGTACATACCACTGCCTACGTGCAGCTCCTTGATTTTTTTTATTGCCAGATTTTTTTGCCAATTTACACTTGAAATATATGATTTCAAATTTCAACCTATTTGAAGGATTTTTCGTGGGAAATAAATGGTCCCAAATTGGCTAGACTTTGTGGGAAAAAAAAGTTGTTAAAACATCAGACTTTTATGGTAAATTCTATTAGGTAGCCAATACTACGGAAGGACCCCCTTTTCCTTCTTTTTTAAAAAATAAGATTTTCGTAGTTGGTGATGTTGGCGAATTTGACCCCTTTTTTTCTGTTTTTCTTTCTTCTTTTTGGGGATGATGGTCACTTTGGTGACATCACAAAATTGGCCATTGAAGACACACAAAAAATAAAAAACAAGGAAAGAAAAAAGGGAAAAAACCACTACTACTACTGCTACTTAACTGGTGCGTACACTCGCAATGTTGTTCCACACACACACACATACATCGCTTTCCAGACCCTCATGTGAATGTTGATGTTCTTAGAACATTTGTACACAAATATAATTAAAGTGCAACAATACCAATTCGATATATTAATTGTAAGTTCATCATTCTTGAACATGCACTTCCTAGTCACATGGAAAAGAATGAATGAACAATCAATAGATGCACCAACAAGTCCACCGACAAGCAACAAACAAAATCTTTAATGAAAGGAAAGAATTCAGCAAAGCGTTATTTAAAGCCTAACACGGAGTACATGGATCCTCGATATTGTGCACTTATCTGAACATTCGCAAATCCAACATTCTAAGAGCCTATTCAAAAGGTAATTTGAGTCAGGTTGCAATCTTGGTAATAATTCTAACATATGAATGCCGGACATCATGCACAATCACTTTCCCAAAAAATCTTCATCATTTTTTTTAATCGTTTATGGATGGGGTAGATCATTTCCAAACATTCGTGGATGTCGTGGATCATTTTCAATCACCCGTGGACGAAAGAGATGATTTATATTCACTCCATAGGGTGGATCCTTTTTTGGTAAGGCATGGATGATGTGGATTATTTTTGGTCATCCACACATTATTGAGATCACTTTTAACTGCTCGGAAAAACACTAATTGCGCAGATCATTTTCATTTTCCCAATGCCCCTGGATCATGTCCATTGTCGATATATAACCCCAATATGGGGTAGATTATTTTTGGTCATCAATACATGGCCTGTATTGGTATTATTTTCTATACCAGGCCTTAAGGTATGATCCACTTGCATTTGAAAGGGACTTGAAGTCCGAATGGGTGCCAAATATGATGGCGGAACCAATGCAATTTGTTGGAATGTTGACATCATTGCCAATGAAAAGTTGACACGTCACATCAATTTTTGCCCCCCCCTTGGCTGGATAAGATTGTGCCTAGTTGAAAGTCTTATGGAAATCAAAATTGCTTCGTGGGCCGTCGGTAGGAACAAGTGTGTCAGGGATCGGTAAGTCGAAGGCAAGTAGGTCAATGCTTGCAGATGGTTGGTGTTTGTGTAACGTGCATAGATGGCACATTGGTTGGTGGGTGGGGGCAAAAAGGTGCTCAGCATGCCGATGCAAAGCTCACCGAACTCACTTGATTATCATTATATACTGTAAAGGAAGAAAGTTCCTTCCCCTGAAGCTGTCCAAGGTACTAAAATAGTGTAAATTAAAAGGACCTAATCAAATGTCACCTTCTGGGTCAATCACTGACATTAGTGAACCAAAGGAACTTTTTTCATCAAAAAAAAAAAGATAACATCCCAAAATAAAGGAAAATGTTTCTTTTCTCCATCTTTTTGGGTTTCTTTGATCCTTTTTTTTAAAAAAATAAAAAATGTAGGATAGTTTTTATTTAAATGGTGTGATTAGTGTTTCTCTCTTTCTAATTTTGTGGTGTAGTTGAAGGGGTGATCCTCCATAACAAAGATTTAGCCAAATTGGGCTATAAACAAGATATGAAAGTGGAACGATTTAAGCATTCTTCTATATTGTTTCCTAACTACAGGCACCCAACATAGAAATCTTGGGATTTCTTTATTTTTCTTTTTTCCCCCAAAACTTGGTGATAAAACCCGCAAATTTCACTTTTTCTCAGTGTATATTTTCTTCATCAAATATATAGTCAGAATATCCCTATAAAAAGTCGTTCATAGAAGGATGGAGTCATTTTTATGAAATTGTTACATTAAAAAAAACTATAAAAGGATGTTCATAAAAATATGGAGCTAGAAGTGATGATTCATAAATTATTTGTTTTCAACTTTTGTGATGTAGACAAAACCCCAAATCATACATAAAAAAATGGAGACAACCACGATAGCAATCGTCTCTTTTTGCCTAAGTACTGTAGCTAAAAAATATCACAAAATTAATGCCCATGGATACTTCTGACAATAATTTGATTCCCAAAAACCATTGAATTTTAATATTTAATGTTTTAAATTCTCAATTCAATGTGAAATAAATTCCTTAATTCATCACCAAATTATGAATATTGTGTTAATCAATATAATATAAAAAATTCATCATTATTTTTTATGTCAACGTAAAAATTTAATGTTAATCAAAATAAATATCATGGACATGGAAAGGCCCACATCAATTTATCTTCTCGTATCCATGGTTGGCGGGTACTTACGAAAAGGGGTGAAATAATTATAAAGATAAGTTATTAAATGGTTATTTAAAAAAATGAGTGGGAGATAGTTATTAGGATAAGAAGTAATCATTAAGGAAAGAAGTTAGGTTTAGGGTTAGGCTTGAAAATGAGATAGTTATATTTGTAAATGTCTTTGGAATTGTTCAAGCATAACCACACAATGGGTCATGCAAAATCAATTGGCATATTTGGCTTAAACTTGGTGGGGATGATAGCCATTTTTTCCTACATCTTCCTACTATTTTGGCTACAAACAAAAATGCATAGAGAGGAAAACTGAAGTTCCGGCTACTCCCTATTGTTATCTGAAAGAAAGAGGGAGGGGCTTTAGGTGTAAGATAGTAAGATGATGCGTAAACCTTAAACCCTAGTGTTACTGTATAGTGAATGTGCACAATTAATCGCGTTGCCTGCCCTGGCTGGTGAAGGGTGCCTGCAGAAAATATCGGATTTAATGTGATCTCACCATTACCGAGAAATGTGATCACGATGATCGATCCACGTGGTTTGAGTTTTATGGGCGGGGTTGCGAAAGAGTACAAAACTAAACTTGGATGGGGAAAAAAATCCGTCAGGTCATCTCCAGGGTGGTGCTGGAGATGCTCGAATGCAAATGCAGGGTAGAAACCAACGTTAGGTGGTTCTCACTTTTTCAATGAGAACCTTCAAGGTCTTCATTCCGATTCTCAGAGCGAGAATCAGAGGTTTTCCCACACAGAGATGACATGCCCATCCGTTTTCTCCCATTGGAAACCGACTTTTTGAAAACCTCGGAATGTATCAGTTGAATCTTTTTTTGACAAGGTATTAAAACATGCGGGCACCAGTTTTCAGGGTGTTTCGTAGTGTTTTCCGCAAACTCAGGGAAACACAGCACCAGTACTGTCGAGTTTGGACGAAAATTGGGTGAGATCAAAGAAAAACCTCCAAAAAAGTACATTGGCCTTCAATTGGGGGTCAAATTCTAAAACGCACCACTTTCTGTGCTCGACCGAGTTTCATCCGGGTTTGACCCCGTCTTCCCCTTTTCTTGAAGCCTCCACTGTTGTTGGATGCATTTTCGTTGCTCCTCGTGTACCGCTACCACAATTACCTCGAACCTTGTGCATTAAATGCTGGGTTTTAGCATTTCATACCCAGATTTAATCAAATCTCCTTTCTTTGTGACCTCCCTCGAAGAGGGGATGGGGGGGGTGAACAAAGGCCCAAAGATGGGATGACTTCAGGGAAAATTCCAACGTTTCGTCGGGCTTCAGTTTTGGTTTGGGTGGCGCAAGCCTCCTCAACGGCTCCTTCAGGGGAGCTTCATAAATGAGCGTCGGGCTCTTCCACAAAAGGGGGCAGTTTTAATTCATTTCAAATATATATTTATATTCCGAGTTTTTGCAAATTTCCCTGGTAGAAACAACCCACATATTAGTGAAGACCTACTACTAAAAAATGGTCCTCAAGATCAAGAGCAAATTCAATGAATTCATGAATATTTTGCTAGCATGACCTGAAATGCAAAGCATATCCTTTTGCATGTAGAATAAATGTTGGAGGTCCATGTGTATTAAAACCTACCTTAAAAGTATCACATAAATGAAAGCTTACCTTAAAATTATTCATCCATCTAAATATCTCTCTCTCCCTACTGACGTTGACAATGTATCTGTCGCAACCCTAACTTGACCAAGTGTGGGGGTGAAGCCCAACACTTGGAAAAGTTGGGAATTTGGAGTCTCCTGGGACTCCCGAATGTTCAGAGCTCGACAGAAAGGGGCAAAACACCTCGCATTGGGATGTTCTTAGTGTCATTGGAAAGGTCTTGAAACGTAGATATCGAAAATGCCCTCGCATTGGCAATTCGGACATCTGCAGCCCAAGTTATGGGCAAAAGAAGGGCCGGGAGTCGAAATGGCAGTTTGACTCCCGACCACTAAAAGTCGGGAATCGATGTCTTCTCGATGTCCGATTCGGGAGTGCAATACACCGTTGGAAAGATCTCGACGAGGGCTACAACTTTGGTTCAGACCTCGTTGCGATCCAACTCTGTAGTCGGGAGTTATGGCGATTCAAAGTTCCGGGAGTCCCGCCTGGACAAAATCGGGACTCCATTTCGGGAGTCCCGGGAATTTGTGCCATATGGATGCCCCCTCCGTGGCGAGCTGCAAAGAATACTATAGGGAGTAAGGTGGTGGCTTACTCCCCAAGTCCGGGCCATGGTGAGTCTTGTGTGTCCAAGTGCCCGTGGCAAGTCCCAACACCCAAGGGTGTTCCGAATGCTAAACTAACCTCCCGTGGTTGGTTTTTTGGATGCAGATTCAAGCTTGATCTTCTAGTCCCTCTTCCTAGTCTAATCCTGGGGCTTCCAACTCAACCCTCTACCCCAATCTAGAGTTGGAAGCCGGGAGCATGCCCTTCGGTCCCAACTTCCGCAACTTGACATTTGGTGAACCCTCGAGTGGGTTCACCCCGGGACCAAGGAGCGCGTCAACCGCGTCTGTCTGACGACGTTCCATGGAGCATTTTTTGTGGCGGAACCGGCCTCTGTGGCGGAAGGCTACCAGCGACCCAGGTCTTGAGACCCAGGTCCTGAGAGCCAAATGCAGCAACCTTCTTATACAATTGCCCCCGCCCCCAAAATGGCCAGAATTACTAATTCAATCATAACTCATAGGTCCTCAGGGTTAACCAATGGAGGTAAACTTCCCCCAAAATGGCCAGAATTACTAATTCAGTCATAACTCATAGGTCCTCAGGGTTAACCAATGGAGGCAAACTTAATTAATAACAGGCTATACTTGGAAACTCAGGTCAAGCCAAACTAACTCAAATTATCTTTGGATTTTAGCATAATACCAGCCAATGGGTGAAGAAGAAAGACTCCAACATTGGAATAGGGGTTTAGGGTTTAGGTTTCTAACTACTTGGGAGGAAGCCCATGGTCCTCCCCCCTATAACTATGGTTTGAGTATATATGGGAGGAATAAAGATAATTACCCAGTACAATTGAGTTACTTTGTTGCTTGAATTCTTGCAACCCATTTAACTATGGTTTGAGTATATATGGGAGTCTTAAGACCATCCAAGTGAAGGAAAAAAAAAGGCAGGCACGGGCAGATTGTGTCCGACCGTCACGGGAACCCACTAGTAAAACTAACGGAAGTGGCAGTTCATAATTAACCCCAGTCCATCAGTTTAAAAAAATTTGCCCTCATCATCTCTGTGTTCCCTATGTGCGAACTCGTAAGTATTTGTTTACTTTTTCGCGGGCTTTTGATTTTTCAGCCTTTTACACCTTTCGAATGGGCAACCTCCCATCTAAGATGGCGCCAAAGGGGGGTCTTTTTTGCTGATTTGGCGCAGGTTGATTGGCCCTCACCCTTAAAAATGATTTTTTCCCCTAGGCCATGAAATCCCAGGATACCCTGCACTTTTCCGTGGAGTAAATTGCGTGCCCATTCCAGGGCACACTTACCTACCCAAATTGAATGCGAAACTATTTGAATCCCTTTTCACACACAGCTAGCAAGGGAGATAGAAACCCAACGACCTAAAAAAAACCCATTTGTTCAAACCCAGGTGCCCATTTCTCATTGGTGCCAGTCTGGTGGACTCCTCGATCTGAAGGTGCACAACTTCTTGGCGCGTTCTCATTGGGCGATAAAATTGAACGTACAACTAAAAAGGTCGGCTACAAATGGCTAATTCGAGAGGCCAAATAATGATGTGTCAGCTCCTGTGTGGTGGGCCCAAATGGCGACAAATTTGTTGCCATGCCAGTCGGACAAAGCAGGTCCATCGGTCAATGCGCCCAGAAATGGACCGCACATGCGAGGGCGCGGCCGCAGACGGGGGAAGTTAACGGGTTTCAAGTTTCCCGCCTCTGCTCATCACCTGCTAATCGGCACTCGTCAAGAGTCCTGGTTCAGTTAATACCTCGTTTAGTAACTTTCGTTGGGGGGTAAGTATTAAGATAGTAAGGTACATCAAGGGGCCACGGTGAACCAGTAACTGCCAATGCAGCATGACGGATGAATGATAAGTGTTCAAGAAACGGTTTTTTTTGGGCTCCAGTTCCATAGCTAACCACGGTAGTTAACTCAGTTGCCCTTTTTTTTCTACCTACCTACTAACAACCCACAAGCAGGTTGTTATTAGGTAGGTAGTAAAAACAACCATTTCCCATGTATAAAACATCTACTCAACTAGTAATTACCTATTTTCCTACCTACCTACCTACCTATGTATGAGAGTTATTTCCTACACAATTGGTTACCAAGGTGAAACCAAACGTTAACCCAATTTGAGGTTCATCCACAACTGAGTATATAACGGGCATCTAGTGGATGGTGCGCTAGTGGGTGCTCGTTCACTGTGGCCACATAAAGGTACATGATTCCGTTTGCAGCTAGTTAATTGTTAACTGGACTGGAATGGTAGTAGGTCCGTTAACTTAACTGAAGGTGGCCTTGCCTGCCACCAACGTGTGTGAGTTTTACTGGCAGGCAACAAATGGCCGTTCTTGCTTCTCGCCTTTTCGCTCCTCCCTCTATTGCTCGCTCGCAAAGGGAGCTCGCCTCGGATGCTCGCTCGCTCGCTCGCAATGGGAGCTTGCCTCGGACGCTTGGTCGTCGCTCTCTCTCGCTTTCTCTCTTCATGGCACTGGATTGACGACGGTCATTTTGGTTCCCGTGGTGCCACCTTCGAGAGCCCCTTTTGAAGCTGTGTAGTAAGTATCATCGAGAGAGAGAGAGAGAAGAGCAGCAATAGGAATGAGTGTTTTTTTAGGTTTTTGGATCGCATCGGTGAGTGTGGACGATCTATGATCATGGTGTGTGCTACTGCGGGGCTTCCTCAAGGTTTGCCTTCTCATCTCCGAGAATATTATGTTGTACTTAGTTGTAGATGCTCAGGGAGTTTTTAGTGTATAGCCTGATCGTATTGGTAAAGCAGTTGTCGGCGTCCTTCCTCGCACCAAATCTTGTCATGGATGCCAAGCTCTTGTTGTTTGCAAGTCCACTCCTCTTGCTGTTGCTTTTGTTGTTGCTGTTGCTATGCAAGCCTGGTCTGTAGTGGAAGGAGTGCAATTGGAGGTGACTGGTAGGACCACCAAGTGCATTGCATTGCGGAGGAGATTCTGAGTGATGTTCTCGTCGTCGGTGATTACAAGGTCGTCTCCACTTCCTAGGTTTAGGCCTTAGTGCAACCGCTAAGGTTCGCATTCTCTTTGTCTCTCTCGCATTGCTTATTTTCCATCTTTTTTTTTTCGGGTCTCTGTCTATGTGTTTGTGTTGTGGCTTCTTTTTTTCCCCCTTGTAAATGAGAGCAATCGGTGTTGTGGTCGGTGCTGCGATCGAGGCGGTCATTGCCACCTGAGCTCCTGCAATTATTTATTTATTAATTTTAGCAAGATTTGTGAGACCCTGGGAAGGTAGTTCTTACTTTCGCTGGCTCTTGGAGGGACGCGAATGGTATTTTCTGTAGCCACTGGACCTGAGCCTTGTGAATCTCAAACTTGTATGGATCGATTAATTTCGCATTCTGCGTATTGTGTGTCATGGTTTGTTCTTCAGACAGAGCTTGGAAATGTCAGCTTCGTTTCACTGGAGCTAAAGGCCTTGTTGAAGGATCAATGATCGGATTGTCTTCCTTCGGAACAGACTTACTAACCTAAGAGATCTGTCCTGGATTCTTTAGTTTTGAGCTGATATTGTCTGATGGTAGGTGTTAACATGGTCATTATAGTGGCAGCCTTTTCCAGATACAGGCCAATCTTGGACTGCATGGTCGAATTGGATTTAGTATTGCAAGTGACATCACTACGCGGAAAGCAGTTGCATCCTCTAGAGAATGTGCATTTAGGGCAATTTGCATTCACATCGAAGGAGTCAGGAAAGTATGTGGCATGCTTCTGGTTGCAGAGTGCACACCCGAATGTCCATCTCAATCTTGCACTTGACTAGAAGACAGGCGTTGGGGCAAAAGATTGGGAATCCATCGCCAAGAAAGAGAAGCTGGATGTGTGGCCTGTAATTATAGCCGTGCAAGTTTTTCTTTTCAAATCAATAGTATCATTCTAGTGTTTTCTTGTTTGTTTGCATGGCAGTTTTCATTGTCCAAGTGCCTGTTCTGTTAGAAAAGTCAAAACGAGCAAGCGAGGGTGTCATTTGTTCCTCAATCATGTCAGCTCAAGGTAATTTGCTTTTGGGCTTTCAATTTGAGTGCAGGGAATGGAGCTTGAGCCCAGGCGGTTGGAGGAGGCTATGTGGTCAATACATAAGGAGATGCTTTACTTGAGAGACAGGTAGGATGGTACAACATTCCCATCTACCGACATTTTTAGTTGTTTGATTTCTTTTGAGTTTCATGTCAGCTGCTACCATATGCTTGTGGAGCTGAGAGAAGTCTGCATAGTGTCGAGGGTGTACGTGAGCAATGCTTCCCACTTGTGGTTGCATTGGAGAAATGCATTTGCAAGGCATCTTGACCTGCATAACATTGATTGCTCAAGTTCAAATTTAGCAGTTGACGAAAGTAGATGTGCTGGCTTTATTAGCTTGTTTCAAATAGTTGAACTCGCTGGTAGTCGAAGGAGGACACCAGTCGGCGAGATATCAAGATGAGCTTGAGGTTTTAGGGGAAATGTGAGTTGTTTCTGCCCTCCCTCCTTTCGAGACTTATTCAGTGCTACCTATAACTTTGTTGAAAGTCTCTAGCAACACTGGTGAAGGTGGCCTCACCAAGATTATGTGAAAACAAAGACCGGGGTGAAGCTACATTGAAGTATTGCAAGATTGAATCTAGCTTGCTCTTCTTCTTCCTCCTCTATTGTCCAAGGACCCATTCAAGGACCCATTCAAACCCGTGAGGAGAAGTAGGGTTGGGCATTTGATGATCTTAGAGCATCTCCAACAATGCCTATTATGTGACCTTTGTATTTGTCAACCTCGTGTTCCTGAGAGAAGGTCAGGTTTGCTTGATCATCTAACTCTCTGCTTTAGGGTGTCCTTCTTTACAGACTATGGCATGTTTTTTATTTATCGCCGATGTACACCTCTTGACCGGCTGTATGGCAGTACAGACCGTTCAATCAGTGTTGATCGCGATCTGTATGGGCCAATTGGCGTGGGCTGTATGGCATTACAGACCATGGTCTGTAAGGGCCAATTAGCATTCAGGAGGTGTTCACCTCCGATTCTTAAAAAATAGAACCTCATGAACTCGTCATCTTAAATTTCTCACCAATTGTATGATTTCCCTCTGTATTTGTCAACCCTATGTTCTTGAAAGAAGGTGGGGTTTGCTTGATTATCTAACTCTTCGTTTTAGGGTGTCTTTTTCTATATAGTGTGACATGTTTTTTATTTATCGTTGATGTACACCTCCTGACCGGCTGTATGGCAGTACAGACCGTTCATGGTCTGTATGGGCCAATGAGCATTCTGGAGGTGTTCACCTTCGATTCTTAAAAAATAGAACCTCATGAACCCGTAACCTTAAATTTCTCACCGTTTGTATGGTTCCCCTCCATATTTGTCAACCCTGTGTTCTTGAAGGAAGGTCGAGTTTGCTTGATCATCCAACTCTCCCCTTTATTGGAAATAACTTGAAAACAAGCAAGAAATGCAACACTCAAGGTTCATGAAATGGAACAATTGTATTAACTAAAAGAAGATTACAAAGCTTGTATGCTTCAAATGCTACAATCATAAAACTATGGCTTGCAACAACTAACAAAGCTTGAAGGTTCTATGTGCACTCAACAACCATGAAAGGAAAGAATTAAAAGACATCTCAAAACCACTCCATTATATACTATCTCCTAACCCTAAAGTAGCCGCCACTTAACCCTAACCTAGCCGCCACCAAACCCTAACCCTAGCCGCCGCCTAACCTAGCCGCCACCAAACCCTAAACCTAGCTGTCGCTTAACCCTAACCCTAGCCGCCGCCAAACCCTAAGTAGTCTCCACTTCTAAACCCTAACCTAATGACTACAAGGACGTGTATACTATTCATCCTTTTGATGAATGTTTAACACATTCATCAACATTGGGAATTAGAAACGAATAGTATTTCTAACACTCCCACTCTATGAAGTTTCTAATCCGAACATGTTTATCAACTTATGATGTCGTTCTTTAGATAATGCTTTAGTAAGGACATCCGCCACCATGTGTTCGGTTGGACAATATTCAAATCGAACTTCTTCATTTTCAACTCGTTCTCGAACAAAATGATGTTGTACATCAATGTGTTTTGTTCGTGCATGGTGAGTGGGATTCTTGGTCAATGATATCGCACCTTGATTGTCGCATCGAATCACCATCATTTTCTTCTCCTCCATGTATCCTAAATCCATCATCAATTTTGTTATCCATATGGCTTCTTTTGTGGCTTGCGTGTTCGCCATGTATTCCGCCTCCGTGGTGGACAATGCTATGGTGGGTTGTCGTTTGCTACTCCAAGAAATCGCTCCACCTCCAATCATGAAAACAAACCCTGTGGTGGACCTCCTATCTTCAAGATCACCACCCCAATCCGCATCACAATATCCAAGAACTTCCTTGGATGGTGTTCCACCAAATTGTAATTTCATTTGCAATGTACCTTGCAAATATCGAAAGATTCGTTTGACGGCCATCCAATGCTCCATGTTAGGGTTCGCCATGTGTTGACTCAACACGCTTATTGGGTATGCCAAGTCGGGTCGTGTGCACAACATGGCATACATCAAAGACCCAACCGCTTGTTGATATGGAAATCCCTTTGATTCATCATTTCCATTCACATTCCTTTGTAACTTCACCTTGGGATCCAATGGAACTCCAATGGGCTTACATTCCTCCATTCGAAACCGTTTCAATATTTCCTTGAGGTATTTGATTTGGTTGATGCGAAGGAGTCTTTCATCACGATTCCTTTCCACCTCCATCCCCAAAAAGAAATGCAACTCCCCAAGGTCTTTCATTTCAAACTTTTGACTCAATTCCTCTTTGATTTGTAAAAGTTTGTTTTGATCGTTGCACACCAAAATGAGGTCATCCACATAGACCACGATGAAAAACTTCACATCTCCCACTTGTGCAACGTACACACTAGGATCTGCCTCACTCTTGATAAATTCAATGCTTTTGAGAAACACATCTAACTTTTGATTCCATGCCCTTGGAGATTGTTTCAAACCATACAAGGACTTGTGAAGCTTACACACGAGATGTTTACCTCCTTCGTGCACGAACCCTTGAGGTTGCTCCATGTAAATCTCCTCTTCAAGCTCGCCATTGAGAAATGCGGTTTTCACGTCCATTTGATGGATCTCCATGTCTTCCAAGGCCACCAATGCAAGAATACAACGAATAGATGCAAATTTTGCGACCGGCGCAAAAGTTTCGTTGTAATCCACTCCGTAGGTTTGGGTAAAACCTCTTGCTACTAATCTAGCCTTGTAGCGTTCCACTTCCCCATTTGCGCCTTGTTTGATTTTGAACACCCATTTGCAAGAAACGGGTTTCCTTCCGATGGGAAGTGGTACCAAAGTCCATGTGTTGTTTGTCATGAGGGAATCATATTCTTCTCGCATTGCACACTCCCACTCCTTGGAATTTTCACATGTCAATGCTTCTTCAATATTTTGGGGCTCCTCCAAAAATGCAATGGTGGCGCGCTCCACCTCCTTGGTAGCAATCCACCAATCCCGAGGCCATTCCCTTTGTTGCCTTTGAGGTCTTTCCCTCCGTGCATCTTGTGAAGGTTCACAAGATGGGTTATCATTGGAAACAACAAATTCCTCTTCCGATGAAGAACTTGGTGTGGATTCACTTTGCACACCTTCCATTCTTGTTTCACTCAAAGGTCTATCTTGATTAAAAGGCAATGGTTCTTCTCCCTCAACCTCTTCATGCACAACTACATTTTCTTCTTTCTCAAGATGAGGTACACCACCTATTTCCTTTGACCCTTCAATGAACACAACATCTCTACTTTTGATGATTCTCTTGGTTTGCACACACATCAAGCGATACGCTTTGGTGCCTTCGTAATATCCTAAAAACACACAAGGCATGGACTTGGACTCTAATTTGGTCCTCTTCTCATCGGGGACATGTGCAAAAGCTTTACAACCAAAAACTCTCAAATGGGACACATCGGGTTTCCTACCACTCCACGCTTCTTGAGGGGTCTTGGAATCAAGAGCCTTGGTTGGACATCGATTTTTGATGTACACCGCCGTGTTCACCGCTTCGCCCCAAAATTCAAGTCCTAACCCTTGTGCAAGAATCATGCTTCTTGCACATTCCACGATGGTTCTATTGGCACGTTCCGCAACACCGTTTTGTTGTGGGGAATAGGGCGCACTTGTTTGTCGTTGAATTCCACATTCCGCAAGAAATGTGTCAAATTTCTTAGACACAAATTCTCCTCCATTGTCGGAACGTAGCACTTTGATTTTGTGACCAATTTCGTTCTCCACCAACGCCTTGTATTGTTTGAATTTTTCAAACGCTTCTCCTTTGGCCTTCAAAAGATAGACATGAGTTTTCCTTGAGAAATCGTCAATGAAAGTGAGAAAGTATCGCGCTCCACCATGCGATGTAGTCTTCATTGGCCCGCACACATCGGTGTGCACAATCTCCAAAAGTTGTGAAGCCCTTGTTGCTCCGTCCTTGGGAAATGATGTTCTTTGATGTTTGCCTTTGACGCATCCTTCACAAATGTGATGCAATGGCACTTCTTTCAAATTCATGCCATCCACCATGGCATCTAACTCCTTAAGGCTTGCCATGTTGAGATGGCCAAGTCTTTCATGCCAAAGCATCGCACTTTCCTCCAAAGAATTTGCAATGTGTGTCATGTCCTTACGCACCTTCACATTAAGAAGGTACAAGTTCTTGTCCCTTCGTGCTTGTGCCACAACAACTCCTCAAGCATCGTTGACCTTACAACCATCCTTGTCAAACTCCACTTTGAAACCTTCGGAAACGAGTTTGCTCACCGAAATGAGATTATTTTTCATTTTTGGAACATGAAGAACTTGGGTGATGGTTGTGTGTGTCAATTGGCCTCCCACTTGCAATGTGGCTTTGATGCTCCCCTTGCCAATGGCCTCCAAAATGGTGTCATCACCCATGAACACCCTCCTTGGGGAAATGCGCTCGTACGTGGTAAACCATTCTTGTTCGAATGTCATGTGTTGCATTGCACCTGAATCGACAATCCAATCATACGTGGTACGATCATTGGCACTCAATGCCGCAACAAACATTTGTTCGTGATCTTCACAAGCTTGATTAACTTTTTCTTTTTCATCATTTTTCTTCTTCAAACAATTTCACACAAAATGCCCCGGTTTCTTACAATAAAAGCAAAGCTTCTCATTTGGCTTGTGAGTTTTGTTCACTAATGCGGTAGTCTCGGAACTCTCACATTCTTTTCTTTTGGACACTTCGTGAAGCAACCTTGCTACAATGAATTGAAGGTCTACATTTTTCGTGGACATGGACTCCAAGCTTGTGACTAAGTTATCAAAGGATGGAGGAAGGCTCATGAGGAGTACCATGTAAACATCTTCATCCGTAATGTTCACCTCGATGGAACGTAGTCGGTCCGCAAAGGCTTTCACCGTGTTGATGTGCACGAGCATGTCATCTCCTTCTTGCATTTTGATGGTGAAGAATCTCCTTTGAAGGAACAACTTGTTGCCAATGGTCTTAGCTTCATGCACACCACAAAGAGCCTCCCACGCACTTCTCACATTGTCACAATATTGAATGTGTGCAAGTTGGGCATCCGTGAGATGTTCGCAAAGCAATGCAAAAGCCTTGGTCTCTTTTTCGTTGTAATCGACCCTTGCAACTTCTTCACTTGGCAAGGTGGCACTCCCATCAACAAATTTCCAAAGCCCATGTTTGGAAAGCATCATGCGCATTTTGAACTTCCAAAGGTGAAAGTTGCCACCATCAAACTTCTCCATGACTTTCAAGGACTCCATTTGAAAAGAAGACATTTTGAACACAAATGCTACAACAAACACTCTCAAACTTGAAAGTTGAAGTTTTCAACAACTAAAAGAACTATCTTCCAAACACTTTCACTTGGAAAACCTTGATACTTTCAAAAACAAGTTTTTTCACACTTGAAAAACTTACAACACCTTGAAGAAATCTCTTCCACACCTCCCACTCACTTGGAAAAGTTGCAAGCTCCTTGTATGCCACCACTTGGAAATGAACTCTCTCTCCTTTTGCAAACTAAGAACCTTGTCTCAAAAGGATTCTCTCCTTTTTCCTATGCAATACAAGCTCAAACCTTTCACTACTTCTTGTTTTAACACAATGTCCTTTCTCTTGCTTGGTGTGGGCCCATAACCTATTGGAAATAACTTGAAAACAAACAAGAAATGCAACACTCAAGGTTCATGAAATGGAACAATTGTATTAACTAAAAGAAGATTACAAAGGTTGTATGCTTCAAATGCTACAATCATAAAACTATGGCTTGCAACAACTAACAAAGCTTGAAGGTTCTATGTGCACTCAACAACCATGAAAGGAAAGAATTAAAAGACATCTCAAAACCACTCCATTATATATTATCTCCTAACCCTAAAGTAGCCGCCACTTAACCTTAACCTAGCCGCCACCAAACCCTAACCCTAGCCGCCGCCTAACCTAGCCGCCACCAAACCCTAAACCTAGCTGTCGCTTAACCCTAACCCTAGCCGCCGCCAAACCCTAAGTAGTCTCCACTTCTAAACCCTAACCTAATGACTACAAGGACGTGTATACTATTCATCCTTTTGATGAATGTTTAACACATTCATCAACATTGGGAATTAGAAACGAATAGTATTTCTAACACCCTTTTTAGTGTGTCCTTTTCTACAAAGTGTGGCATGTTTTTTATTTATCGCGGATGCACACCTCCTGACCGGCTGTATGGCATTACAGACCGCTCGATTAGTGATGATCGCGGTTTGTACGGGCCAATTGGCGTGGGCTATATGGCATTACAGACCGTTCGAGGTCTGTACGGGCCAATTAGCATTCAGGAGGTGTTCACCTTCGATTCTTAAAAAACAAAACCTCCCGAACCCGTCATCTTGAATTTCTCGTTGTTTGTTTGATTTTTATTTGGTAAATGTATCTTCCTATGGGGGAATGGCTAAGTCATTTTTTTGCTTCCGAAATTATGGTAGAAATTTGTGTTGTGACAGCCGTGCTCATGGATTCGGCATCCCGGGTGAAATATTTTTTAAAATCGTAATTGCAGTGCAGGAATGTGCAACAATTCTTTTAAGCAATGTCAGAAGGTGTGCACTCGATGATATATTTCAGTCACACATAAATATAGACTTAACTAATATGAAAGTTACATCCTCAAATTTTAGTTTTACAACAAGGGATGACACATGTCGATCAGGATGCTTCAGAGATACATCTGTGCCTAAGCCATGCTCAAGAACCTGATATTGATCAATATAACACCTTGATGCTACTGTTAATTAGCATACAACCAAAAAACAAAAGAAAGACCCACCACCATAATCAAGTGAGATAGTGTAATATTTGAAACATTGGTATTCACACCTGTGTTAGGCAGATAATAAATGGGTCTGATTGGTCATTTAAGGTCACAAAGCTCAATGAGAAAGAGTTCAAAAAATACAAGGACTGTAGAGAATGTCATATTTGGGTGTGATGTCGAATATAGGGCCAGTAAATCAAAAGATGGGAAGAGTCCAGCATCCTTAAAAACCACCAGTAGTTCTACATGTCATTTCTTTCTTCATAACAAGTTGAGGAATGACCAACCAAGACCATGAGATACTTTGCTTTCAACGCCCACTTTTTTAGCCAAGGATTGAGATTCAAACAGCATAATCAATCCTTTGTTGTGTGGCTAAGCCCTCATACAGGTTTTGTTTATCACCTCAAGGGGGCATGTCAGAGTAGTGAGGGAGTGGTGGAGCAATGGAAGATCCTTTTTGTCTAAACATGTTACAGCACCCTCTAAAAAATTCGATCCATATCTGCCTGCTCAACCCTGTTAAATAAAAAAGATAAAAGTTTTTTTAAAAAGCTAAAACATGAACTAAACATTGTTGAAATAACACACCTGTGCATTAAGCATGGGGTTCAAACTAGTGGAAGATTATATATATATATAACATGTTTTTTAGGTATATATGTATTGAGTGAAGTTGGGGTTCAGATAGAGCTTCTTATTCTAAGGTATTCTTTGGGTAAGATGTATGGTGATGGTGTTGTTTGAAAGTGACATTTTGTTCTAAGACACTCTGACTTCTCTCACAATGGTGTTATTTCTTTCTATCCACTTGTGCTTGTTATGGCTGAAACAGTGGAATTTGCCACTTGCAAGTAACGTGTTTTTCAAGTATATATTTGACTGGCATTATGATTATACCACCACTTGTAACCCTTTCCAGGGTTTGCATATTGTCTGGTTATGGTTGTTAAAGGGGACAATAGCATGAATTTTCATGTATGGTTTCTAATGTGTGCTTTATTCACATGTCTACCCATCAGGACTATCAGGGCTGACTTTGGAACTAATTCATGCATTACATGGATATAAGGTGTATATGTGCCATGAGACCCTCACTTGTATTGGATAATTGTTGGAATAAAATAGATTATTTTCACATGTCAAACCCACATATTGTAATCTTGAGGGGATTAATTGGACCTTCTTGTTGAATACACATATACATTGTTTTGCTTCATCAAGTGATAAACTATTGTAAGTAAAATTGATATCTTCAATTGTCAATTGTCTTCTAAATGTTTGTGGAGCAAGCTACTAAAGTTGGGGATAGATACACTATTTTAGGTGTGGCAAAATAAATTAAGTTATTTTTCACCTATATCTTAAACCTTATCAATGGGATTGTCATTTGTAGGCAGCCCTAATCCTAGACATGCCTACAAAAAATGTGTACCTAGCTTACCAAAAGACCATAGTTGGCATAATTTGGTTACACATGCAACTATGAGTATATGCATATCAAATATATACGATGATATATCATAGAAATCATCCAAAGGCTGGGATGAAGGTGATCATAGTTGTACCATATTTACATACACACCCAAAAAGGGGGCAAAAATCCATTGTAGTTGCATAAAAAACCAAAAATAGTTGCATGCGACCGGCAGTTGCATCCCAGTTGTAAACATGGTGGTTGCATATGATAGAATTTCTAGTAGTGGAAGAATTATGACTCGCAAATGGTTTTGAGATCCACTGTGTATTGCAAGAGCATGGCACTGTATTCTTGTTTTGGAAGCAGGGTTTATAGTCATTTGGAGTCACTTTGGGCCACAAAAAAAAATATCTATATCAAAATTTCAAAATTTACAATGTAAAAGGGTTTGCAACTCTTGGGTATCTAACACACTAGCTGTCTATCTAGACCTCCTTCCCCTCTTGGATTTCTTCCTTGAATATTTCTTCTTAGTGTTCTCTGGTGGAGGGGGAGGCTATTCATCCTCCTCCCTCTCTTCATCGTCCCCCTGCCCCTCCTCCTCCTCCCTATTCTCGCCCCTTGCAGAACCTGCATTTCGACTAGCAAATGAACTGGGTCCACTGCTAGTGGTAGCACTGGGGGGAGCGGTGGTAGCGCCTCTCTCCTCCTCATCACTGCTGCCCTGGGAGCTCTCACTCTCACCCTCAGATGCCTACATTTCAACATGCAAAGCTTAGTCAACACCATAAATGATTTTCTTGATTCAAATAAAACAATCTCAACACAAACAAAAATTCAATCCCAACCAAACCCACTCACCAATAGCGCATCAACATGTTCAAAAAGATGCTCCTTGCCATGCTCCTGGCCCATTGTCATTTCTGCAGTTGTGATCTTCCTCTTGTACCTTTTGTACTGTCCCCATAAAACAACAGGTCAATAAAAACGCATATATGCGAAGCGCAGACCTTCGCATATTGTAACTTGTGAAGCAGTTTGCGATTTGTTCAAGTCTACGACCTCTTTTGCGAAGCACAAACCTTCGCATACTGTAACTTGCGAAGCAGTTTGCGATTTGTTCAAGTCTACGACCTCTTTTGCGAAGCGCAAACTTTCGCATACTTTAACTTGCGAAGCAATTTGTGAAACAAATAGTGTCGCAACCCTAGCTTTGGGCTCGCGACCAAGGCAAGGGGTTGCAAGGAAGGCCAGGAGTCAAAAGGAAGGAAGCCCGGGAGCAAAGGCAAACGCATTGGAAGGGTGCGGGCCAAGAGGAGGAAGCCCGAGAGTCATCACATACTCCCGGGAGTCTAAGGAAGTGCAAGGGAGTGTGAGGGAGTAAGCACTCACACTCCCAAGGCAACTCCCATTTGAGGAGAGGGAGTCTCGATGGACTCCCGAAACTTCAGAGTGCGAGTTGAAGGGTCAAATCTCAATGGGTTGTTGCGCTCTTTATACCGTTGGAAAGATCTTGAAACGTAGATATCTAAAATGGGCTCGCATTGCTCATTTGGACATCTAAAAGGAAAGTTACGGGCAAAAGAAAGGCCGGGAGTCAAACTGGCAGTTTGACTCCCGACCACTAAAAGTCGGGAATCGATGCCTTCCCGACATCCGATTTGAGAGTGCGACACGACGTTGGAAAGCCCTCAACGAGGGCTACAACTTTGCTTTAGACCGCGTTGCGATCGGACTCTGCAGTCGGGAGATATCGGCGTCCAAAGTCCTGGGACTCCAACCCGGGACGATTTCGGGACTCCCACGCGGGAGTCCCGGGAAAAATGGCCATTTGGATGCCACCACTGCCGCGAGCTGCAGAGTATACTATAAGGGGGAAGGTGGTGGCTTCCCCCAAGTCCAGGCCGTGGTGAGTCTTGTGTGTCCTTGTCCGTGGCTCGTCCTAGCACCAAAGGTGCTCTAACTATGCACAAATCACTTTGTGTGGGTTGTGTGCAGGCCCGTGTGAGTGAATAAGCTTGTCAATTCTTCCTAGTCCCATCCCGGAGCTCCAACACGCCCCTCTACCCCTCCAAGTGTTGTGAGCTAGGGAGCGGCTCCAAGTTCCAACTCCTTCCGCATTGTCGCATACTTTGACCCTTAAGTGGGTCTACAAGGAACTTGGGAGCGCGTCAAATAGCATCGTACCTTTGTGAAATAAACGCCATTTGACCTATCTTTGCGATGCAATTCGAATCGCAAAGGTATCCCAAACAGTCCTATGTGATTCGACAGAAACGAAT
Organism: Sphagnum contortum; assembly: GCA_963920785.1. NCBI lineage: Eukaryota > Viridiplantae > Streptophyta > Sphagnopsida > Sphagnales > Sphagnaceae > Sphagnum > Sphagnum contortum. Next base: position 9,732,430 of record OY987294.1, on the reverse strand, counting down.
CTTTGCAGAAAAAAATGGAAGAGAGGGAGGATATTCACAAATGCTACTTTGAGGTCGGGAATGCCACCTTGCCCTAGCCTGTGGGTGGTGGGTGGAACCAGTTTCACTCGCTTTGCTGCCTTGAGGAACTTCAATGGTGGATCACCAACCTCGTCCACCACTGATTGGCATTCAGCAAGCTTTAGCTCTAGTGCTTTTAGGTCACGGTCAGACCTCCCAGACTCTCTTGCCTTCTTGGCCTTGGCTAGCTGCTCTGTGATCTCCTTCAGCTGCCTTGCTGCTTTTAACTACACCTCAGACTATTAGAAGGCATTCCAGATGTCTTCTGAGAATTGAAACGGCCTCTCCAAGTTCTTGTACACATTCAGTTCTCTCAGGTGAGCACGAATCTTCATCCTGTCATGGTATCTTGCTTGAGACATTGAATTGGAGATCTTGTCTGCAATCCACTGTGAATCAAGCTCTCCCCCATTTCGAAATGCTCCCTTGACCTGATTTATCACTCTCCTCTCCTCTACCTTTGAGAGAGTGCCCCACTCAACTCCTCGTGCAAAGTTGGTGGAGACAATGTGCCTAATGGTGCTTTGGCCCCAGTGTATGCTAGCTCGGTTGGAATTCCCTCCTCTACCAATGTTATTAAAGGGAGCTTCTTCCTCTCCTCCTCCTTCTTCTTTAGATCGAGCTTCTCCTTTCTGATGGCATCCCTCTCATCCTTCCTCCTTTTCTTCTCGAGCGTTCTAGGTGAGAGAGCTCCTGTTGTTGGTCTCTCATGTCTCTTTTTCTTCTTCTCTGCTACCTTGGCTTCTGCAGCCTTCCTTGCCTCCTCCTCTCTTTGTGCTTCCCCAACAGTCAGCCCTGCTTGTAATGCTTGACCTAAGATGGCTATCAAGGATGCCAGCCCTTCAGGTGTCCTAGTATTGATTGTAAACATCTCTGAAGCTCTCAAGTGATCAGCAACCATCTTCCTCAACCTTTCCTCATTGTTGTCACCTCCTCTAGACCCAGAACCCCCTCCACTAGTCGCAGCCATTGCAATCCGCCGCCGCCTCCTCTCTGCCCAAGTTTTCCTTCGAAAATTCTTGAGCAATGCCGAGAATGAGTTCAAATTCACTCGCCATCCTACTCTAGTCTAGACCCCCAGAAAGATTTCACTACACCTTATTCCGTTCCAGCTTAAAGACTTTCAGAAATTCAGGGCTTGCGATGTAACTCGCATCTAAACCTACGATATGGTATTGCTCGCAACGACTGTGCAATGTTGTTCGTTTCGCAACATTAGAGGGTTGCGAAGTCGGGGGCTTTGTAACGTAGGAGGAAGTTAAAGGTTTTAGGGCTTTAGTTTAAGTAACGAATGCAGATGCGAAAAGGGATGCGATGGTAGGGGGTTCGCAAGGGGTTCGCAAAGTTTTAGGTTTAGGGTTTCTTCTCGAGAGTTCTAGGTGAGAGAACTCCTATTGTGCATATGGCAAAGGGTTTTGGGCAACCAGTCCTATAGGCATTGTTGAACCCACATTGGATGCAGGTATGCATTTCTTTTTGGTTTAGGTAGTCTCAATTTATGAGTTGTCAAGGGTTTATATTGTTGTATCACATGATTTTTGAAAGTCTAATCTGGTTTTTGCCTCACATTTGTGCCTTATTAATGTGACAGACGATATGTCTTCCTCCTCCGTTGTCTCCACTAGTGATTCATCCTCCTCAAATGAAGGCACATTAGCTCATACGCAAGCAGAGGTGTCCCATTCTCCTCGTGGTCCACCTCGGCAACTTTGCCAATGCACCAAGTGTGTTGGTCAGATTTCACAAAAGTCATATGTTTATGCTCAACACATTCAGCGATTTGGGCGTCATTGTGGTCTTACCCCAAGAGCTTCTTCATCTCATGTGGTAAGTGTCATTTTACCATTGTCATTTTTCCTCTTTGATACATGTTATTTTTCATGAAATCCTCTTTGAAACTATTTTCACTTCCATGGTTTGTTGTGGTTTTTTGAATGTAATAGGGTTCCCGTATGACACCACCACCTTATGTTCTATCACAAGGGGTTTTAGCTGCCATAGGAAATGCACTTTCGCATGCATTTGCTGTAGGGATTGGTGCCTCTCATGAGGCTAGTAATCCACATCATGAGGCAAGGCCATGTCTGCCCTCCGTTAGACAACAATCCAAAGCACAACATCCAAGTGAGGGTCATGCTAGGACTATTGTTGAGGGCAGATGGGGTATGTGTGAGTTCATTGGCAAATGTGCCAATATTATCCAGTCATGGAACCCTGCAGTTCTTGGGTTGCTTGATAGTTTGCCCTATGATGAGGAGGTTGTGGTTTGGGGTAGACGATGGATTGTTAAGACCTCTACACTTGGAAAGAGGCATGGCTATGGAGTATATGCTTGTGAGGACATCATTGTAGAGGGTTCAACTAGTTGTCGTAGAGAGGGTCCTACTTTGTTCCCTTATGGTGGGCCTATCTATAAGAAAAGACATTGGAACATGATCCTCAGACAACATCTTAAGTGGAAGACCTTTGCTCTTGAAATGGACACCTTTGCTGGTAGCACTAGGAGGCATAGTGATGTGAGGGTGATAGATGGAGACCCCATACGTTGTGGAAACATTGCTGGTTTCATCAATAGTACGGTGGGGACTCGGCCTAAGCGTAGGGTTAATTGTGAGTGGGTTTTGTTGAGGGATGTGAGGATTATTTGCACACCTTCACCATTAAGATATGCACTCACATAAAACCCGGTTGGAAGTGGAACTACTATGTAGTTGTAGTCTAACAAGTAAGTGGTTCAAAGTACGTAATGAATTCACTAATGATCTAACGCGTTGTGTCCAAGTTGAAGATACAAAGATAAGGTGAGAGAATCGTAACTTACCATGATGGGATATGAAGGAGCCATATGTGGGTGTTCAATTCCATGTCGTGCTTGATGGTTGGAACCTTCCGTTTCATTTGTCATGACAGTTACAACAACCTCTCAATCTACATGCATTGAATTTTGGAAAGCTAATAATAAAGAAGACATGTGACAACATCTCATAAGTTTTTATTTTATTTCATTTTTTTGATTATGAGTTAAGCCTTGAAACTAGAAACCACTTGCCTAGATTGAGGGAAAAAACAACCAATTCGACCCCCTCTACTTCTAACCAATGTAGCTCCCTTACAGTAAAACTGATGGTGTTGAAAATTGGGGAGAAGCTTTTACACCTTCCAAACTAAGACTGATCTAATTTTGACGCAAATCCAACAATGGATTTGTGAGAAACAATTAATCAACCAAAAGTCCAAAGGCTTCACCATGGAAACCCTTCATGAAACCCTCTTCAACACTTGCAACTCCCTCACAAAAAGTCCGATCGAGCTGAATTTTGGGGAGGGGCTTTTAAACCTTCCAAACTAAGACTGATATAATTTTGACACAAATCCAACGGTGGATTTGTGAGAAACAATTAATCAACCAAAAGTCCAGAGGCTTCGCAACAAGTACTTGTTACACAAGTTCTTTTCATGCCTAATTCTTACACACACTCTTTCTATGCTTGATTCTTGCACACATTCCTTCTATGCTTGATTCTTGCACACATAAGAACTAACAACCAATCTTCCTCACACTCCTCATCCTCCTCCTTCTTGCTTTCCACATACACACAATGCCCTCTTCCTTGGTGAGCCTCCATGACCCCTTGAGCTTGTTTCCCTTGTCCAATGAGATCTTCGAAATCCTTTTGCACCAATCCATGGCTTCCTCATCCTTCAAGAGCCAATGAGCTTTTGAGAATGAATTGTCATCCAATTGAAATTAGGATGAGCATCCTTGGGTCCAATGAACCACAAGAGAGATTCCATCCTCCAATAAAAAAGGATGACAATCCTCATGACTAATGGGATTCGAGGATCCATCCTCCCCCTTATCTTGGATATCTTAATGAGGTCTCTTGAGCTTGATCCTTATCTTTTCCGTCCGTTGACCCTCACATCCTACTTCTTCATCCTAATTACTTCAAGTAACTAACTACTAGGATAACTTATCGGTAGTAACAAGGAAAAGTCCTTGAGTTCTTATTTGACTACTTCAATGGTTGAAGTAACATTTCCATGTACTATTTACTCCTTGATATTCCCTACCTATTTATTTTACTATGCACTAATTAACTATGTAGTACATAGTAAATTGGAATTACAATTTGCATCACAAAAAAACTCTCACATACTTCTAGATCCACCGTTGAATTTAGGGTTTCATGAGTCCACTGGATCTAGGGTGCCGAGTTTTCATGAGGTTCCGCCGTCACTCCCACACCTTACGCCTACCCTAATTTGTTAAATAAAAAGGCCTTGACCCCTTCTAAACGCAAGTATCACATTGTTCGTACTACCTTCTTGGTTTTTGTTGATGTAGGCGCAACTTGTCATGGCGGACGACGACGCTACGCCTTCAAATCCTCCGGTCGCACCCGTACAACAAGAAGAGCTTGAAGAAGCACCGCTCGACTTGGATGTTTCTCAACGACCGCGCGAAAAAGAACCGCCCAGGAGAGTGGTGTGCACTCGAGTTGCTCGTTCGGTATGGGATCGTCGACTGTCTCCTAACGCACATGCCTTAGCAATTTACCTAGAGTTTGTTCCTGCTCGTGGAGCCGCGCCAGAAAGGTTTGAAGAGTGCCAATGCGAAAATGATGATGTCAGTCTCCATTGTCGAACATGGGTTCCCGGTGACGGCCATTATCGTTGGCTACGAGGCCTAATCAACCCACTTCCCTTAGAGCATCAAGCCGAGTACCTCGCTCGCACCATTCGTCGCATCCTAGAATTTTTACAACTGTGATCTATCCTTTTAGTCAGTTATTCAGTTATAATTCACTTGAGGCTACTCAGGCGGAACTGTTGCTACTTAAGTTTGATTTTGATTCTATTTCAAAGTCTAATAGAAGTGGAACTAAATAAAGATGTATTAAAACTACATTCTAAAAATCCTACAAGTACATCATTGGTGTTTGAAGATCATTCTACAACTAACTCAACCTTGTCATGCGAAATATTGTTAATTATGGGCTTGTATTCCCTATATATCAATAAATCACATCTAATTCTACATCCCCTTCCCCTTCTCTACAAACTAAAAATGATAATGTACCTTAAAAGGTTTACTAGGTCCTAAACTAATTTAACGCATCCACTGAAATCAAGAATTACTCTATGCCTAGAAATATCACAAAAACTAATTCAACTTTTTAATAATCACTACTTGAAGGTTTATAAACATTCAAATCATTAGTACTAAGGAAATTTAAGGAACTAAAGCTTAACTAATTGTTGAGCTATAATCCATGGCTCACAAGGGACCTCCTCCAGCACCATATGGCCAGACTTATCATGAAGACCATTGCCTGGTGTTAACTACTAGGACGATCAGATCAGGAGATGAGTTGTTTACACACTATGAGTGGAATTAAAATTCCACCATTTCTGAACTATGTACTTTGATTAAGACATAACATACCATATCTATATACATGCATTTTGGCATTTTTAATTTATAATGTAATATGTAACTATGCTTGGTATATAGTTAAAATCTTCTGAATTTGGTATTGCATAGAATATTCGACCTTCTGAAGACATGCTGCCACGGAGGTTGAGAGCAACATATCGGGAAATGGGCATGCCACACAAATCAAACTCTTCATCAACTCATTCTTCATCAAATGACTTGTCTACTCATGGTGAAGGTGTCTCTCAACCAGTTCAAGAAGCACCGCTGCCTGCAAACCAATAACAAGCGATGGATGACTTCATGGTTGACTGGTTTGGACTTGACATAGTTGATGATATGTCTGGCAACCCACATGATGAAGGAGCCAATGCAGATGATCCACGTCATCAACATACTGCCCAGGGACAACGACAGTGGCAAGAGGCGAAGGCACATGCTCAAACACCTATTTTTCAAGGTGCAAGGTTAAGCCGTTTAGCAGCCATATTGGGGTTGTTAAACATCCAAGCAAAACACAAGGCAAGCAATACTATGTTGTCAGACATTTTCCAGTTTTGTCACAGCCTCTTGCTACCTAAGGAAAATGTTTTGCTAGGATCTTGGAAGGAGGCTAAAAAGATCTTATCCTCCATAGGCATGGAGTATCAAATTGTCCATGCATGTGTTAATGACTGCATGTTATTTCATGGGAACAATGCCCATTTAACGGAGTGCAATACATGTGAAGAGGCTCGATATGATCCTCACATGGTTACAAATAAGGTGCCCAGGAAATCAGTAAGGTGGTTTCCCATTATTCTTCGCTTGCTGCACATATATCGGTGTATAGACTTGGCCGAGTTAATGGTTTGGCATAAGAAACATCGATCAGAGCCTGGTGTTATGAGGTTACCGCTTGACTCTCCTGCTCACAAGCATGTGGAGTCAACATGGCCAGAGTTTGAGCGTGACCCTAGGCATGTGAGGTTGGGGTTAGCATCAGATGGTGTTAGTCCACATTCACTTGGAGGAAAGGGACGACCTACCTCTGTTTGGCCAGTTGTTGTCATGAATTACAACCTTCCTCCGTGGTTGTCTATGAAAAAAGGATTTTTGTTGCTTTCTCTTATTATCCCAGGGCCAAGTAATGTGAAAAACCTAGACACCTACTTAGCACTAGTGGTTGATGAGCTCAAAACATTGTGGGATGGAGTATGGGCATATGATGGGAGGAAGACCACTAGAGGAATACCACGTGTATTCAAATTGAGGGCAATCTGCATGTGGACAATGCATGATTATCCTGGTAAGAAATCATGCACATGCCTCTATATATTTCTTTATTATTTTGTTTTGTGATTATTTGTTGTTCTAATATTCCGTTCTGCTACAATCAGGGTTTGGTTTTGTAAGTGGGTTGCAAACTCAAGGCTACAAGGCCTGCTCTACATGTGGCCCAAGTTTCGAAGACATGGCTAAATACTCAAGCCATCTTCGCAAAATTGTTTACCTTGGCCATACAAAGTTTCTTCCACTGGGACATGATATGAGATCAGACCCACTTTTATTTTCATCTTTTGACATGCCTTATGATGATGAGCGTGATATTCCAGAAGCTACCACTTTTGCATATTGGAGGGATGTGGCCAATAAAGTTATTGACCTAAATGATTCTATGGTGTTTGAGGGTAGTGGATTGACAAGGTGGGGTATACTCAACAGCTTGCCTTACTGGGGTGAGCTGAAAATACGTCATCTCTTGGACCCCATGCACATTGAGGGAAATGTGGGAAAGGCTATTATAAAACAATTATATGGAGAGAAGGACAGTAACTTTAGGGAGGCATGTGAGGATTTTGAGAGGCATCCCGATGTGTGGATTACTGTTGATCCTAACACAGGTATTGAGCAGTGACCATCAGCTCCATGGACACTTACTACACATGAAAGAAGAGACTTTCAAAATCGCATAGGAGAGATGCGATTCCCTACAGGTTTGAACTTTGATGGCAAGGGTTGAATTTAGAAGTACTCTATTACTTTTATTTATATTTATATTTGTATGCCTTATATTGGAAAAAGAATTTGAAGTATAGAATGTTATTTGTTGGATGTCTATAATACTTTTGTATAATTTTATGGTACCTTGTTGCAGGTTATGGAACTAATCTTCAAAAAACTTTTGGTAGGGACGATGACCACAAGTGGCCAAGGTATCTCAAGACACATGACTATCATCGTTTACTACAACACATATTGCCTGTGGCAATAATAGGCTTAGCTAATGCAGAAGTACAAGATGTTCTTTGGTCATTGGGAAATCTGTTGAGATGGGTATGCTCAAAGTAGTTATTTGTAGAGGAGATTCCAAGAATGAGGGTAATAGCAGCAGAGGTGGTATGCAAGTTGGAAAAGGCTTTCCCTCCATCATTATTTGATTGTCAAGTGCATTTACTAGTTCACCTTGTGGATGAGATAGCCATTGCTGGTCCTATGCATTGTCGGTGGATGTATTGGCTTGAAAGATATATGGCAGTATTAAAGGCTTATGTCCGTAACCATGCATGAGTGGAGGGAAGCATGGCAGCAGGACACTTGGCAGCAGAGAGCATGTTTTATTACACCAACATCTTGGCCACTATAGATCCATCATGTCCTCATCTCTGGATGTAGGAAAGAGAAGAGGAGGAAGACCGTTTGACTGGTGCCATCAAAACACGTATGTTATTACCTACAGAGTTAATTCAGTTGACCACATTCATGTTGAATAATAGGAATGTCATGGAAGAGTGGAGGAACTTCTATGAGAATGCCAAAAGTATGAGTGGGAGATCAAGGATTTTTCCTACGTTTCATAAGTACATGAAAGAGAAGTTGGTTGAAGTGGATCAATTGTTGGCACAAGGAGAAAGTATAGCATGTTTTCCAGAGATCACAGATGATGTTCACACCATGGTTCATGGACCACTAAGAGTTGTGACAACATGTTCAGCAATGTGGACACAAGGAAGACATTTTAGGTAATTCTTTTTTTTATTTCATTAGGCATATTAACTCATCTCCATATTCCAGACAAGTTTTTTAGAATGTTCCAGGATGATTTTTATGGGCATGAAGTTTCTAATATCATATAAGTTTAAGACTCATAATGCCTAACACAATATTAATTTCAGGATTTCCAATTTGGATGAAAAGAGGGGCCGCACCTTTGACTGTGGAGTTCAAGGGTAATTCATTCAGGACTCTAGAAGCAGTCAGCATGACAGGAATATTGTTCGAGATATTGTGCCACATTATGGAAAGCTGGAAGAGATCTTGGTGGTATCTTATGATGCACATTCAAAGTTTGAAGAGTATGTGTTTAAGTGCAAGTGGTTTAAAGTGAACCTTGCTGGTGCAAATTGCACTATAGTTCAGGATGAGTGCGGACACACACGGTTAAAGACATCTGCCACCAGTTATCAGCCATCTCATTGGCAAACTTCAGAGCCATTTACTTTTCCCAGTCATGTAGAACAATGTTTTTATCTTCCTTATCCCCCAAACCCAGAGGAGTGGTCACTTGTTGTCACATATGTGCCACGATCCCGTTCTATTCTAGGTGAGAAACCAGAGGTTGTGTTTACAACTTCTGAGGTGGATGATGACCATGTATAATGTACTACTCATTAATTTTATGCAAATTGCCATTGAGGCTTGTGGTTCTATATTACTGCACAATGTTCATTGTGTCATTTTCTGCCTATTCTGCTCATTGTGTAATTTTATTTTCAAGAATAGGAGCACTGCTATGCGTACTTTATTGATATTTTCATTCAGTCTACCAAGGCAATATAGATTATAATAATGATTAAGTGGATTTATAGCTTCCATTTGGTCTAAAAGATTTTTTATTTTTTTAATGGCGTTTTGGGAATTAAATGACATTGCGAAACCCTTTTGCGAAACTTCCTTCTCCAATAACCCTTTCACTACTTTGCGAGCTAACGCACATCGCAACTTGCGATACGCCCACCAAAGGAAACTTTTGCGAAAATCTGTGGTCAGGTTTGCGATACATATTCAAACGCAAAATGCGAGGCGCTGAATAACGCAAGTTGCGATGTCTTGTGAGTCTCAAAGTTTGTAGCGATACTCTGTGTATTGTAAAAGTTGCGATGTTTTGAGTATGATTAAACGTTGCGAAGTGCGGAATATCGCTATGGTGGACAGAGATTGAGTGGGTCGCAAAGTTTTGTTTGTCATGTATCTCGCAAAAACGTTGCAATGATTAAAGGTTCATTATCAATTTGTGATGAGTGGTGCACCACAAGTTGCGATGCGTATCGCATCGCAAATTTGGCAGATTTTTTTTACTTCGCAAACCCTTCAGGTTTTTTGTTTTTCCTTCGCAAACCCTTCAGATTTTTTGTTTGGCCCTTCGCAAAAAGGCACAATATGTAGTAGTGCAACATAGTTGGGCATTCAACTTGGAGACATTGCTGATGTTAGGAATATTTTGCAAATGACCACATCGTTGAAAAATGCTTTCAACTATATACCAATATAATAGATGAGTTGATTTAATTGGTAATTTTCATAATTTTATTTGAAAAATTAAAAAATCCCAGTTGAAACATAGTTGCAAATGTCGTGTAGTTGAAAACTATTGGTTAAAAAAAAGGGGTTTTCTACTAGTGTTTACATAACGTCACAAAGTTTGAACATTGCACAATAGGCATTCTTACTTGGATTGATAAGGAGCATGGTAGCAATGATTCCATGGTGGGTTTAGTTTCTACAAAGCCCCAAATGTGTGCGCATCGCAACCACCTTGTTGAGCATGGAAAGATTGCAAGTAAAGTTCTATGGTGGCATTGCACAAAGCGGAATTAAAAATGGCGACCATCAGAGTGTAAAATGATCATGCTTGCTATTAATCTAAGAGCTTTCAAATGTTTGTAGATTACTTGTTTTCCTTGATTGTAGTGTCATAAGTCACTATAATGCTTAGAATCATCCATATTGGGACAATCATCCATTATTCATTTTATCCATACATGGATGATTGAAGTTTTCATTTGTTTATTTATAAATAAATAAATTATTTTTGTTGAAAAGAAGGAGTTCAACATGGATTTTTATACATAATTGAACTTCTTTGTAGGTTTTATTTTTTATTTGCTTCTAAATTACATTTAAGAACCTTCCAAAGCATAATAGGCACTAGGATCATTGCAATTCTTTGTTAACAATATTCCAATTGCAAACAAAATATTTTTCAAAGCAATTTAAATAACACATAATGCATCAAATTTGCTACGAATTGCAACTAAGGCCTTCCTTACAAAGGAAGAAACATTTATCCTTTATGGAAGTTTTCCAAATTATGCATTTTGGGTTCTCAAAAACATGTTCAAAACAATAAGTGTATCACCAAACTATATCATGTTTCCAAGTTTTTTTTGTACCAAGGCCTCATGTCATCAAGATGTGTTTTTCTATGAAATTTACGAATAAATGAATTAGTATAACATAGCCTTAAGGGAGTTTGAAATTAAAAGCAATAGTAAACACAATCCTTGTTGCTTTGTATTCAAATTAAAACTAGTTAAACATCTTCAAATGATACAAAAAACAAAGGATTCAAATTCATAAGTATATAAACAATATGCAACAAACTTCACAAAATTCCAATGTTTAAAACTCATGTAATGATGTTTCAAAGTCGCGGGGGTACATGATTTTAATGTAGTCAACACAATCCTTTGGCTCCTTTTAGTGTATTTGGACTTGTACGTATGTGGGTGGTACAATAGGTTGTTTTGGTAGTGGATACACATATCCAGGTACATGACCTATATAATTCCTAAAGATTGAAGGATCAAATCTGTTTGTTCCAATTAGATATGCTAGATACAAACTGGGATCTAGAGGTACAAAAGGGGGTATGACATAATACCACAATGGGTATGTGGATGTAGGTAAAAAAATGGTTTTACATAGTATAATTGGTGTAACAAATTGTTGCCAAGTTGGCTGATATTTAATAGGTACTACGTATGACCAATATTAAGATTCATGGCTTGAGTTCCTAAAACATACACATTGGGTAGTATTGTTTTAATGGTTGGAATGACATGTTGATGAACATTCGTCACCTCCTCCTTCAATAATTACCTTAACCTATCACCAACAAGGGGGCAATGATTGAATTAATGTCCCACCCATTGGGTGAAAACATGAAAAAATGAGCTAGTTGTGCCAGGTTAAAGTCCTTTCCAAGGATTACATTTTCCATGTGGTAGTTTTTTATTTGTTTATACTACATTTTTCTCACAATTTTTCAAATTGAATATCAAATTTGAAGCCAAATGTGACATATAACATGATAAAAATTCAAATTGTTTTGCATCAATCCTTACATTATATTCAAATCTATAACTTTACCTTGAAGCATGATCACAAATTCAAAACTATAATAATGTTTAAGGATTCAAATATCAAAATCTAAAAAGGTATATGTATTTTAAATTTTTGAATGTTTTGAACACATGGATCCCTTCTTGTGGAATATATTGAAGTCCACAAAAAAATTGAAATGATTTGGTGAACATTTGATAAGGAAGAAAAAGTTTTGAAACAAAAAAACCATTTATCCGCATGTTTTTCTTGAATGCTTTAAACATACAAAAAAATTCTTGAAACATGGTGAATTTTCATGAAAATTTTGTAGTTGCAACTTTGAAAATTTAAGAGCTTATTTCAAAATTATAATGAACTTTTTGATATATAATGTTCCCATGGTGATTTTTCAAAAATTCAAAATTGTTTAAAGGATTGTCCATACATTCTTTGGTTCTTTTTTTCTTGCTTTCATCATGCTGACAATAAGAACAAGTTATAGTTCCCACTATGCCAAAATGTGGTTTTTATGACTAAGACATGTTGTAACTACTACCTAAAATAGTCATGTAGTTGTAAGTGGAATTGAATCATAGTCATTTTGACAACTATAGTCATAATTGTGAGTCTACGACTATAAATATGACTATGATTACAATCAGAGGTAATTATGACTACATATATGATTACACAACTAATGTAACCAAATGAAGTAATTATTTGACCTTGTTTAAACAAGTTTTTAAAAAAACTTAAAATACATTTCAACATGGTCAAAGTTTTTTGGAAGCCTAACTTAATTTAATTTATTAAAAAAAAATTCTAGTTTAATAGATTTTAACTTAGTTTAGTATGAATTAATCTATACCTAATCTAATTTAGATTAATTTTAATTTATTTTAATCTAGTCCTAATTTAACTTACTTAAGGTTAATTCACCTTAAGTAGCCTAAATTATATTAAACAACCTAATTTATTTTAATTAATCTTATATTTTAGCTTAATGCAATATATTTTAACATATGTAAACTAATTAAATTTAGTTTAGCCAAATGTAACCAATTTTAACACATTTAAATTTTGCCAAGTTTAACCAGACTTAAATTAACTAATGCAATTTAGCAAAATGCATAACCAAATTTAACTTTTTTTCTTAGGTTTAGACCAAATTTATTCAATTTCAACAAAAATTGATCAAGTTTAATTAAAATTTTGGTAGGTTTAGTCAAATTTAGCTAAAATCATTTGGTTTAAAAACTTTATCTTCATTTAACCAAGCTTAACTATGTTTTAGCCAAGTTTCTCCAAATATTTTTAAAAATCCTATTTTAGCCAAAATAACTTAGCTTTAGCCTCATTTATAGTACTTTAACCAGAATTTTAAGAAATTTATGAACTTTAGTTTTATTCTAGCCAAGTTTAATTTAAATATCATAAGAAAAAACTTACTTTAACAAAAATAACACAATTCAAGCAATTTCGTGTTATTTAATATTAGTGGGAAGACCCAATATAATAGTAAAGATAAACATTGTGTTTAATGTGTATTATGAAATAATCAACAATTCAACAATTGAGATTATTATGAGTTGGGTTTTATTTATTTATAAGTAACTTACAATTTCATGGTCATTTTCTATATGTAACCCAATTCGATTTGATTTTAAAAAAAATTGTCACCACATTTTGGTTATTGCTTCATTAAATTTGTTGCCAACCATTTCAAATTTAGAAATTCTATTTGGTTAAGAAGCCAAACAACATACATTTTGCTAATTAACTTCACCCCACCAATTTAAGGTTTTGTGAATAATTTGAAATACTCCAAAAAAGTAAAGGCCACCTGTTTACTCTTTGTGAAATCCATAAAAACCATTTTATTATATATAGATAAACTAAAGGTGAATCTTTTCAACATTAGCATGTTAGTAACAAATCTCGGGATCATTAAAAAAACAGATTTTTTAATGAAGGGTAATCAAAGTGGGTTTTTGCAAAAAGAAAACATTGAACTTTGGGATGCTAATGCCAAAATTTGCCAAACTCTAGCCTTAAAAAAAAGTTTAAATGCCTTTAAAAGATAAATATTTACATATTTTTGATTTTTTTGGTTTGGTTTGGTTGGCCAAAAATATTTTTCCAATGATGCATTGATGAAATTTATCATTGAGACTTTTTTGGGGGGTGGGTTTTGTTCGAAAGAAAGTCATTTAACATAATTCACACATGTGAAGAAAGTTAGTCTAGAGTTGGATCCCATCCCCAATAAATCTTCTTCTTTTCTTTTGCTAACTATGCTAGTAATTCATTATTATGTAACTAAGGAGTTCTAATAGCAACAATCTTTTTAAATTTGTTGCTCCTTTTCAAGGATCCTCACCTTCACCTTCTCATTCCAAAACTTGCAATGTTTGTATCTTATTTGAAACATCACATTTTGACTTGAATTTTTTTTCATGAATGGGTAGCTAACTTGGTCATGGTGAAGGTGTTGAAAGGCTAAAATAAACTTTAGGAATTTTTGGACACAAAATGTAATTATCAGAATTTTTATTAGTTTCACTATCAAAATTGAGTTATCAAAAACATTTGCATATTTTTAGTACCAAAAAATTAGAAAGTTGACTTCAATTTTCATATCAGGTTTTTAAAAGGTAGATTAGATTTTCTTTTAGTTATGGATAGATTTTAAATGTTTTACCTATTTTTGGTGGGATCATTGTTTTGATCCTTATCTTTATTTTGGATATATTAAGATGGAGTTTGAGAAGCTTGGAAGACCTTGTTCATTGTATTTTTGATGTTGAGTAATTCAAGTCATTGTATTCTTGAAGTTATTTTTTTCATTATAACTTTTTGTTTTGTGTTTTTGAAGAGGTATTTGTTTTGAAAATTGAAATATTTGCATGTTTAAATGTTGATATTATTTTTTCTAGCTTTGTTGAAGTTTTTGACATGAACTCAATAATATATTTGTAGCACTGATTTTTTTTTAAAAACTTTTTTCTAGTCACAATGGCAAAACATGGCATTTATGACTACAAAATTTATAGTTGTATGTGCCATCTATGACTAGAGTTGACTACATGACTACCTAGTTCAAATGACCATGTCATAAATCCCATTAGTTACATTAATTGCAATCACATTAATGATTACGGTTCACCATGACTATAGTCTCAAAGGACATAGTTCGAAATTTAGTGAAACTCATGGCAACCTCACAAAGTGCCACATGTCACAATTTTAAAAAAACCATTTTTTTTTCTTTCCAATCAAATATTGTCACGTGCTAGCTTCTTAACCTAGGGGACCTAGCCTAGGTCACTTAGCCTAAAAAACCTACCCTAGGCAACCTAACCTAGGTGCTAAAAAAGACTTCATAGGCTAGGCTAGGAAAGGGCACTAAAGTATTGAGACATCTGAGTGCTTAGGTGTTTAAATGCCTAGGTGTCAAGGTTTGCAAGTAGGAGGACTTGAACTCCTTGCCTCCACTTTGGGGAAAAAGTCTTTAACCATTGCACCACATTATTTATAGATGATACAACATATCTACCATTAATCTATAAACAATAATGTTTTTAGCTCAAGTTAACTTAACTCACCCTAGGTTGACCTAAATTAATTTAAGCCTAGCCTTGGCTAACATGGTTCACCTAGATTAATTTAATCATTCCTAACTTAAATGTAGGCCTACTTACCATATATTAACATAGATTTAGATTAGGGTAAAATAAGCTACATTTGACTAAATTAAGTTAAACACAATCGTTTAGGCGAAATTTGGATAAATTTGGATAAATTTGGTTAAATTAAAATATTGAGGATAAACTTGGATAAATATAAGCTAAATTAGAATATTGATATAAACTTGACAAAACATGTCAAAACATAGTTATTTAAGTTAAAATTGGCAAAAATTGGTTAAACATGACTATTTTGGTTAAACTTGGTTAAACTTGGCAAAACTTGGTTAAACATGGCTATTTAGGTTAAACTTGGTTAGACTTGGCAAAAGTTGGAAACTTGTTTAAACATGGTTATGTAGGTTAAACTTAATTATAATTGGAAAAAAATTGGATGAATTAGGCTAAATTAAGGTATTGTGGCTAAACGTGGCTAAACATGACTAAACATGGTTACTTACATTAAACTTGGCTAGACTTGGCAAAACTTAAATAAAGTAAGCTTAATTAGGTTATTGAAGCTATATTTGGCTAAACATGATTATTTTAAAATTAAACTTGGTTAGACTTGTCAAAATTTAAATAAGTTAGGTTAAAATAGGGTATTAACGCTAAATTTGACTAAATTTGGTTAAACATGGCTACTTAGGCTAAACTTGAATAGACTTGGAAAAGATGACCAAACAAAGGTTAATTTTAGTCAAATTTTCTTCAATTTGGTTAATTTGGTTTTTTTAAAACCAGTTATCGTTGGCTATAAACCAAACGAAACTAAATTATTTATATTTTGCTATGTTAAAATTGGGATATTTAAACTAAGATAAATTAGTTTAAATTATGTTTAATTGGGCTACATTAGGTTAAATTAAATTAAACTATGTATTTATGCTAAATTTAAGTTATAGTAAATTAAATTGTGTTAAAGTAAGTCAATCTAGGTTCTGGTAAATTAAATTATACTACTTAATCATTTGTTTGTCCATTTCGAATTTGGTTATATTATTTTAAATTCAAATATTGTTTCAATATGAATACACTAGTTGTGTAGTCATATTCTTAGTCATAATTACTTTTAATCCTAATTAATTGTATGTATAGTCATGTAGTCATAATTTTGTAAAGTCTTTAAGATAGTAACAACTAAAGACCATATATGACTACATGACTATGTTTGGACATTGGTTGCAAAATGTCCTAATCAACAAAACCACATTTTGGTGTTGTGTAGTGGCTATTTATCCTTATGAAATTGCAAGTGTATATTTCACTCCATGTTCCTATTTTGTTTATTTCGAAATTTAGGATATTATTGGGTGATTTTAATAGAGGGCCATATTACATTAAATGCATAAGTCCATGATAAAAGTTTTTGTTAGCTTATGAAGCTTCAAATCCAACCTTGAGCATCACTTGTTCAAAATGATATGAACTCAATCTAGTTTTACTATCTCATCATCCTTTGCTTGATTTTGGCTAAATCTTTTGTCAAAAAAATGAGGGTATAAACTTTCCATCTAAAGATTGGAATTGTAATCCAATTCATGGATGAGTATGTTGAAACAAATATCTAACTAAGACCTCAAATGTAAGAGGTAAAATGGTTGTACAATGAGCTTAGAATCTTAGGGGTTAATATGAGTTTCAAGTTATAATGTTATGTGATACAAACACTTACATTTACATGCCCAAAGTATTTATATGGGGCCAAAATGTAAATGAACTAAAAAAAAATTCCCCCATGTAAATGTAAGTGTAAAAAGTTTATTTACATGGCACTTAGTTGGTTTTACACAATGGGTGGAGTGTATATACACTTACCTACACAACATCAATGTATATTACTTTGGGTTGAACTTTTCAAAATTATTTTTAATACCTTGGCATGTGGGTGCGAAGTTAAGTGCTAGCATTGTTTTGTATTGTACACATGTTTTTGGATGTAATTCCCATCTTGTTTAAATGTTGTAATATGGAAGTGAAGAATGATAAAATGTTAGTTTATTCATGTTATGAATCTTATGCTATAAAATGTAGAAATGTTATGTAACATTAGCCATGGTATCTTTCATAGGAAAACTAGATAATCTAAGTTCTAATAGCTAAATGACATGTGATACAACACTGTGTCAATCCATTTTATGTTATTGATTGATGTGTGGTGTTTGGTCAGATATTGTTTTTAGAAGTGTGAATTAAGTTTTACTTGAATTCTCTAGCTTATCAACCAAGGTGAGATCATGTGCCAAAATTTATTGCATTTATATCTAGTTTTTAGGATTGTGCCCACATAAAAAAAATTCACATTGATGGATACTCATGGTCATATGTAATGACATTGGAATCCCATCATGATTGCAAGGACTATGATGTATTGGATAGCAATAGAAGAAGACTAAAAAATGCACAAAATACACAATGTAACTTGCATACACCAAATGTGAGGAACAATGTTTTTATTGTAAGATTCAAACACAATCTCTTAATGTTTTCTTGACACATACAATTTGACGAACAAGAAAACAATCCTAGATTCTCATTGTCCAACAACCAAAAAACACAAACTTGCAATAACCTAATGGAACAAAAAAACTTGACCAAGAAATTATTTGAACCCAAAAATGAACTTAAATAAACCAAGGAGATGGAATAATCCTTGAGGATAACACCATTATTTTCCACGAACAATAATTTTAATTAATTGAGCTTGAATTTTCAACATATACATGAGACTCAATTGCACAATTTTTATTACAAAAATGATGAATTTAAATATCCCATGGCCACCTTCAATAGGAAATAATTCTTGATAGGGAAGACCTTGAACGCTGAGTTTAATGCACTTATTGTATTGACTAGTTATTCAATTGAAATAAAGATAAAATATACACCTAAAGTAATAGACAACCAATTCATAACCTTTTGGGTGGTAAATCCAAAACGATATGTTGCTAGAAGGGACATCTTGGGACATCCCTAACATCCCTCTTGGTGTTTCTTTAAAAAAAAATTTACCATTATTTGTTCAAATTTATCTTTTCCTAGTGTTTAGAAATGTTTTTTTGATGCCACTTGATTATTTTTTTAGTGTTGCATTGTATTCTTTGGTGTTTTCCAACCGTTGTTGTTTCCCCCTTATTAGCATTCCCCCCAATAAAATATTTCTCAAAGATTGACAAATTCTTTCTATTGAAAAAAATAAGGAATGACAGAATATTCCATTAAAAATCAAATTTTCTCTAAAATTCAAAACACCAAAAAAACACTGGATGATCACATTTCAACATCACAAAAATCAAGAAAAGAAAAAAAAGAAAGAAGAAATCAATGTCAAGTGATTATTAAATGCAATAATAGATCCTGGACAGTTATCAGGGTAGTTCTTAGGATTCATCACTACAGTTTTTCATAAACACCTGGTTCTGATATAAATAGTCATGGTTGACAATTGTTTTGATAAAAATCAAACAACTGCACATAAAACAACCTGTTCTTGAGGTGCTTTTTAATGAAAACTGTTGGTTCTTAACTTCCTACGGCTAGTTCCACCTAGAAATGTGATGAGCTCAACAACAGCGACACCCGCCTGTTTGTTTGTTCGGTGGTAACAGGCTCTTCTTCCAAGGCCTGTTCGGAAGTGTAATGCTTTTCTCACCATTGCTTCACACTGTGATTTTGCTCTGGGCAGTAGATCCATACTAAAATGGACATTGACAGCATAGAAAGTGACCCAAGTCAGGCAAATCTTGAAGAATCCTTCAAAGAGGCCGGATGACTAAGGGAAGGAGAACAAATCAATTACCCCAAACCTCCCTCCTCTAGCAAGAAGCAGATAAAGAGCTGAAAATGTGCTTCTGCGATTCCAAGTTAAAAAAGTTAACCAAGACTGACAGTTCTCAGATTCTTCATTTTTCCCAAAGAACCAAAATCGGTGGTTCTCTAATCATGAAATATTTTTTCCTTTAAAAATCCAGGACTGACGGTTCTTTAGAAATTCAAAATAACTGCACAACACAGAAAGAAAAAAAACCCTGCCTAAGAAACACCTGGTGAACATGCCTCAAAAAATGTGGGGACCAACTGAAGTCAGTCTTCATGGTTCTGTACTCTCTCTTCTCTCTCCTCACAGCCAAATTAGCGTTAGGGTTTCTGGGGCTTGCGAGCCTTGGGAAGGGGTGATGAAGAACCTTACTGTATGCCTGTATGAGAGGACTCAGAGGCATTGAGCTTTCGAGGGCACTCAACCGTCTTTTTTGCACACAAATTCTGAGGCAGATATGGCAGTGGAAGGCGGATCGTCTGAGTACGAGGGCAACGCAGATGCCGATGAGATGAAAGAGCCGTTGTTGCAGAAGACAGGAGCGTCAAATGGAAGAGATCGGCGCAACAAGGAGGGAGAACGAGTCATAAATGTGCCTGCTGCTCCTCCCGCTGATGACGATGGAGCTTCTGCGGGATTTGGCTACAACTATGGGTTGCGACCTTACCAAGACATTGCGTTTTCTGTCATTTTCGTTCTGCTGTTGCTTGCGAGTATCGGTTTCGGGATCTACGGGGTCGTCAACTCCAATCCTGATTACGAGTGGATTGAATCTGCACATTATGAACCGGACAAAGGGGCCTGTTCTGTTCCTGAACATGTCCAAGAACAATTTGGAGGAGGAGCTTGGAAGCAGTTTTGGCTGCACAAAAACAAGAAGCTCCTCCTCAACTCGATCTTCGCACAGAAAGTGAGTGGTAGTGCTGAAACAGCCGTCTCTCTCGTCATCGCAATCACTGTTGTTTTGAGTGCGCCATTTGCGTTGTTTATGCTATGGCTTCTTCGGAAGAAAACCAAGGAGCTTGTGTTCGCCAGTTTGCCCGTCTTTATCCTGCTCCCTGTTGCTTTGAACGTGACATGGTTTGTGGCCTGTCAACGGGACGTGGAGTGCCGTCGCAACTTCGATTTTTCAGCACAGTTGTCCTTATTCTTGTTTGTTCTTCTCGTGTGCGGGCTGATGATTTACGTGATATACTCGAATTGGGATCGCATCCAACTCACCATCCGCGTCGTACAGACTGCTGCAGAGGCATTGTATCAAAACCTAACCCTCCTCTTCGTTTTACCACTCCTAAGCTTCGCCCTCATCGGTTTGTGCACTCCATTGGCGACTTTCATGGTGTATGCATACACCAACGGCAAACTTGTCCCTAACCCAGATATTCTTAATCATCCCCAGATGCCTTGTGGGAGAGGCACTGATCACCCATGTTGTGTGTGGGAACCCGCAGGATGGGTAGTTCCTTATCTTTATCTCTCAGGGTTTGCAATTCTTTGGGCAGCCATGATAACAGCACAGGTTCAAGTCTTCACTATAAGTGGTACAGTTGCACAGTGGTACTTTGCAAGAGACCAATTTGCAACTGGAGTTGCCATACTAAGATCTCTCGGGTACCCTCCTTTCAAACACTGCAAATCCACAGTAGCTATCTTGTGCAACATATGTGTTGATGATGCAATTTCTTTGTGATTCTCATTTGTAAGAGTGGATACAGTTCTCTCACCTCAGCCTTTTGTTTCCTTTTTGGCAGACATGCACTTGGCCCTTCGTTTGGGACCATGTGCTTGGCTGGGCTTGTAGTTGCATTTGTTCGACTGGTTCGAAGCTTGATGAACAAGGCAAATGCTGAACAAGGCCAGCCAGGTGCCCTTACAATTTTTCTGCAGGCATGCCTGGAGTCAATACTGCAAGCTGTGGAGTTCTTGACAAAGTTTACTACAAATTTTGCTGCCATCACAGGAGAAAGCTTCTGTGCCTCTGCAATCATGACCTGGAATCTCCTCAAGCGGAATTTGCTCTCGACTGTACTTGTGGAGGTTATTTCTGATAAAGTTTTAGCAGTAGTCATGGTGGCCTTGACCCTGGTCTATGGCATTATGGTAATTTCCTTCTCCCTGAAACTTTTGAACACTAGTTTTATTCTCACACAATTTTATGCATGAGGAATCTGCTCCCAATTGTCTTAGGTTTGTTATGCTCTGATTACTGATTTATCAGAGGGGTATTGCTTTTTGACAGCTATATGTGATCTTGTCTCTCACTGCAAGCCTTGACCACAGCACAAAGATGATTGCAACAATTTCGAGTTCAGTGATGTTGCTCCTTGTGCTTTCACTCTTCAGTCGTATTCTGAGCAACATTGTGGATACAGTGTACATATGCTATGCTATGGATAAGGATGAAGGAGTTATCCACAAACCTCATGTTCACAATGTTTTTGTCGTCCTTCCACCTTCTCAGGATGAGCCAGCTGCCCTTGCAGTACCCCATGAGAACTAAGCAACCCCCTAATGAGCTGAGTAGGAAACACTTGTTTTTGTGAAGCTTCTTCA
The DNA here is from genome assembly GCA_963920785.1 of Sphagnum contortum. Taxonomy (NCBI): domain Eukaryota; kingdom Viridiplantae; phylum Streptophyta; class Sphagnopsida; order Sphagnales; family Sphagnaceae; genus Sphagnum; species Sphagnum contortum. The sequence goes on along the minus strand of OY987294.1, from coordinate 9,710,508 downwards.
GATATGAGGAGTTTGGAGATTGTAATTATTGCCAGTTTCATCAGTGGATGAGAATCTCATTGCCTTGCACTGGACACAAATGCCATTATGGGCAATGAATTGTGAGTAGTTGAATAGAAAAGGTTTGAGAGCAGTTATGTATTTAACAAATGGGTGTCTTTGAAGACTCTAGATTCTCAAGAAGCAAGCCTTGAAGAAGGTGCTGGACATAGATGTGCCTGTCCAAAACTTTTAGCAGTCATTGGCCCAGAATGAAGGTTTGCACTCCTTGAGACTTTTGTTTTTTATCACTGTAAATTTTGTATGAGTTTAATGTATATGTATCGCTGTATGGTGTCAACAAAATTGTACTGCAGACAGACTGCATTTTTTAGCAAATTTCTTCCTGTTTTTCCTGTGTGTTCAATTTTTGGAAGCATCTCTTCAAGTTTGACACCTGCCCTGTTGTGATTCAGAGATTATCTGTTGTTTGTGGTTGATCTTTTTTTCGCAGACTTTGAGACTTTTATGTACCTGGAGAAACACTCTTTTGGCAGTCGCATATAACCAAAAACATCTTGTGAGTTGAACAAAGTATTTCCTATATAAATGCTCTCAACCAGAGTATGCAGGTATTGACTTGAACCATATGCGTCACAAGTTCATATGCTAAGGTGGGCATTATCAATGGTCAGTTTTACAGGTTTGTGAGGCTTTTGTGTTTTCTTCAATTCTCTTCATTTCTCAGATGATTCAGTCTTATGTCCTTCCAAAGAAGGAAGCCTGTGACCCTCGAAAAATTCTCTGAAAGTGGACCAGAGGTTTTCTTCTCTGTAAAGAGAATTTTCTTTTGTTATTGTCCTGCTGAAGAAGGAAGGTGACCCTCTAAAGATTCTCTTAAAGAGGACTACAGTTTCCTGCATAAGGAGAAATATAAAGATTTCTGATTTTAAGGTCTTCGAAATGACTTTGTATGGAGTCTTGTAAGTGGGAGCTTTTTGGAAGCCCACTAGGTCCTTGTTTGTTGTCCCCCTTTTGTCTATTATGTTTTGTTCTTTCTTCCTACTGTCCATCATTTTGTGTTTTTTCTCTTTGCGTTTTCTTTAGTTCCCCCTTCTGTGGTGTTAGGTGCTAGGCACTATGATGGCTCTGTCTTTCCCTTCGCCTCCAGACTTGCAACAGAAACTTAGTACACAAACTGTTTCCTTAATCTTGAGTATGGAGATTTCTTGACACTCCTGAGAGTTATTGTATATTATGTACTCAAGACAGACCACCAAAGTATTTCAATCTCCATTCAGGCTAGAGTTGCTCAGGACTGGAAATGTTGCTAGAATAAGAGATGGCTTTGTATTGAGTAGGGTTCAGTTTTTCTCAGTTGTCCAGTAGAAGGCATTGGAACCGCTCTCAATTGGAGACAATGGCACTAGATTGTCTAAATGTACAATGTAAATTATCTGAAGTAAAATAGCAGTTTCAAACGTGAAGCTCTTCTGCATCAAAGCATGTGCAGGGGATCAAGGAGGAGGAAGTAGGGACTTCCACTCTTTGCAACCTGAGCATATGTATTTCTCTCCTTCATTTTATAGAGCTGCCAACCATATTCCAACAATCTCCCTTGTTATTTATTGTTTTGCAATCAAGGGATTGTGGGTACGTCAAGGCTCTTAAAGAAGGTATGGGAGTTTAATACCATCAGGCAATCACAAGCAAAGTATTTATGAAGGCTCTATAGAACCCACCCAATTAGACTTGAGAAGATTGCTTTGTATGTATGCCATCTTCATTGTTATCCTTTGGTTGAGCATTCCAATGGTTAGATGATCCCTTATGCATGGGTCTGGTCATCACAGAATTGGTGAGGTCACCAGTTGCAGGAGCCACATCACCTGCAATTGATGCAAGTGCCACCCACTGACACTTTACCTTAAATGCCCTGGCTGTCTTCTTCCAGCCCATGTCAAGATCTCCAAATGTTTTGAGAAGTTCTCTTTGGGATGAGACCAAAACTGCAGGATGATTTCTACTATCAGGAAGAGAAATTAAAATTGAGGAGCAACAAAACAAACACAAGGACTAACAGACAGACAGATTATAGTCATTTGGTTTTTACATGCATTGATCACAACAGGTTCCTCCTCGTCTGTTCTTTAGAATCAAATCAAGCATGAGGGAGGGAAAAGAGGAGGCTATAGGAGAACCAAGGTGCCACTTCATCTCTGCAGCAACCCTTTGTTCAAAAACAGGTGTAACTAACTCCTCCGATTGATGCTAGGAATTGGGGGCTGGTGTTGTGAGAGGAGACCTTGCCAATGGTGTAGCATTCATGGAATCCATCAGGGAGAGAGATTGGGTCTCATTTGATTCTGCATGACAATCCTCTGATGCTCCAAAAAATCCCTCTCTTTCTCAATATGTGGAACTGACACTTTCTCACTACCTATGTATTTTTTCAAATTTTTCATGCTGGGTGGGGCTGCTCCTAATGCCAGTGATTTCTCAGATCAATTCACCTTCTGATAATGGGGATCTGGAGATACCACAATCTACACCAGCTCTGCAACTAATGATACTCAGATACCTGAAGTAGCTGAGTCAACAGATTCACACCAAACATGTCTGTCAGCTTGGTGAGCAAAATGCTCTCTCCATATCATAGTTGAACAAGCAATGTGCCCTGCTGTGGCAAATTGACCTTTGCTTCATGAAATTCTGCGACAAGGTACCCCTTGGTCATGCTTCGACAGTTGTCCAGGATCAAATAGTATGCAACAGTTGCCTGTAACAAGAAACCTGGCTGTGAAGACATTTCCATTTCTGTACAAAGACATCCCAGAACATCCATAGTGACACTTGCCCCATATATTTCCAATCCTAGCTTGTGTTCCTCTATAGAAGTTACATTGATTTGCAGCTATCCATAAAATAACAACTTCTTGTGAGAGACAGAAAACTGTGTCAAACCACCCTTGAAGATGGTACACATTGGTGGAAACATAAAGATTTGCAGCTAAAAAGTTTGAGGAAATCAAACCCAGTAATTCATCAGTACCTTGTTTTGTGCATGATTCACCAAGGACTCAGCAAGCTGAGTTCTGTCAAAGCCTAAGCACACAACATCCTGAAGAACGTCCTCATCAACCTGTACATAAATTTGCCAAACATGTATCCACTGAGACAGGAAACCATGTTGCATGATAGGATCAACGCCGGCTGTCACATGAGATCATAAAAGAAAATATACAGCAGTGCACTGTCTGACCAGGGCCTGACCTTGCTCCTCAAGAGATACACGTTTACTATCTTCACAGCTGAAAGCATGCATGCTCACATATTCCTGAGGCAGCAGCTACAGCTCTTGAATTCAAGCACAATGCTACTGGCTTTTGTGTATAACCCAACTGCTCAAAATCTCACTATTTCCATGCATTTCCAAAGAACAGTTGTTATGCATGGATTAAAGAATAAGCATGTTCTTGGGCCATCATAGAAACATAAATAGAGTCAAAAATTCATTAATGCCAGCTATGCTGTACACATTTACTTACATTACATACAAAAGTGCTCTCCGAACCGTGCGAGATGGTCACCCATCACACGGCTCTCCAACTTGAGTTACCTCAGGTTTTCAATCCCCAGGCCAAGAGCGCAGCGTCATAATGGTTGAGTTTTTGCCCTTAGAAGTACTTCCATATAAGAGCTTCTAGATGACCGCTAGACTACAGTAGACAACTTCCACCTTTCTTTTTTGTCAAGCAGGACCACTGCTAACTCCATGCAGAGGAGAAACAAAAACCCAATATAGTTTCTCGCATGAAAATCAAACCAAATGCAGTACTACCTTAATCTTCTTAAACAAGTTGGGAATATTCTCATCATCAAATGGTAGACTCCCACACAGTAGTGCATATAGAATCACACCACAGCTCCACATGTCTACTTCTGGCCCTGCATACAGCTTCCCTGATGTTACCTGCAGGCATGTCAGACAGGTGCACGACACACATCATAATGCAGACAAGATGCGATGAATGAATGATTGCAACATCTCTCTCAGAGTCCCATCTCACTCTTGACTCTTGTTCAATAGCCATGGTTTGATGAGCAGCTACCTGCAACTAAAAAAGCCAAGTTCTGTACTAAACTGAAACAGTAGATGGTGTGATCTAACCCTCATAGAAACTGACTCCAAACAATCGGCAGATCTACTGAAATAAGTTCTCCACACCCAAATCTCTTCCTTTCCAACAAATTTGAACAAGCCCTAATCTTGCACACCTAGAAACCATTGAAGACAAAGAGGATTCACAGATGATTCAATTCCAGCAGCTGTTACCATCCAGAAAACTCATGAAGGAAGCTGAGATCTCACTAGAGCTCAGGGGGAAGTTTCATCATCTGATTGGTTAAAAAAAATCTAGCTACCTCAGGAACTGCATAGTTGGGACTTCCACAGCGGGTCTTGAGCAAGTGGCCATCATCGCGCATGACATTGCTGAGCCCAAAGTCAGCAATCTTAACATTGCACATGGAGGAATCAAGCAGCAGATTCTCAGGCTTCAAGTCACGATCACCTTGTGCCGGTGGCAATACTCCACTCCAGACACGATCTGCAGCAGCTTGCCATACCAGTCAAAGTCCATCAACACCCATCACTCCTTCCTTCCTCCCGATAGATAAAGAGATACATACAAACATAGTTCAGTTTCATGTGGTGAAAACAATACCCATTGTTGTAAAACTGTGCTTGAAGGGTACTTGAAGGTTGCTTGACAAGGACTTCAGGATGTAAACAATGTGGGAAGAATGAGACAGACAGAAAGCTCTACCTGTTGGAAGAAGCGACGGGCCTCGTCTTCTAGGAAGCGACCCTTTTCGACGATGTAGTCGAAGAGCTCGCCGGACTTGATGTACTCCATGACCACGAAGATGTCTGAGGACGTCTCAATGACCTCGTACAGGCGGATAATGTGTGGGTGCATAAACAGGCACAGTATCCTAATCTCCCGTCGCATTGTACGTACAATTTCACATATTATGCAAATCGATCCCAAAGCTCATTCATTCATGCATGCATGCACACAAGTATGAAATGAGAATCTACATGATGATTCACCAGACTTTGCTACAAGGAGCAGGAGGTGGAAGGAGGAGATGGGATCTTCACGGTGACCGTCGCAACTTTCTGGCAAAGGGTCGCATTATGATCAATAATTAAACAGCTCTAAGAACTCTAGTGTACAATTTGTGTACCTTTCTCCTCCATGTCCATGGATCGGATCTTGCGCCGATTCAGAATCTTGATGGCCACTTGAAGTCCCGTCAGTACGTGCTCCGCTGCGTTCACCTTCCCGAACGACCTGATCCCTAGCGTTTTCCCTAGCTTGTAATTTGGAATTAGCTGCTGGTACAAATATTGATCCGCACATGAGTTGCAGCTCGTTCCAGCCTGCATCACGCCTCCACCAGCCTCTCCTCCCACAACCTCCATTCTCCTCACTCCCTCCCGGTCGTCCCCACGACCAACTTTGACCCTTTCTGCTAGCTAGAGAACAACCGTCTCTTCTGTCTCGGCTGTCGTGACTCCTACCACCAGTGCATATGCTCCCCCACCTCTTGTGCTTTCTTCTCTCTCTCTCTCTCTCTCTCTCTCTCTCTCTCTCTCTCTCAACTATTTCTCCTGAGAGCTCATTAACAGCAGCTCAATCTGCAACACCATCACTGTGGAATTCTCTCTGTCTCTCTCTCTGTCTACCAAAGTTATTTCTCCCGAGAGCTCGTTAACAGCAGCTCAATCTGCAACACCATTGAACTGTGGAATTCATGTACGCGTTGGGTGTGTGTGTGAGTTGGAGTGGTGTGCGTGTCTGCGTCCGCGCATTTTGCTGTGGCAGCAAGGATGACGGTACAAAGGGAGAATGGATCCCTGGCATCATTTATTCATCATCGTCAAAACGTTCGTTGTCTGTTTGCGACAATTGCTGTGAGCATTCCGTGCTTCAAAGGAAAAAGGCCCCCGCACGGACCAGAGACGACACACGAGGACGACGAGCTTGGTCCATGTGAGCACGGCAGGCAGCAGAGGCGTTGCCATCGTCACGCCAGGAAACAGCGCACGGCAGCGACGACGCGTCGTCACGGCAGCAGCGGCACAAAGTCACGGGCAGCTCTGTTTGCATGGGGACTCGGGACGGTAGCGCTTGACATTATTCAATCTTGGGCAGGCCGGCCCGGCCATTATTACTCTGTCCACTCATGGGAGCTTCGACTCTTGATGTTAACAAGGGTAGATAGGCTGGTAACCGCACATTCAAAGCACACCCAAGTTCCAACCAGCTGGTTAAAAAAAAAGAATGGTACGACTAAAATGTGAGGAATACGTGATTTTTAGGGGTTTTCACCAGATTTGATTTTTTAAAAAAATAATAGACTCGTCATATTTGTAATAGTGTCTAGTCAGTGGATTTTTTCCTGAAATTTTTCTTTCTTTTTACAATAAAGTAGGGAGAATCTGGGATTTTTTTTCTACTGTAAATTTGACTAATTTTGCTAACGTTTTGGAAAATCTGGCCAAATTTTCAATATCACAAATTGTATTTTTTAAAACAAAAAAATCCTGGTTCCAGTAGGTAGCCAAAGGTATAGAAGGATGCTTAAATGTATTCACTTTCATATCTCATTTATAGCCAAATTTGGCTAAACCTCCTTATGGATGATCACCAGTTCAATCACATCACCAAACTGGAATTTTTTGAAAATAAAATAACCCTTCCAACCCTCCTCCATTGCTGTACTCAAATTGTAAACATACTTTTTCTTTTTTTTTGTTTCCAATTAGGCTATGTAATGTTGCTGAAGTGGTGATCATCCATTCAATAATTTAGAAAAAAACTGCCTATAAACAGAATATGAAAATTTAAAAGAAATTAAGCACTTTCTATATTGTTTGCTTCTTACTATAACTTAACACAGTTCAATCTGGCAATTAAAAATAAAATTCAAATGAAAAACCCAAAAACACATTTTTGGTCATTTTTTGAAATTTTGTGACAAACCCATCCTGATCTTTAATGACCAAACATAAGTTAATAATCCGAATCCTGTCCAAATTGAACACCTAGCACAGTTTGTATGTCAATTGCTCAGTCAGTTATTCTTTTATAAAACATCCTCAATGATGTATCACCCAAGGAAAATCAACCATTGGCAAGTGAATTAGCCACAATAAGTGTTTGCTCACCTAACGCCTCCCAAATATATATGCAACTCATTATGGTATAGTCCAGTGTAGGGGGGGTATCCCAAGGAAAACCGGGTATCACCTGGGCATCAACCGTCGAAAACCTCTGATTATCACTTAAACTGATCTCCTGTTTGATATCCTGATGTTGGGTCTCTCTCACGAGAGAATCGAGGCTAAGATCTTTATCCTTTTTTCAAAAAATTGAAAATTGGGTTATATTTTTTGTTTTATAAGATCTACTTCTCAACTAGGGGTAGGTGGTAGGTGTAAGGTGTTAGGTGTTAAATTAGGTAGGAGCTTCTGGAAGTCAATGCAATTAGGGTTTAGGGTTTGGCCGTGCCCAACTGCCGTTTTTTTCTCATCTCAAAAAAAAAAACGACCTCACTTTCATTCCCTGTTTCTTTCATTTCCTGTTTTCTCATTAAAAAGCTCTAAAAAATGGCTTTGCATGTTCCAAGCCTGGAAAGGATTTTTTTTTTGCTTCTTTGTTGCGTTTATGTGTTTTTGTGTTATTGCTAGTTGGAGTCAATTTTTTTCTTTGAATTGAAGCACCTCCATCACTGCCAGCTTTTGCTCTGCCTGCTTGTTGCCTTATCATTGCCTCCTTTGTGCCCACTTCACCTGCTTGTTGCTTGTTTGTTTCCTTCGCACCTATTTCACTTGATTGTTGCTTGTTAGTTGCTTGCTACCAACTTGTTACATGTTGCTTGTTGTTTGCTTTTGCTTCCTTCGCTTGTCGTGCCTAATTTTGCTTGCTTATTTACTTCTACCATTGTCATCTACTTGCCTCCATGTCTTGGTTCATGTACCAAACAGCTATTCTACTGTTTCACCACATGTTTGCTTGCTTTGAGCTTCAAGCATAACCTCCTACTTGGTCCTTCCCCTTACTTGTTTGTGCAAGAGATAGAACATAGGAGGTGTGTACATCAACCTTTAGATTTTGGTAAGTTTTTCTTTCACATTTCTTTTTCTTCCTTGTATGTTTTTGTTTTTTGCATTCTTGTATGTGCTTTGTATGTTTTGTTTGTCATTTTTTTATTTTTTTGTTTATGTGGTTAATTTTTTGGTTGTTTGTTTTGTAGGTTTTTTAACACTTGCATATGGATATACTTAAACATTAATTTGAACCTTAATTTTAAATATTCTTCATTCGTTTCCTACGCCATATTTTTTCATTTTCTTACCCTTAACCTTTTTGCTTTGTAAACATTTATAATTGTTTTCTAAACCTTCAAACCTTATTTTATTGGATTGTAATTTTTGGTTTGTTTGTTTGTGCAATTGTATTCACTTTAAGATAATTATTATACAATAGAATTGTTTGCTTTTCTTTTATTAAGTCTTTTGTGAAAACTACAAAATGGAACAATCATCAAAAAATGAAAACAAAATAAGTGAAATTTGTGATATTTTCATAAATGAAGTTGTCATGGAAGAAAATGATATGGAAGAAAAGTCTAAAGTAAATCTTAGTTATAGTCTAAAACTAAAAAAAAATTAAAAACTAAAATGAAGAAAAAATGATGAAACATAATTTGAAAAACTATATAGTTGAAGGAAATTGTGGAAACTAAAAGCAAGGTTGTCACAACATTTGTGCGTTTGTCACAATGCAATGGATGCATTTGGATACAAACACACCCCTACATCACGTTAGTATAGGGTCAGTCTAAGTCAACCTAAAGTCAACCTAGGTCAAAAGGACTCTTGGGTTCTTCAAGGTAGGCTTATGGGCGGTCGAAATTTGGCCCGTTTCGATCACCATAAAACTTGTTGCAACGAATTTTTTTTGGTCATTGAAGGTTTGGTGACAAAAAAATTTCGATTGCTAAGCCTATGAAGATTGAAATTTTTCCATTGCCAATTGTGTGGCAATCAAAAATTTTCCATGACCACACATTTGGTGATGAAATGTTTTTGGTCATCATAAGTTTAGTGACTGAAAGCATTCTTCATCAATCATGTGGCGATTGAACTTTTTTTAATCATCACACGTCTATGGATCTAGGTCGTCCAATTAACGATGGATTAATCTCCACCATTGACTTGATGATGAAATTTGGTCTACCTAGTAATAAAATGTAGACCTTGCATGTTAAATTTCACTTTCTTCTTTGAGGTGTGCAAGCCTTGTGTTGTTTAACACCAACCATTACCATATACCTTGGCACGGAAGGGTGAAACCTTTATGGGTGTTTGAATTTTAGATTGTCATATTGCATTTGGTTTTCATTTTTTTTGGGCCCCTACCAAAGCATCATATTGTGTTTAAATTCATTCAATTCATTAACAGATTTTGACCCCCATGTAGTAGGTCTATTTTTATGCAAAGATTTTTGAAAGATGATATTTTGGCTTTTGTAGAAACTTGGGATTAATGATAAAGTTGTGATATCTTGAAGGAGTTTGGTTTCTTTTAGAAGATTTTTCTTGAAGATTATATTTTTACATGGTGAATTATTGGAATTTCCATAATTCTTCTTTTGCCTTAAGATATTTTTTCATTTAGTTTGCAGGGCCACAATGAAACACTAAACAGAGGATGACTTAAAATTTTCAATTGTCATGGGATTGGTGATCGAAATCCATTTTTAGTTATAATGCACATGTGAATGTATCCAATTCAAAAACTCAAGCCAAGAAATGATTAATTTTATATTACAAAACAAATGGTATAACATCCTTAAAAACATGTGGATGCCAATGATTTTTTGATTTATAAAATTTTTGAAAAAAAAATAGTTTAATGAAAGGAAATGTGGAAAGACAAACAATGAAAAAAATTATTAATCCATTTGGTTCTTCCATATCAATTTTTTTGTTGTGACTAATTCATTCAAAAAAAATGATATGTCGCAAAAGGAATTTGATGAAGACTTTGATTTGTTAATTGTTAAAAATAATTAACCAATCCAATTGTTGAGAATGTTTGGTTTAAAATGTTAACATTACATTTGTGTCCAAGAACTAATTTTCCATTCATAAGGTAATTTTCATAAGAGATTTTGCCAAATTTGGCGGAAAAAACTAATTAATTATATGTTTTGCCTAGGCTTTCAAAAAGTTATACAACAATTGTAAGCTTTGATTTATGGATGAATAAAGAAGTTCATGATGTTTTTGCTTTGGTTGCAATTTTTTTGGGATCTAATTAATAACCTAAACATATTACAGTTGGATTGTTTGAAGCTATAAAAATTTATGGATAAGTGTTGGCTCGAAACCTAACAAATTATGTTGAAGGTTAAATTTTACCGAAATTTTTATATCAATTTTTATTACCAAAATTGATTATTGGATTTTCATTACCAAAACCAATTATTGGATTTTTCTTACCAAAACTGGTTACCGGATTTTCCTTATTGAAACACATTTTACCAAAAATTGGTTTCACTATTGAACTAGATTAAATAATTTTAAGACCAATTTTTGTGGGATAAGGTTAATTGCCTGCTCCACCACTTTCTTGTTTTTCTTCTTAAAGGTACTTAAGGCTCTATACCTTTGAGATTGGATAGGAGATTTTTTTTGGAATAAATTAACCTTTTTTTTCATACTTTTATACGTAGAAGTTCTATAAGTTGTTTTTTTCTTTATATGTTGCAAATATTCTATTGTTTGTATGCAAGTTCTTCTTCTTTGTATTTGTTTGAAATTTACTTCTATAGTAAGTTTATGAAATTGTCCTACTAAATTTTGATAGTCTTTTTTGTGTTTAAGTTATTTGCTCATTTAAGGAGAATAAGAAGAATTTATCTTTTGTTCCCTTATTTTATTCTTTTCAAAACTTAGTAGTTTATAGGGTGGCCTTAATAGTCTATTAAACAACTTTGGTTTGAGTAAAAAAATCATTACATATGTGAAAGCTGAGTTTTCCAAACTGTAATGCAATGACTTTTGTTTTGAAATTTGTTGTTCGTTGTGAAACATTAGGTTTATAGGAAATTTTCAATGGTACTTGTTTTGGGCATTTTTTTCCCAAAACATGTCAATATGCTACGACTGATGAAAAAGTGTGCAACAATCTATCAAGGTGGTTGGCAGATTTACAAAAGTGTACAACTTGGCCCAAAACATCTAGGAAGTGTGGACCAAATCTTGATTATGGAATTCATCCTAGGAAACTCAATACACTAGTCAAAACAATGTGAGCTTTAAATTTCTTTTATATTTAGTGAAATTGGTAATTTTGTTTGAGATTGTTATTATGTTTTATTCCATTGTTTTGCAAGTTTGGTAGCAAAATAATGTTTCAAGAGGCATTGATGTTTTTAGATGTTATAGTTCTTTGCTACAACAAACAAACTATTGTGAGGGTGGATGGCCAACTACCACCTTTTACATGGCACATTTATTGAATCATTGTTCATTGTTTTTTCCCCTATTGTGACTACCTATATTTTAAACTAGTTCCATGGTCATTAGATACTAAATGATGCACTAAATTTTGTATCTTTGATTTTTTAATTTAGAAATGGGCCTAATGTTTTGCCATTTTTGTAAAACCCAATGAAAGAGGAATCAATTGTTGTTGATGAGTTAATTTTTTTTGCCTCTAACATCAGATAGGATATTTGTGTTGTGTTAGAGTCTTTCTTTTCTTTCTTGAGGAAATTTGAAAAAAATAAAGTTCATAATATGTTTTCTTTGATGTTAAATCCTAGGTTTGATAGCCTTCGTTTAATCTCATCATTCATTGGAAGGGAGAGCAAGGTGTTGTTATTGCAAGGATGTTTTGATACTATTGACATGTTAGTAATAAATGCAAAAAATGAATGGACAACTATAAATATGCCACCAACTAGACTTATTCCCTAATATAGATTAATATGGGCAATCAATCTAGCCTTTTTGTTGAGGTTTAAGGGTTCAATCAAAGTAACTTAAGACAAAGCTTTTTCATTTGCAACATGTCATGGTATCCATATTCGTGGCACTCTTGTTGAACGCCATTAAATTTGGATTTGTACCCATTTATAGGGAAAAATCTAGTTAAAGATTGTAGAAAAAAAGTTCCATGTAGAGGTTGGATACTGGACAAATTTCAATCATTATCAAGATTACAATGTATATGGGACAATGAAAAAAATGTTTATCTCAGGGTTTCTAGATAGCTTGTTACCACCCCTTGGAAACAACCATGGCCAATGGACTCAATGAACCAAAATTTCAGAATGTGGTTTCACCAATAATGTAATTACTTGCTCAGATTCCAAGTGTCGAGAAAAATAAGCAATTCAATTCTATTGAAAATTTGGCCAAGAAAGAATTCCCCAACATGGCCAGGTTGTGAAATATTGGACTTGGACAACGAAGAAGAAACCATGATAGATTCGGATAGGGAAGAGGAAACCACAAAACTAGCAATACCAAGGTCAAACATGGGTTCCGATGATATACACACCTACAAAATAAGCTTTATTCGATATGTCCAACATAGAGATAGGTCTGGTACCATTGAAATTTAGAAGAAATAGAAATTTAAAAACATAATAATGACTAACTATGTTTGGATGTTACTAGCTAAAAAAACAATTGAAACATTCCCAAAGATGGATTTTGTGCCTTTTAAATGTTGAATTGAAATGCCTGAAGTTAGGGTGCAAACCTTTTTGAATATGTATTCAATTATAACTAAGTCTTAACGTAAAATTGTTCAAGAAACCTATTTGGTGAGTGTTGATTACGCAAATTGTTATTTAAGGCAACAATGGGAGTTCAAAACAAGAAAGTAAATTCCAATGAAATAAACACACTTGCCTACAAGTGTTGAAATTTCAGCACATATGTATCTTACAAGCAAACAATTCAACCATAATAGTTGGTCCCAAAACTATAGACTTGTATTCTTGTATTGTAAAATGACTTAGAATTGCAAAACCCCAACAAAGACTATATACAACTCCAAGCAGGTGGGCTTGGGTCCCACAACATAAAAGAAACAAAGTCCTCCAACCACTTGTCAATCAACAAATGATTGAATCGCCACCAAAACCACGAGAAGTGTGGGATAATTGAAAAAGACAACATCTAAACCCTTGACGACAAAATAATGTTTATTCACTCAAACTTTGCAATACATACAATAATGTGCAATGTTTAGATGTAGAAATCAGTGTTGTTGGTGAATTGAAGATTACACCAAGTCCTCTCCATCTATTTTGTGTAATAGATTGATGGGTTGTAATAACAACCTTTAACTTCCTTTTGATTTTCTCTTCTCCAATCTCTCAATCTATTGTTCTCTTCTTTCTTTCTTTCTATTCAACATAGACTCCAAAAACAAAATCCATGTTCCTCTTCCATTTTTACTACCACTCCCAATTTTTAATTTTCATATAAAGTTGAAATCATGACTGTAGAGCAAAATTCTTTCGATTCAATTATGTGAGATATGTATTTTTCATTTCCTCTTATTCTCACAACATATTCAAATCGTAAACCTAAGTGCCCAAAGCATGTCGCTCGGCATCCATTTCTCTATTAATGCATTAATATTGAGTCTAGTAAATTCTCTTCTATCAAAGAACTAAATTGAATGATGTGTTGCAAAAAAACTTTATAGGGATTAATGTGATTATGCATACAATTACTAGTAACCATCTTCTATATTTTGTTAATTTTTTAACATCAATAATTAGTGATCTATGTTGTATACACCACACCTCAATAGCACCATGTATTTTCGTAATAATCAATTCTTGATGTTTTCAAGTAATGTTTTCATTATTTTTTAAAAATTACCCCACTCATCTAATTTTAATGCATTCCTTGGTGCATATTAATAAATTTGAAAATTCCACCCATAACTACAATTTATTCTTAATCTTTGTTTAACTTCTTTTATAGTTATAAACTCTTTCATCCATTCATCTTTTCTTTCAACAAGAGTCATAATCTACCATTTTTCATAATGTCCCTCATGCTCATTATTATAATAATCCAAAAGTATCATTGATTTTGCCATGTCTTGTTCATAATAAGTGAATAAATTAAGCTATTACTTGTTTGGCCCCTGATACAATCATTTTATTCACTCCATTATGTTTTCTTTCAATTCTATAAGCACCCATTAAATCTATAAGGTAATACCATATAAAGAACATGTATTAACAAAAATCCAAAATCAATTTCATCTTTCCCATCTTCAATTTCCATTAACTTAATTGTAATGTGGAAAGATCTCACATGAATTTGAAGAAATTACATCCTACATCCTCAAATTTGTTCAACAACAAATTAAATTATCCCAAATGTGGTTGCCATATGTTAGTGATATCATTTGCAATTGTTAAATATGATACTCCATAAATGAATTAGTTATAAATATATCACTACTTGGTCCTTGTGCTACTCCACTAGAATGAGTACCATGTAAACAAACTAACTATGACAACATTCAATAAAATCCACATACAATTCAACACAACAAAATTGAAGAAAAAACATCTTTTCCATTTCATAAAACCACGAAACTCTATAATGTCTTTCCCTTTTCCTTCCTCTCATAAATCCTATGTCTACTATATTTCCCTAATAGATTAGTAGAAGGATACAAATAATCGCCATTAGAACCCCTTCAAGTTAGTCGAATTGTATTTTATACTCCCTGCAAAATGGTTATATAACTATTTGGCAAATCGACTTGCCACAAATCAACTACACTATGTTGTCGTAACAATATGTTGCCATATTGACTTGCTTATATTGTCATACCAATTCGCCTACTCTATCATATTGTTTTGCCTATTTTAATTGTCATCTCAACTTATCTACACAATGCTTTCTAGTCAAGTCAACTTGCTTGTATGATTACTACTCTATATCCTTTTGTTAAGAAACATCATTACAATGCAAGGAAATGGTTTATTCATACCATAGTAGTTACCATAACTTTAGACAATAAATAATCAAGAGACTAAATGTTTTACTTTATTATGATTTTGTAAATGATAAACGAAGAACAAGACTTGGTGATTGAATTAGAGTCAAGTTTTCTATTGGGACTATTAAATTACCACATCTTAAGAACATTGCAAAGGGTGAATCAATATTTCTTTTTCATGTAGAAAATGTTTAGCAATTTTGAAGGAGGATTTGTATTTGTTGAAACAAGATTATCCTCCCACATATTACCAACCTTCAACTAGTGATATTCTAATTGATGAAACATTAGTTAGTTAAGGAATGTGTCAAGGATTTACAAATTATGGATGAACATTTATTGATGAATAATAGTTACAAAAGATCAATCTTAGAACCATGGAAACTCCTTAGTGTGTGAAAATCAATTCCAAACTAAATACAAGTTTATTCAAACCAACTTTAAAAGTTGTTATGGGAGTTTAAAGGACATTTTTGCTTGGATTTACTAAGATATGAAGGACATACCTCTAAACTTAGCTTAACACTTATTTGAACTTGATATTTCAGTACCACCAACCCATCAAGCAAGGTATTAAATGAATTTATACTATGCTACTATTGTTAATCAAAAGATAGACAATTTATAACAACATGATTCATTCAACTAGTCAAAAAAATCACGTTGTTATTCCCAATTGTTGTGGTACTGAAAAAGAATGGTAAGCTATCAATCTATATTGATTTTTGGAAGTTAAATGTTGCCATGAAAAAAGACCCATATATCTTTTGTTGTTTCTTGATAATATTCAGATATGAAGCTTATTCATTTTTGGATGGATTCTTCAAATACCATCAAATTTTTATTGCACCAAAAAATTGGTACAAAACTATTTTTGTTATTGATTGGGGATTTGTTTTTTAGTTAATAATGTTGTTTGGTGTTAAAAATGGACCACCATCTTACCAACAAGCTATAAGTAAAGCTTATTGGAAGTATATTGATGTTTTTATGAATATCTTTTTGGAGGATTTATGATGTTCAATGATTTACCAATGCACCTAAAAGAACTTTGAAATTTTTTTAGACTTGTAAAGATTATGGAATCGATTTAGATCCCAAAAAATGTGTTTTATAGTTTTCTTTAAAATGATAAGTAATTTCATTGTTTCCAAGGAAGGTAAATTTCTTGATCCCAAAAATATATAGTCTATTTTCAATATGCATATACCAATCAGCACACTATAGATTCAAATGTTTAACAATATGACAAATTTCATTAACATTTTATCAAAAAAAAATCTTTCATCATGGAGCTTATAACCAAACTCATGAAACAATTGGAACATTATGTTTGGACATATGTTTCTCAAATTGTTTGGGAAACAAGTAAGAAATGATTTGTAAAAGCACTAATTATAATCAATTCAAATTGGCAACTTGAGTTTCATGTGCATATTGATGCATTTCAATTAGTTGTAGGAACTTTAGTTGTTCAATACCCTACAAGCAAGTTTCACCAACTAATAATCTATGCTTCTAAAGTATTAAATTTTGTTAAAAGGAATTATACCACTACTAAACAATTAGCCTTAACTATGGTCTATGATCTGTGGGCATAACATAGTAAAGTATGCCATTTGAATACACTTGCTGATTTTTTGGAAAGTATCCATAAAATATATCTTAAGTGAATTCATGAATATTATTTAAGTCAATTATTAACAATTAGAAGTTCTTTGACTTGATTGCATAATATTGAAGAAACACATGTTTTAATGATTCATTACTTTTCATTTGGTAAATACCATTACAAATATCTA
Organism: Sphagnum contortum; assembly: GCA_963920785.1. NCBI lineage: Eukaryota > Viridiplantae > Streptophyta > Sphagnopsida > Sphagnales > Sphagnaceae > Sphagnum > Sphagnum contortum. Next base: position 9,693,596 of record OY987294.1, on the reverse strand, counting down.
TCTAGTTTGCAAGAATAAAGAACAATAATTCTTCAATGGATATATATAGAATATTTTTTCCATTTCTATTAATCGAATTTTTATTTAGATTTTTTTTAAAATTACATTCCTCGCATTCTAAAATAGTACCAAAATTATTACATCATCAATAATTTCACCATCAAGAATTAATACATTTGTTTTATACATTTTCTTCAATATTCCATTTTCCATTGTTGGAATTTTAAATTTTCATTTTTTCTTTTATTACCTCCTCCCTTATGGTCGGTGTCGACCATAAGAAATGGAGTATGTTGTTGATAGAAATTTCATTTTTATGTTATTCCATTGTTGGAATTTAAAATATTCAGTTTTTCTATTGTTCCCTCCCCCCTATGGTCAGCACCAACCATAAAGGATGGCGTATGTCATTGAACCAAATTTGATTTTTTATTACCTTTATAGTTACCAAATACCCTTATTGAATTTCAAATCCATAACTTTAATGATTGCCACATTTCATTTAATTGAACATATATTTAAATTCGTCCTTATATTTATAATCGAATTTAAATAACCTTATATTTAAGTAATGAATGTGAAGAGATTTATGGGCTCATTCTAAATGAAAATGTACTTGGATCCCTTTAAATGGATATTTATTCTTGAATTGTCCAGCCCCACATTTGAATCTTCAACATATTAAATCAAGGACAATTTCTCAATTAAATCTAAATATATGGAATGCATAAGCTAAATTTTTGTGGAGGATGTACTTGGGCAACTAATTTATTTAAGCAAAAAATATTGTATCATCATTGAAATTTAAAAGTGTTTTTTTTCATTTAATTGTTATATTTTTGCTTGTTTAGTTATCAAAACATTTATCTATTTCCTCTACTCTGGCATTTAAAAAAATATATATATATATAGGGTAAAAATTTAAAGTAAGAGTGACTTAGAATGGTTCCTCTCCCAAACACCATCACCCTTATAATCGGTGCCAACTATAATGGATGATGTAATGGCTTTTTGAAATGATTTCATCAAACAATATATGAAATTGTGGCATCATCATTGGTTTTTTACGAGCATTAGAATTATTTTTAAAATTACTCTCAAATCATTCAAAAAATTCATATGTCATAAAATGAGTTAAATTCCAACATTGTTTTATGAAATAATTCATATCCACTAGGCCTAATTTTATTTGTCCATGCATTCTTTTGAAAATTTGATTTCTATTTTCAATGCTTTATCATAATTTTTGAGGCCATTGCAATTCCCCACCTAAGGTCCACAACTAACAACCTATTTAAAGAAACAACTAAACCAAACACCATGATTATCAGGAGAATTGGAACCCAATAGAAAATTGTTTCTTGTCCACTAACCATTCATCCTTCATGGTGCAATGGTGGGTCCCTTTTCATTGTGGCCCTCATATCGCGAGTGCAATGTTTCCATAAAGGTGCTATAATCTTAACCGAGTGCAATTACCATATTCCCTTTTCTCTTGGACAGGTTGATATTATTTTCTATTCAACTCAGTGATAAGATTTTTTTAAGAAGACAACTTGTCTAATCTTCTATTCTCTTGTAATTGATTTTCAATTGTTCTCGAAGCCTTTCTTTTGTGTTATTCTATTCTAACTAGTTACATCCACTTGCACACTACCAACCTTTATTCATTGTCATCATTTTTTGTGGGTGTTCATTCACACTTATCCTTCACTGACACACACTAGGAAGATAAAATTATTTCATGATTACATCCCCTTGTCCACTTAATGAAATATCTTTCTTTTGATGGGCATTGTGTTGATTCACCTATGACATTAGAGCTAGTTTGTTACACAACTATATCCACAAACTTATTTACAAGGATCCAATGTTCAAAAATTCCAATTTCAAATGATACCATAGCTACTGATACTCCTAATGTTTCACAAGTTATTAGACATTGCAATTAATTAAATTGTGTATAATGTAGAATTCAACTAAAGTTCAACCTTGTAGTCAACAAAAACCAATACTTGTATGCACTCTAGTTGATCCTAGAAAATAGTTCATAGCTTATTTTGCTCCATTGTGTATGTCATTCTATGTATTTTCATGAAAAATATGCAACACATACTTACACAACTCTACACATCTTCCACAACAAAAAATCAAGCATTATTGTTTTCAATCCATTACATGTCTGTCTTTTTTTTTGTCACAAATCTATCACCTTGTTCAAAATAACAACCGCATTGACAAACTTTGGACTTGACCTTAGACTGGACTTTGGATTGGACTTTCAACTGGACCCCATTTATTTGTTGCAACTAAGAGGGTTCAATCATATTTTCCTTTGATTACACTATTTATAGAACAATTCCACACATTTAAATTTTCAAATGAAAAAATACAATAGAGAAATATGTAATTCTCTCATAACATCTTTTTGTTTAACTACAATTTTCCTTCTCTTAGTTGATTTCATCTCTTAAATCAATCTCTTTGTTGCATTATATGAACATTGTAATATTCAGGGAACAAATTACATTCTTCCAGGTTGCTTTTGCTTTCAGACAGTTCAACAATGGATGGAAATTATGACGATGTGCTATTGCATTTCTTATATTTAGCTTTCATGGTCCACTATGATCCTTTCTATGACTATCTTAATCAGTTCCAAAATGTTTCTTGCCTATTCTACTTTCACATAAGTAATATCCACACCATCTTTACTTTATGTTTTTGGTGTTTCGAGAGGAATGTAATACTCCTTGATATAAACATTTGTACAAGTATGATCCTCGAACTCCTACACTAATTATTTCCACCGATGAAAAGTCAATATTGCAAAACAACTTCAATCGACTCTTGTTTCTTCTTATCAACAATATCATGTTTTTTTCTTGGACATTTTCAAATTCTTTTGAAAAATGGGATATTTACAATTTTGCCGGCAATTTTCATTTGTGTGTGTGCTTGCAATCACGGACATATGATGGTGAACATTCTTCCTCTCAAGGCCTCGATGTAACATTGATTAGGTTGTTTGACCCATGACATTCTTCATTTTAGTTTTCTCCTTCTTCAAATGTCAATTGTGATGGTGTTTTTGGGCTCCTCTATTGGAGTTCTTTTTTTTTGTTCTACCAATGCGTCTTGATTTGCATCATATCTTAAAATAGGCAACTCATATTGGTTGTCATTTAGATCATTTTCACTCTCTTGTCATTTCTTGTGTGACGCTTCTACGAATGAATATTGTTTTGGTATGTTTGTCCCCAATAGATATTATGCTTAGTGTAATAGATGAGTCCTATAGTTGCGGTTTGTCGACTCAACTGGCCATGGATTATCCCTAGGAACTTGTCGCAAGTTGTTCACGAAATCCAAATCAAATATCCGTATAATTGTGGCATAGACTTTGTATTCCTACATGTTATTTCTCAATGCCCAATATCCCACTTTAACATTGTAGTCTACATCTATCACTTTCATCTATCTTTAATCCATTCTTGGATACAGATCCAAGTCTCTAAGTGTTCTAGCATGCATTCTCATAGTTTCAAACCTAGACTTGCAATGAAAAGCTTTTTGTGTCCACCATACCTTTTTCTTACATACAATATTTGAAGAGGTTCATGTCCATTTTGTATTTATCATTTTTTTACAACCTTTTTACTATGTGGGATGTGAACATTTATGGCGGTCAATTATTGATGTTCTACTATTTGATTAGTGATTGTTTATCTTAATAGTCATAGCCTATAGTTCTTTATTGATTTTAATTAATGCAAGATGTTTCAGAATGTGCCACTTAATGGCATTTCATCTTTTTGAGATTGGACACCATTGTAATGCATTACTTTTTCTAGATCTTTAACTTTGAACACATTTACTTTCTTTTCAATGTGAGAAATATCAATTGCCTATGCATACACAAAACCTTTTATTCATTATTACTTAAGTTTTGTTTTCAATTACGATATACATTCAAGGTCTTATTTTCTCATCCTTCTCTTTTCACATATGTCCATCTATTATTGTTATAATTATTACAAAAAATATATTTTAATTTTGTCATTACAATTAAATCCATTTTCCATTGATTACATATCAAATACTTCAACTTGCAAAAGAGGAAGCAATGATTATAGTTGTTCAAACTAACGTTGACGAAGTAAAAGAATCAACAAGTGATGGAACTTGACAATCTATGCAAACAAGCTCTCCGAATGTTGATCATGAATATCAAGAGCCAATTGAAGAATTAAATACATTGATATTGAATGCACTAGAAGCTACTATCAACATGTTTGGAATAATTGATTAGGTTACAATAGAATGGTGGCCTCAAATTCCAAGGTGACAAGTTGATAAAAAATTGGTGAAAACTTTGAATGATGGTGGAAGTAATGATTGACCACTAGAGAGAAAATTATTTGGAACAACAAGTCTCAATTTGTTTAATACAAAAATTGTCAACTCGACAACCAATAATTGTTGTAATGGTGATGAACATGAATCCACTTATGGTTGTTGTACCTACTAATGTTTTGTGCATTCAACTACCAAAGTATCATGACAATGATGATCATGTTATACATATTCAATAACTAATTAAAGTTTGTGCGAATAATGGAGAAGATACATATGATCATACTTCAATATTTTCCAAATTCTCTTAAAGGGAAAACTATTAATTGGTTTGCTAAATATGAGATGGTTCATTTTGTGATAACATGGGATAAAGTACAATGGGCTTTCATTACTTGATTTAGTGAGATTTGTAATGAATGATAAACAGCTACAACTTTAAGATATGCAAAAAACAAAAGAAATATGAAGTCATAGAAATTTACTATGATAGATTCTTATGACTTTGTGTGGTTATTCCACAACCACCACATGACATTTTTTTGAGAAAAGCCTTTAGAAAAGGATTCATAATTAAGGTCAAGATGGCCATTATAAGTAGGCGGCAAAAAAATTTGGTGGAACTGGCAAAATCAACAATTATGATAAAAAAAGAAATGTAAAAAAAAATGAAAAACATAGGAAGATATTGCCAAAAGTTTGATAGTGAAAAATCAGAAGATTTTGATGGAGAAAAAAAATAACAACCTATGAAGAAAACAATGAAAGATCATTCTGAAACCTATAAAAGAGATGTGTATTGTCAAAATTATAATAATGAAGGACATCTTATTAAAAAATGTAAGTTATTGAACAAATTTTGCCGAATATGTAAATAGAATGATCACAATATTGATCAATGTCCCAACAAAGTAATGGTTGGAAGATATTATTCGAGGGAAATTGTTCCAATGCATGTGGTCTAAGCAGAAACACCAACTGTGTGAGAGTAAAAACAATTACAATAGTACAATACACCAAATAATCAATTCAAGGTTGTTAGAACCAATATGACATGGCCATTTTGCGTCAGGTGTTCGTCTTTACGCGTCCATCACATTTGTCAAAACAAATGCAAAAAACTTTTCATTAATATTTAAGCAACCCTTGTTGCAAATGTCAACCAAAAATAAATTTCGATCGCCAATCTTGAGGCAACCAGAAATTTTGGTCGCCCTTTTATGTGGTGATTGAAAAATTCTCAATCATCTTTTTTTGTGGCAACTAAATTTTTCAGTCACCATAAAAGGGGGGGCATGTCATATTTTTTGGAAAGCCCTTAACAAAACAAACATAATGGGGGGGGGGGGGGTAGAAACCAAAGAAGAATTTTTAAATGAGAGTGGGATGAAAGAACAAAGAATAAAAGGAAAGGATGTATGAAAAAAAAGGGAAAAAAACAAAAGGGGAGTGGGAACAAAAGAAGCAGAAAATAAGCAAAATAGGGGGGGGGTGTGGAAAACTAAAGAACAAGGAAAAAAACCCAAATGGTGAGGAAGGAAGAAAAAATAAAAAGTGGGGTTTTCACCAAATGGCAACTAAATTCACTCACACTGATTGAATTTGTTTAGCCCCATTAGATGGTAATCCATCGGTTGCCACCTTATTCAATTACCACTGTTGGATGGTAAACAAAACGGATTCGATCCCTGCCATTAAATGGCAACCAATATCATTTTGGTAGCCATTAGATACGGTCATCGGTGTTGGATGGAAATTGAAAATGGAAAAATATGACAAACTCCCTTTTGCATGTTTTGGTCCCCAAAAGGATGGGCGACTTAAAAGGTTATGGTCATCATCCAATTGTCACAATTTATGTGATGTCACCGAAGTTATTTTAGTTGCTAGAAAAAGGGGCATGTCACATTTTTTTGAGAACCTTTCAATAACTCTCGACAAGAGCTTTCCAAAAAATATGACAACCCCCCTTTTGTGGTGACCAAAACAATTCGATCACCATCCAAAAAATAATGACGATAGGATGGCAACCAAAAACGTTTGGTCACCACACCTTGTCCCATGTTGATCGCCCCCCTTATGGTGATTCAAAAACTTTCAGTCGCCACAAGGATGGGTGAGCAAAGGAATTTGGTCGGCACCTTTTTGTAACAACGGAAAAAAAATTAGTCACCCTTCCCTATGGAGATCGAAACTTTTCAATCGCCATCAAATAGTGGTGGTCTTTTGGATGAAGGCCAAGTTTTTAATTCAGTCACCATCCAACACACCCCACCATCAGATGGCAACTGAGAAATGATCGATTGCCAAAGGGGTGTGGGCATGTGCTATCATTTTGGAAAAACAACCATTGCTTTCCCTTTTAAATGACTGAGAAAATTTAGTTGCATTCCAATGGTAGGGGCATGTCGGATGGTGATAGAAAAACATTTGTCACCCTCTCCATGGTGACCATGGCAATTGGAATTTTTCAGTCGCCACAAAAGACTAGCTTGTGCCATCTTTTTGGAAAGCCTTCATTGAGGGTTTTCCAAAAATATATGACATGCCCCACTTTTTTTGGCAACTAAAAATATTTAGTTATTGTCGGATAATGGGGGTGTATGGTATGGTGATTGAAAAAATTTGGTTGTTATTTGACATACCCCCACCATTAAATGGTGACACACCCACACCATTGAATGGCGACCAAAATTTTTTGGCTGTCGAAAAACGAAAGCGATGGTTTTTTTTCCAAAATGATAGTAGACCCCCCCCCCCATTTTTGGCAATTATAATATTTCAATCGCCATTTAATGGTGGGTGTGTGCTAGATGGCGACCGGAAAAATTCGACCTCCATCCGAAAAATTGCCATTATCCAATTTTCAATCGCCAAGAAAAAGGGGGGCGGGGTAGGGGTTGTTGTCATATGTTTTTGGAAAGCCATTGTTGAGGGCTTTCTAAAAACATATGTTACGCCCACTTCTATGGCAATAAAAAATTTCCAATCGCCACAAAGAAGGGTGACCACCAATTTTTGGTCATTACAAGGTTGATAATTAAGAAAATTCAGTCAATGGTGACCAAAACATTTATGTCACCAAAGGGTTTATTGACTAAAAAATTTTGGTCATTATACCTTGTGGTGATCAAAATTTTATTTGGTTGCCACAGGGTACGACGATTGAATTTTTTCAATCGCCACAAGGTTTACAATGACTAAAATGAATCTAGTTTTGATCGCCAATAAGCTTGCTCCAAGCAACCCAAGAGTGATTTTGACCTAGGTTGACTAAGTTAACCTTATACTAACATGGTGCAAAGGTGCATTTACATTCAAATGCGTTCGTCACGTCATGATGAACTCATGGACGCAGTGACAACCTTGAATCAATTTGGAAGCACTACAATAAAAGGTGTCCCTATACACCAAGTGATTTCATTGGATTTTGAGTAAATTCATTGGATGTAGTGAATAGGGATTAATGAACTGCACCCACATTTTGTAATAGTGAAATTGACAATATAAATCAAGACCAAATGGTCAGAACTGGTGAGGTAATGGTAAGAAGAATCAGAATAACATGTATAACTAGCACGATTATAACCAAAATAATAGATTTCGACAGAATGGAGTAATGTGTTTTTGTTATCATAAAGGACATGTAAAAGTTGATTGTCATGTGTGGAAGAACGTAATGAAAAAAGGAGAGAAGAATCCAAACAAAAAATAGAATTAATCATTAATGTTGCCCTAGTCAAGTAGGACTAGTCGGTTGTTGATTTGTGTGTGACCACATGAGGTCATAGGGCGAGTATGCCAATAGAAGAGCCTCCAAAAAGAGAGGTCAATCCTATTAGGGGTCAACAAACCAAATGGGAGAAAGAAAAGAAGGTTCATTTGGATGTAGTCAAGGAATTACATAAAATTCAAAACTTTGAAAAAAAAGCCATTGAAGTAGAAGGGTTACTTGCTAACTTGAAACTAACCAAGTTATTTACTTAGCCAAGAGGGCAGAATGGAAGAGTGCCATAACGAACAAGAAAAGAAGTCGATTTGTCAAGTGGTTACAAGAGATTAGTTGAATTGACCAATCAATATGCCAAGTTAATAAGAGTTGGCATACCAAGTACATTGATAGGGAAAGTTGATATGATGGGAAGTAAAATCATATTATAATGGAAGTGACATGTCGATAGGAAAGGTTAATTTGATGAAAGCAAGTGAGTCACAAGGAGTTGACAATAATCTAAACAAGGAAAAATCAATTTGTCTAAATAACTAAACCAAAATGATTGTACAGAATGTTGTGGCAATCTAAAATGGAATGTTTGAAGATAAGTTAGCTCAAACATAGAATGGGTATGGAATCAATATGGACTTAGTAACAAAGTTACAAAAGGGATTATGAATTTGAAATTCGAACTGAAGTTGGACAATTGATGAAAATTTGTCCTCAATTAAAAGGAATGGTGGAAGAGTCCTTGATCAAAATGAAAGAAGATCAAGTTGCAGATGTTTGCAAAATAACAACAAAGGTTGAAGATTTTGATGAAGTTATGCCAATTGTTCAAATTTAGGTGGGAAAGTTTTAAGTAAGGGATGTGTTATTGGATGGTGGCTCCAGTGTGAACATTACATTTGAGAGTTTAAGAAAGAAACTCGGATTGGGAAAACCTCAATCCACAAGAAGAAAAACTATCTTTTGCAACTTGTCTACTATGTATGTCAGTACTATGTTGCATTCATAATGGAATTCAAAGTGTTGTTTGTGTCTTGTTGTTGGAATTTTTGTTTCTAAAAATTGATAGTGAAGTTCAATTTTCATTTCTTGCATTCTTTCCAAATCTTGATCCAAAATTTTTGTTTGAGAAGCAAATTTAAGCAAAGTAGTTAACTATGAAGATTTTGTTCTATTGTAGAAGTTTGTTCAGATTTGAATTAGAATGTGGAAAGATGGAAAATAAAATTATAACTGTAAGTTTGAGGAAATAATTAAATTAGGTTGTAGTACATGAACAAGTGGAAAATGGCGCTGCCATCAACAATAATTTGAGGGCAGATCAAATAAATCAATAGTTTGTAACACCTAGAAAAGTTTTTCAATTCGAACATAAACATTCGTGGATTAAATGAAGACTTGTAGACCATAGAATGCCTCAAGTAGCACCGAAAATTCCTTGTGAAGTGTAAACTAGAGAAGCAGGTGCATTAGCAATTTGCAACAAAACTCCAATAGAGAATAATGTCATATTGAAAATGCAGATTCATAGGTTGAATTTATATGAAGGAATTGGGAATCTAAACCTCGACAGAGAGTTGTGTTTAAGTTAGCAGGTATGATGCAACAACATGTTTCTAATGTTTTGACTTATGAAGAAAAAAAAAGACTCAACATCTTAGAAAAATAGGAAGTAATACCAAGGTACAAATTAACTTCACCTCCTTACTGTCGAGAATAATATGAGGATGAAAAGCTTGAAGAAAGAGCTCAAATTTTTGAACCTCAAATTCATTATCTGGTTAAGTAAAAAGCCACAACTTAGAGCATCAAAATGTCTAGAGGAGTTGAGTCGGTACTTGTAGTTAAACAAAAATTATAGTCTTACTAAGAGCAAAACCAACAGTGGTAGAAGGTGTACCTACAACTGTTAGAGTAAGGTATAGTGAACCCAAACTTAATTAGTTAAATGGAAGCATTGTTAGAAGAGTCCCACGAGATTGGAGTAGAGGAATTCATAATGTGAATATAGTTCCAAGACTGAACCCTCGACGTTGCATGTATTGCCATCAGATTGGACATTAGATTGGACACTAACCCATACCATTATTGGCATGAAGTTTAAACAACAAACTGTAAGGGGAGCATACCTTGTGAACATGCATATAAAGATGCCCATAAAGGTGGACATGGATTTTGTTAAACAACCATCAGATCCAAGAGGAGGAGGATTAGGACCACCAAGACCTCCATGACCTTCAAGATATTTTGGATTGTTAATGATGGATCCAAGCGAACCACCATTACCACCAAATAGACCTTATCATTGACCACTTAACTATTTTGAGTATGTGAAAGATTCTAACTTAGATGCTCATGTTAAAGTTTTTAAGGCAACCAATAGAGTAAATGGTGAAACAGAAAATGTAAAAATTATTAATTTTTTTAGTTTTACCCTCAAAGAGACTATGTTTGATTAGTGTAATAATTATATGGGAGACTACCTGGATTATATTTTTGTAGAATTGTAGTTAGTTTTCTGTAAACGGTTTAAAACAATTCAGAATGATGAGCAAGTTTATTTGTAGTTGAAAAAATGAAGCAGGCGAATAATGAAAGAGTGGAGGTCTATTATGAGAGATGATTGAAGTTAGCCAATAGTCTTCAACACAAGACAACAAATAGTTTCCTAATTACTATTTTCATATTTGAATTACAAACATATTTGTGTGTAGCAACAACAAACATAAAGAGAGAAACCTTGTAGTAGCACAAAGAAATAGCTTTGGTTGGTGAAAAAGGGATTTTGAAGTAGAGGTTGTAAGTAATTTGTTAGTACCATAAACTTATAAGACAATATTAACTTAGAAACCTTAGATAGTTACACAGAAAACAAGAATGTTTATACAAACTATCACAAGACAAATCATAATGTTGAAAATTGTAGAGTCAAAAGAAATGAAGACTTTGTTCCAGTAGTTTCTTAGGTTACCACTCAAGAAATCAAAGTACAAAAACCTGTGAGGTATTCCTATCATATCTATGGTGATACTGGACATAAGATCACAAAATTGTCCTAAGTACAATGACATGCAAAATATGTTTAAAAACAAAGGAGTGAAAACACAAAAAAACAAGATGTGGTAAAACCCAAGGTTGCCAAACCTTCAATTTTTATAATGGATGTCAACATGGCCAATATCAAGAGCAAGATTACTGAAAAGAAAATGTTCAAAGATAGAGAGCCAATCAAGAAGAAGTCTATTGCTGATTGGGAAGAGGAGCAAAGATTACAACAATCTTTTGTTAAGACAATACAAGAGATGCAAGTAGAAGACCCACCAAAAAATTTGAATCAAAAGGAGAAAACATAGTGGAGTACAAGTTGGGCAAAATTACCAAAAACTGAGGTGTCCACAAAACCAATTGTACCAAAAATTCTGTTTGTTATTCCTTAAAACAAAGTTATGTCTATGGAACATATATTCCAAAATATCAATAAACAAATGTTGGAAACCACCTATACCTTGAAATTAGGTCAATTGTTAAAGATAACATTAGATCTTAACAAATATATGTGGTAGAAACTAAAGCCAAAAAAACCTAACATAGTTACTAAAGTGATATTAGAGCCTAATGTAGCCACAATGATTGAAACACACTTTAAAGTTAACACTACAACTATAGAAATAGATAACCAAATGATAGTTATCCAAGCACATGTTGGGAAGAACATTGTTGAGGATGTTTTGTTAAATGGAAAAGTAAATGTAAACATTATAACAGAAAACCTCATAACAAAAATAGGTTTACCCAAACCAAGACCAACCCCATACCATTTTAGAATGGTGGATCAGAATATGACTAGACCTTTAGGAATCATTAAAAATTTGAATATTCACATACATGGCATACCTTATGTAGCCACATTTATTGTTTTGTAAAACATTGTGGTAGATTTTTGTTATTCTATGTTACTAAGAATACATTGGCTCATAAATTCAAAAGTTACACATGACTAGGGCAACAATGTCATTACTGTTCAAGGTAATGGAATAATCAGAACAATATCAGTTAACAAGAAGATGGGAGCAAAAACCAAAAGACCCCAAATACTTGTTTGTTATGAATTGTTGGAAGGGTTAATAGATGAAGAGGAAGATTTGATTTTTGAGACAGACCCAAAACTATTCTCAATTAACACAATCACTATCTTAGAAGAAACAATTTTCTTATTGAATATTGGAGTGTCAAAAATTATAATCAATGAAGAATATAAACCATAGTAAAGGGCATCAGATCAACGAGTAGTAGAAGTGATGCCTTCAATAACAAAAATAATAGAATTTGATGTCAGACTAGATATATCACTTGAAAATAAGGTTTATCTACGAACCTATTACCATCATAACCAAGCTGATATTGAAGTGGACAAAACACCAACTAAAATTTAGGTATAGAACCTTCAAATAACAAGTTGGACTTTGACTAGAGAACAACAATTTGTTAAATTGAATCTTGGTATAGAAACAAATCCATAGTGCATCAAAGTTAATGCACAATTAATAAAGGAGAAAACTAAGGAGCTTCAAAATTTAGTTAAGGAGTTCAAAGATGTGTTTGTTCGGACTTATAACCTTGGATTTAAAAAACATACTTCAAGAGTTAGCTCAACACATAATTAAGTTAAACACTTCAATCCCACCAACACATCAAGCAAAATACAGATTGAACCCTAATTATGTTGCAATTGTCAAACATGATATTGACAAACTATTAGCAACAAGATTCATTTAACCAATAAAGGAGGCTACATGGTTATCACATATAGTGTTAGTACCTAAGAAAAATGGAAAACTAAAAATTTGAGTAGATTTCAAGAAGTTGAATAAGGCAACCAAAAAAAATCCTTATATTTTACCATTTTTTAATGAAGTACAAAACATTATAGCAAGGTACGAAGCCTATTCATGTTTAGATGGATATTTCGAATACCATCAACTTTTTATAACCTTTGAAAATAAATACAAAACAACCTTTGTAATAGATTGGGGAACTTTTGTTTGGATGGTGATGCCATATAGGCCACCAACATTCCAAAGAGCAGTCAATAGAGCTTTTAGAAAGTACTTACACTAGTTCATGAAGATATTTGTAAATGACTTCATGGTTTATACAGATATGGAGAGTCATTTGATGAAGCTTAGATTTTTCTTTCAAAAATGTAGACAAAATAGAACTAATTTTAACCCAAAAAAATACTTTTTAGGATATTTTCAAGATTGATTTTAAGGTTCATAGTTTCCAAGGAGGGAAAATACCACACCTTCAAAAGGTTCAAGCAATTTGTTACTATGCCAGTACTTACAAATCCACAACAAATTCAGGTCTTTAATGGTATGGCTCAGTTTTATAGATGTTTCATCAAGAACTTTACCTTTATCATGGCACCAATCACAAAGTTGATGAAAAAAAAAAAACCCTTTATATGGACCACAGAACGTCAAGAAGCTTGGATCAAATTAACAAAAATATATGGAAGCACCAATTATGATACCTCCAAATTGGCAGTTGGAATTTCATGTGCAAACAAATGCATCATTACTAATAGTATGTGCAATGTTAGCACAGAACCCAATTGGTAGGTATGACCAACTTATAATATATGCCTCTAAACTACTAAATAAAGCAAAGTAAAATTATAACTACTACACAAAGAAAAGCCTTAGTAATGGTTTATCCTCTACATATGTTTAAACATTTTATGTTGGGAAACAAATTTGTGTTTTATGTAAACTACATGTCTCTTGTATATATGGTCAACAAACCACATGTGTCTAGAAGGATAACTATTATTTTTAGAGTATGAATTCACAGCAATCTACAAGCCTAGTAAAACACATGTGGTAGTTGATGCTTTATCCAGATTACTAGATAACTCAAACCATTGGGAGTTTCAGATTAGATTGTAAATGCATCACCATTTTCTATAAAACCTATATAGGAAGCAAAGAGCTATTTGGAGACATGTCATATGCTAGAAACTTTGAACCTAGCTCAGAAATAGAAGTTAATAAAAAAGGCAAAGTATGTTAATAAAATTACTACAATTTTGCCCATTATCTATCAAAAATATAATGTGTAATATTTTAGTAATAAATCTACCATGATGATCTCCAAAGTAAACCATGGAAAATCTGTCAATTGGGCTACAATTATGTATTCTCAATTGCTCAAAAAGTTGATTAAATGGCCAAAGTGTCAAAAAAAATGATTAAGGGAACAACCAAAAGAGAACCAAAAAAGGATGTAAGCCATTTTGTTGTCCTAGAAGTTCTATTTCAGAAATGGTTTCCACTAGAAGGAGTAGAGCCATAGGAAAAGAAGAAGTAGACAAAACAACCACATGAGAATTATTTATGATTTCCAAATTAGAAAGTTTAAGTAGAATATTGGTCACTTCTACACTATATTTTGTTGCCTATTGAAACATACTAGCAACAAAATGTTCATCTAAGTTTGCTTATAACCCTTGTACAAACTCTAACGTATGAAACCTAAGAGTTTGTCCCATATAACTAGTACTTCAAGGACTTGAACTTTTGTGTGCAATCTAGATTACTCCAAGTATGTTTATTCTTGTTGTATAACTTGGTCTTGAAAGTAGTATACCTTCATTATTATGTGGTATTGGAACAAATTGTTGTACTTCTAGTGGATCTAGGTCTAGGTCTTGTATTTGCTCCTCTTCTACCTATTGAATTGAAATTCTAGCTCATTCTTGGGCCATCTTTAGTGCTCCTACCCATCTGATCTCCACTCTTGCTTGGGAGAGATTTGTGGTCTTGGATCAAACTTAGGATATATCGATTTCTCCTTTTGTTTCTAATGTTGTTGTTGTTGCTTCTTCAACAATTTGCTCCATGTTGAGGATTACTACTGCCTTTCATTGCAATATCCTCTTGTCTTTTTTGCCTCTTCAACAAAATCTCCCTCTCCTCATCATCATTAAACTAAGACATCATAATTGCTTTATTTATCCTAGTCTCTGATTATTTTTCCTTTTTATGATAAATATATGCAAGGTTCAAAGGTCTTTTGTTTTTTATAAACCTCTCATTATAAAGGAGAAATTTTTTTTGTTCATAATCTATAGGGGGTTTTAGAGAAGGAGCAAAAGTTCAAAGGAGAGTTGTAGGTCAAGGAAAATGAGAATAATGAGGTATTGGTAAAACTTCAAACAACTAGACAAAATATTAACAACATGGAGAAACACAGTAAGGATCTGGAGAACATAAAAATAGATAAGGATTCTTTTGCAAGCAACTTTGAAGCAAACATATGCAATTATTGGAAATTGAAAACAAAGAACTATGTGAGTGTATAACACAACAAACTTTAGAAAGATTACAAGAATATGAAATAGATTTTTTTGAAGCAATAGAAGGAATTAGAGGAGTTCAAAGTGGACATTGGTAATGTATATCAAGCTAAGAATGAGGTACAAAGGCAATATAACTAGAAATTTGGATAGAAATCTGCAAAGGTAGATGGTTTTTAATGAAAAGTTGTAAAATTTTTTGGAAGAGGCCTGGGGGATCAATCTTTTCAATTATGATAGTGTTTTCAGAATAAATAATGAACTTAAGAAATAACATACTTTGTTTTAGGTAAAACTCAAAGCATTGATAATGGAGGAAAATGATGCAAATTTGTGGTGGGATGTAGTGCAAGATATTAACCAGAAATATATTGGAAAGGTTTGTAGAAGGCATGAAAGAAACGAAAGACTGTACATGCATAGAATATCTCAAATGGAAAAGGTCATACCATCATTTCAGTATGAACCTTTAGTCGTCACACCAAAACCAAAAACTTGATATGAGGAAGAAAAGAAAGGAAATATTTGATGGTTAGGACCATTGGTACAAGAATAAAATAAGAGGAACCAGCAGACCTCAAAGGAGGGAAGGATGGTCCCCATAGGGAGGCTTGTGGTATGAAATATACATTAAAACATACTTTAAAATTAATAGAATCTATTTTACAAGAGGTTAGTTCTCAAGAGTATGCATTTGCAACCACAAAAATAAGGGAGCAGATACAAACTAAGGAACATAGAATTCAAGAAGTTCAACATGATTAGATTGAGCTTACATCATAGCTATAACAACAAAAGCAAATTCAGATTACATCATAACTACAACAACAGGAGTAAACTTAGATTACATCAAATCTATAATCACATTAGCAACTACAAGTTGCATCAAAGCTGCAACAATAGGAGCATACTTAAATTACATCAAATCTACAATCACATTATTAGTTACAAGTTGCATCAAAGTTGTAATAATAGGAACATACTTAAATTACATCAAATTTGCAAACACAACAATAGCCACAAGTGACATTAGAGTTTTGCTACAGGAATAGACATCAACACATCATCAAACAATTTCATAACTATCAATAGAGGCATAAGAAGAATAACAACAGACTCTACATACAACAAAATCAAACAAGGATTCAATCTGAAACATAAAAGCACAAATAAGTTAGTCTATAATATAGATATATAAAATTTTAATATAACAAGATCAAAGAAAGAAATCAAATTGTCATAAAGGTTAGGCCTTACACATTATATGATGGACAACTATATAAATTAGGACCTAATGGAGTCCTACAAAATGTTTATTTCTAGAAAAGGCATCTAAAATATTGGAAGATTTCATAAAGGGCCAATTGGTGGGCATTTGACAACATTGTGGAGTTGTCAACCATAAATGATAAAGGGTAGAGAGAATAAACATTAACAAACTAAAGATGTATCATCAGAACCCACCAACCAATGTAATAATAATAGCTATTATAGTTGATACAAGACCTAATAGTAAAATTGGAGGTAGGCATAAAAAGAAAACCAAACCAAATTTTCCACCTAAGTTGCATACTTTGTTGATTTAATGGATCTGTAACAAGGAAATGAAAAGGAGTTTGGTACAAGTTCTTTTTTCAATTTCTTCACACTTAATAATGCCATTATCCACTAACTAAGATATGATATTTGAAATAATTTGCTATGTGAACTTTAAAATTAACATAAAATCCATAGGGATGATGACTAATTTAAAATTGAAATAAAATTTGATGTGAAAAAAGGTCATGAACATGATTGATATTACTTTCACTTTTCATGATTTTGCATTATTATTCTTGAATGCCTTTGATCATTCTTATAAGGAAAAATGTACTTGGATTTATGGGAAAACTTAAAATTAGATTTGTGAGGTTCTCAATGAAATTTGAGTATGGTTTTGGATTTTGTGCTATTTTTCACAACCTATGTTGTCTTCACCATAATACAATTGTTACCCCTGCAAAGTTTAATGTGCTTGGCACAATGCCTTTTAAAAAAACAATTGTGATGTAGTTGAGGTGACAATCATCCAAAAACCAATTTAGCCAAATTTGGTTATTAAAAATTATGAGAGAAAACATTTGAATAAACTTTTTTTTTATTATGACCTCCTTGAACCATGTATCTGGCGACTTCGATGCATTTCATATGTTTATTGTGAAAAAAAAATGGTCCAATTCCTTTTGAAGTAAGCTGATTGGTTTATTGGTAAAGTCACAAATTGTTGGAGAAATCAAAATGTCTGAAGATTGGCAGAAAGACCTGAAAGTCTGAAGGGTTCTGGTGTCAACTCCTTTTCCATTCAAAATGATAAAACCAATACCAAAAGAGCTGTGAATATGGTCAAATAAGGTGCTTAAAAGTAGGTAGAATAATTTCTTTGAACGGAAACACAAAAAGGGAAAAAGGCTATTTCTTTTTCAGACCTTGGAAAAGTCACGAAGTTGAAAAGAATGGTTTTATTAAAATTTAAATTCAAGACATAAACTCCAAAGGTCTAAAGAGTTCTGATCTCATCTCCTTCCATTCCAAGAGATAAAACTGATACCAAGAGAGATGTGAATATGGTAAAATAGGTGGCCCACGTAGGTAAAATATATATATTTTGTTGGAAATAAGAAAGGTGGAACCTTTTCTATTAAGTTTAGTGTAAGGTCCTAGGAGTGAGGCATTCCTTGAATAAGAGCCCACTGCAGGGGGAGAGTTGAGCTCAGGCCCCATTTTTGTCCTATTCTGACAAGCTTACCCATCAAAACCGACGCCACCATTTTATATTAGAAAAGGCTTGACATAGAAATCAAGGAATTTCTAACTATAGTTTACAAATGATATTTTATTCAAAATTTACTATTAAAGTACATTTTACATTTGAAACGAACAAATTTTCCAAATTTTCTCGTAAACAAGTTTGCGAAATTTAAAAATGCACCAGAAGAAAAGACATTATTACTGAGAACTGCTGTAGGAGAATAAAGAACTATTTTTTCAAATAAAAGCCCCGAAGCTTTAAACCTTAAAAATTATGTGCAACTTGAAGTTTTCTATTGTGTAAGGGTAGCTACACGCTGGAAAATAATGGCAGCTGGACCAAGAACATCAGAATAGTACGGCTTTTTCGATGAAATATAGCTTTTAAATAGGTAGTGTGAAACTAAGTTTGGATGTTTGGAGCTATAAAACATGAGCATGGTACATTCTTTTGTTGGTGTCAGTGCAACTACCAAATCATGAAATTAGTCTTTTGTTAGATTTGGAATTAAAATTAAAGTTGTGAAAAGACATTTTCAAACACAGGGTTATGTTCTTTCGTTAATCAGGTTGATTTTTTAAAAATTGATAAGTAGGCTGAACTTTACAGTTATATATTATTTTAAATTATTTTTTGAACTCCACATCTATATAGACCCATGTTTTAATGAGTTGTAAACCTATGTACAATGTATAATCTCTAGAATTGGGGAGTGTGTACAGGGAATAAGACTCAATTTTGAACCGGGCCTAATGATGAATCTGAAAAAAGTGCTACAAGCAAAACTAAGCTTTAGGTGTTGGAAGAACTGGGCTCAAACCAATGTGGTGTGGTTATTAGAATCTGGTATATATACTTGTCAATTATCAACCCAAGTTTATACCAACCAATCCGATAGGGGTGAAATTTTTTTAAATCGATTTTGGTATAGAACATTTGTTCTAAATTTCTTTGAAAAATTCAAATTTTGCCTTTGTAACTGTCAATTCGTTTGTGACACCTATCAATTCTGTCATGCCAACTATCAATTCTTTGATGTTTATGAAATATTCAAAACTGATGATTCTCTGATTCTGATTTTTCTCAAAAAACTGAAACCTATGGTTTTTAAATTCTTGGTTATTTCAAAATCAGATAACTGCAGAACACTGGCTCAAACCTCCCCCTGGAGAAGGTCCAAATATTAAAATGTCAATATGGGGAGTGGAGGCTCTTTTAAAAGGGAAGAACCACAACACTAATATTCATGTGTATAAATAACATATTTCCTTGCTATGACCTCTGGCTGGTACTACTATAAGGTTGGCATCGCCTAGGTCATACCCAACTGATATGGTCTTCAATACTAATATTCATACCAATATTGTATCTAGGCTGTAATCTGTGTGTGCTGTTCAACACACCTAAACATGAATAAAAGTTCAAATAGTAAAACCTTGTATAAAAATCAAAGATGGGAACCCATCTATCTAAAGTACAAGGCAAATGAGAGCATGAGTAGACACAACTCAAAAGAAAAAAACAAAAACCAACAATCAACGAAAAATTAAAAAAAGAAAACCCTATGCAACTATAACTCAAGGTTGCGAAACGATGGTCAATGATAATAAAGAAGACTTAAGACAAAAAAAATTGTTATTTGCCACAAATCGACTAGTGACAGAGGTGCACTAGCTATGATGTGTGGAAGAGATGAAGAACCTTGACCAAATGCAACGGTCCATTGAAAAATCGTTATCACTTACGCACACTAGAGGGCTATGAACACACGTTGTTAATAGTGAGAAATGAATATAGAGGGATTAAAAAGATAAGTGATGACGCACAATAGTGGTAAGTGCACAAGTGATCAAGAATGAATTAAAATGAAAATGAAGACACTCGTACGTTTCAATACAAAGGGAATGAAGTTATCACCCGGTGCTCGTTCAGTGTAGGATCATGTTTTCTCCTAAGCAACAATCGTCATTACATGTGTTATTGTTGTTGACGTTTGCTATATTATATTTGTGTGAGTCAACAATGACAATGTCCATTAAAGTATGGACGCCATCTCTAGTAATAAGAACTAGTGGGTGCCTGTGACCTTCAGACACTGTGAAGTCCCTCGGATTCTTTGAAAAGGGCGGAGAAAAAAAAAAAAAAAAACCCCTGGTATTAACCCTGGGCAGCCCGCCGGAAAGGGGCGGAGAAAAAAAAAGAAAAAAAACTCTAGTATTAACCCTGGGCAGCCCGCCGGAAAAGGGCGAGGAAAAAAAACCCTGGTATTAACCTTGGGCAGGTCTGGCGCCTACACAGCGAACCCGTCAGAAAAGGGCGAAAAAAAAAACAAAAAAACCCTGGTATTAACCTTGGGCAGCCCGCCGGAAAAGGGCGGGGAAAAAAAAACCCCGATATTAACCCTGGGCAGACCGCCGGACTTTGATTTCAAGACCTGGACTTCGATTTCAGGACCTGGTCCTGTCCGTTCGTCGAGAACCTGAAACCAAGATCGACACCTAGACAGACAGACGAACGAACAGACACCATGTTTGCTTTAATATATAAGAAGATATCCATTCATCATCGGATGTGGTGAAAGAAAAGGTGAGAGACCTCCCTCTGAACATGTGGCCCACTCTTCAAAGTAATAGCTGCAACAATATCTGGAAATGTGTTGTGAATTGATATACACTCACTCTTATAAGGGCATCAAAACAAATGGGTATCTAAATCGTCAATGGTCTGATCACATTGACACCATGCATACTGCACAACTATAAAATGTGACAAGTCAAGACGAGAACATAATGCTATAAGAAAGTGAGCTGATGATAAACACAATATTAGTGTGGTAGAGGATGTGAGTGAAAACATTGTAAATGTTTAAAGAATTTAATTTAGATCTCAATTTTTTTCCTATTCAAAAAAGCTTGAGGCCATGAGCTTTACTGAAATAAGGGCTTGCATGAGGCACACCCAATTAAACATGGGTCCAACTTTGGGAATGCTTGTGACCTAGGGATTTACCCGAACGATCATTTTTATTTGTTTCCATGATACCCAAATAGTCTTTAGGTGTCACAAAGAAAAAGCAAAAAAAGGGGGACATCTCAAAAATTGGAATGCCTGCCAATATACTTCAGAAATCCCTTCAAGGTTTTACATGCAGGGTAAAGCCCCAGGCTGTGTGAGCTTTACTGAATGGAGAGCACTCGGTGAATTTTTAGTTTAAATTTTTTTCCCGGTGATACCTGGTCATTATCACAGGAATAAAAACAAAAGGGGGCGTTTCAAAAATGAAACGCCCACACCCGTCTTGGAGGAAAAATTCCGCGCAGGAAGGCGCCTTCCATTTAGACCACAAAAATCCGCACAGTGCATTATGGTAGGAAAAAAAAGTGACGCCGAGAGAGATGTGAATACCTATCGAAGAATGGTTGGTCGGAGAGGCCTGCTTGGGGGTGGGCCTGGGGGGGGGGAGGTTACCTTGAAGGTGGAACATTTTATTTTCTTCTTGTTGGAATCATAAAAGGAAGGATCTTTTCTTGTGGGGAACTCTTTACTTCGTACTAGTCGACAGGGATCCTCGTCCAGGTTTCGAGGTCCCAAACGAGGGGCACAAATTTCGACCTCGTGAAACCACCTTGATCGCTTAAGATTCCACTTTCTTTCCCTTGTCCAGGTTTCGAGGTTCAAAACGAGGGGACAAGTCTTGACCTCGTTAAATCACCCTCAATGCGAAAGCTTCCCTTGTCTATCTCCTCTATCTTCCGAGGTCCCTAACGAGGGGACAATGTTGACCTCGTTAAATCTTCCTCCTTGCTTCCCTTTCTTCTTTTGTCGACGTATAGATGTCCCAAACGAAGGACAAGTTTCAATCTCGTCTAATCACCCTCATCGCGAAAGCTTCTCTTTCTCTCTCTCTCTTCCAGGTTTCGAGGTCCCAAAAGAGGGGACAAGTTTCGACCTCGTAAAGTCACCCTCCTCGCGAAAGTTGCGCTTTCCAGGTTCCAAACGAGGGGACAAGTTTCGACCTCGCCAAATAGCCCTCGTCGCTATAACTTTCTTTTCTTTCTCTCGCCCGCGCTTGCATACCCGCTCGCAACTCGCTCGCGCGCCATCTCCGCGCACGCATCGAAGCTTTTGTCCACTCAAAACGAGGAGATGGTTTCGAGGCTCTGTGAATCGAATAGTTAGTAGTAGGGAGTAGGAGTAGTAGGAGAAAGAAGGAGGGAGACAGAAGAGTACGACGAGTGGGTAAGGAGTTAGGTGATGGAGTTGAGCGGTGGGAGCGGAAGAGGGGTAGGCACGGCCAGTACCGAGTTCTATCTCCCTAATTACAAGCTCGGGAAAACCCTAGGCATCGGATCGTTCGGCAAAGTGAAGGTTGCGGAGCACGCTCTCACGGGGCATAAAGTGGCCATCAAGATTTTAAATCGACGCAAGATCCGATCTATGGACATGGAGGAGAAAGGTTTGCCTTAAAGCACATCCTCCTGCTCAAACATATCTGTGCGGTTTCGTTTATAGATAGATGATGATGCGATGTTTTCTCTTGTGTGTGTCTTCCCTTGCTTCTTGTTCACATTTCGGTCACTGTTTTCTCTGTCGTTTCCTTCTTGTGTCCTCCAACCCTAGGGTTCCCCGTTCTTGTCTTTCCCGTATCTCCTCTTCTTCTTCCTCTTCTTCTTCCTCTTCTCACAGGCATGAGAACAACTACTGCAGCCATAGGAAGTATTTAGATGTAGTCGGATGTGAAGTCTTGTGCATCTCGGTAGATCTCTCTTTGCATCTGTCGAACGACTTGAACCTTTTGATGTAGTTTCTGTAGAATGACTCGTTACAACTTGCTAGGGCCACTGTTTACATTCTCTACAACGCTGATCTCGTCAGTTTCTGGCTCATTTTCAGGACCTCCATATGTTTGATTTAGGGTTCGAACCTGTGTGAATGTACTTTCAGTTGAAGTTTTTCTGTTGATGCAGATTGCATTGAAGCTATCATCTATGCCTTTTGAAAGGGTGTGGCAAATTGTGATTTGGACTTCATTTTGTTTTCGTTGACACTGCTTGACATATAGTCTTGAGAACCAACTGTTGTTTTTGCAATTGTCATAACTCATGAAGTATCTTGCTCATGCCTCCTAGTCAGGGGTGTTTTACTTGCTGTTTCAGCTACCAGACTTGTGTGGTTGTGTGCCTGTATCACATGTAACAGAAGTGTGTGTTTTGGAAATGTTGTTTTATTCACAGTGAGGCGGGAGATCAAGATTCTTCGCTTGTTCATGCATCCACACATCATACGGCTGTATGAGGTTATAGAGACACCATCCGACATCTTTGTGGTGATGGAGTATGTGAAGTCTGGGGAGCTGTTTGATTACATTGTTGAGAAGGGACGATTGGTTGAAGAGGAGGCTCGCCGGTTCTTTCAGCAGGTAGAGCTTCCTGCTGTTGATACATGTTTTGCGTCTGGAGTGTTATGCAAGCCATTGGATTGTGTGTCACGTGGTGCAAATATTGTGAAGTGTAGAATAGAATTGAGAAGTTAGATTTTACATGCCTGTTTCAATTTGGCAGTGCTTGTGCAACACAATTTCTGTTAATTAACATATGTTGTGTATGGTTTGTCCAATGCAAGTAGGGAGCATTGGAATCCTCATGGGGCCATTGCTTCCTCAGATCCAATATCTGTTGTTGTGTTTTGTCAAAATTCACCATCAATATTGTAGATCTCAGCAGGGATGAATGGATATTAACTGGTGTTGTGGGAACAGATAGTGTCAGGGGTGGAGTACTGTCACCGCAACATGGTGGTGCATCGTGACTTGAAGCCTGAGAACTTGCTCCTGGATTCAAAATGCAATATCAAAATTGCGGACTTTGGCCTCAGCAACATAATGCGCGATGGACACTTTCTCAAGACCAGCTGTGGAAGTCCCAACTACGCTGCCCCTGAGGTAATTCCGACTCATATAATAGCTCTTCCTTGTTTCTGGATACAGTTTCAAGTGAAGAGCCTGTATGAGAAGGAAAGTGGGCATGATTTGGGTGTTGCAGGTGTTGAAGAATGTTTTGATACTGTGTGGTTGTGCTCTGGACTGAGCTGCAGGTAAAGCT
Source organism: Sphagnum contortum (assembly GCA_963920785.1). Classification (NCBI taxonomy): domain Eukaryota; kingdom Viridiplantae; phylum Streptophyta; class Sphagnopsida; order Sphagnales; family Sphagnaceae; genus Sphagnum; species Sphagnum contortum. Next base: position 9,669,267 of record OY987294.1, on the reverse strand, counting down.
TTTGAATATGTGGCACGTTAGCTTATTAGCTTCGAGAAGGCTCAACAGACAGACCTGCCAAAGGCAAGCTGCATCATACATGACAATATCACTGTAACTAAGCAGTCTAGATTGTAGTTTCAGGCAGTCGGTTCTTCAGGACTAGTTTGTATGCCCCATCAAAATCCTAACTCCATCCAGGACAGCAACTCGTTGTGATTTGGACTTGCAACCTGCTCCGACTCGTCATCAACATTCCAAATATGATGGAAGTGAAGTAGAAAATGTTGGGATATGTGTTTGTTATGACTGTTATAGGTGTGTTTGTGTATAATGTATGTTTGTTCCTCATGGGAAAGAAGACTGCATACTTTTTTTTGTGATAAGCTCTAGGACATTGTTTGGGTTGTGTTTGGAGAGGCTTGTTTGACATTTTTTTGCTTCAAGTTACTATTTTGGATGCTCATTCTATGTTGTTGACAGTTTGTAGCTGGTATTTCTGTTTGGCAGGTGGAAACATTTTAATTTTATGTCTGGGTTGATGAAACAGAGCATGGGTGGGATGGGTAAAAAAATGGATGTAAACTGCAATTGTTCCTGTTCTTTGGCGAGTGATGCTCATTGCACACATCTTGTCATGTGACCTGCAAATTGTTGTTCTGGAGTTTCTTTTGCAGTCTCATAGATATATTTGACCATTGATGGTTTGCCCTGCAGGTAATTTCAGGCAAGCACTATGCAGGACCAGAAGTGGATGTCTGGAGCTGTGGTGTGATACTATATGCTCTACTGTGTGGAAGCTTACCATTTGATGATGAGAACATTCCCAATTTGTTCAAGAAGATAAAGGTACTGTCTAGCTCAGAGTCATTGTTATAGACTAAGGTATTGTGGGATGTGTGAAGGAGGACATGATTTTTTTGAACTTATTCTTGAGCTAGCATGTCCAAGGTGGCAAGATAAATTGATTATGTAGTTGATTGGCCTTATTTTTATTCTTTCTTGGTATTGATGGACCTATCCTGGTGAATTAACTCAGATGTGTCCAAAATATGTGTGTTGGATTGCCTGTGTATGGCCTGAGTATGTAAAAGAACTGTGACATTGATTGATGATTGGTATTGTGATTTCTGTACAGGGTGGCATTTACACACTTCCAAGTTATTTGTCACAAGGAGCAAGGGATTTGATTCCACGAATGCTGCTTGTAGACCCCATGAAAAGGATGACAATCCCTGAGATTCGGCAGCATGCTTGGGTTAAAAGTCATCTACCCCGCTATCTCACAGTGCCTCCACCTGACACTATGCAGCAAGCCAAGCAGGTGATTTGTGTTTTCTTATATCTTTCTCAGAGAGACATTGCAGGGTAGAACTTTTGTGATGATGAAATTGATTATTAGTTACAGAGGCTTTCTTGTCCTTTTGCTGAAAATAAGTTTTGTAAACAGCTTGTGAAGTTGGCATGTGAGTTGTGAAATAATTGCTTTTAAAGAAAGGGGTTTAGTGCTACACACTTGACAGCTTTTTGCTGAAAGACGTTAGATCGGTGAAGGTTATCCAAACCCCATTTTTGGCCATAGTGATCTCAACTTGATTTTAGAAGCTTGCAAGCTTGGGGCCTTTGGCCAGAGCTTGCAGCTATTGTACTCAATTGCTTTGCTCATCTGTGTTTTGCTTAACTCTGATAAGGATAGTTGGGAACTCTTATACTCTTGCTTCACCATCACCAGAAATTGCCATGTCAAGTTGCAGAGGCTTGAGATGAGTTTAGAATCACCTGCAATTATAGCTACCTTTGCACAGTTGAGGCTTTATTGGTGGATGAAAGAGTCTGTGTACAGAAGGCAGGATGCCTTGGACATTTACTGATTGTTGTTGGCATATGGATACTTGTGTCCACTGTTGGAATGGATATGAAAATCTTGTGGCCAGATTGATGAAGATGTGATTCAAGAAGTTGTGCGGTTGGGCTTTGATCGGACTCAGCTTATTGACTCTTTAGTGAACCGTTTGCAAAACAAGGTAATGAACAGTTGTTCAACTTACTTGGTTTTTCAGCAATGTTTGTGCTCATATTTTTACTGACATTGTGCAATTTGAGCTTGACAAACCTGTGTATCTGCTATGGTACCATGACAGTATGTTCTGTGACACCATTTTACCAGTGGTGTAATTAAGGGATATGTTCAGGTTGCACTAGGCCCCAACCACTGGCCTCTTGTGGGCGAGCTATGGCATTGGCTTAGATGCTTGCTTGTAGAAGGACCAGCTAAAATGAAGCAAAGCATTCCCTTGCATGCTTGTTGCAGTTTGAACGAGGATACTGGTGACTTTTTTTATTAGCTATATGCCTATTGAGGCCTAGCCAACATCATGACCAAGTTTTCTGGAAATGCAACAGTAACTCCAAATGCAGATGCTTGGATTATGGTTTGCCTGAGATGTTGGGCAGATTATAATTTACTTGTCTACACCCACTGTCAGAAGTTGATGAATTCAGTGGGTAGTCATGGCAGCTTGTCACTGCTATTCATGATGAGGGTGATGGTTTGATGCTTTGTGAGCAATACTCATAAGGTTATGAGTGCATTCATTGTCATGTCACCTTCATGGTGTTATTCTTGAGTTTTCTCCACAGTCTTGTATATTAAAGTGTATCCACAAGACTTGTCAGATACTGACCAAGTTATAGCTACATTTTGGCTGAGACTATTGTGTGTTCTTGAGCTGTGATTGATGATCTCAAAGAAAAATTGTGGATGCAGGCAACTGTGGCCTACTACTTGATGCTGGACAATCACCATCGAATGTCATCTGGTTACCTTAGAGCAGAGTTTGATGAAAGAAAGGTCAGTAGGAAGTGACCCTGTGAAATAAAGAGAGTTGTAACTTTTACAATCTAGTCAGGTTGAGTTTAAATTGCTTGAAGTTGGAGACTTGCCTAGCCTTGTTCAAGTTTGAACATATCTTGGATAAACCTGTGATTGGTATAAGAATCAGTTGAGAAGTGAGATCATGTGACAAGAATGTTGAGATGGCTGGGAATAATGGATGATCTTGCAGGAGAGTTTTATTCCTGTGTTACCTGCGGATTCAATGTCTACTGCACATTCGCTGTATGGATCACCATTGGGAAGGCACAGAGCAGCAATCCAAGTTGGAAGCATGGATCGGAGGGGTCCTTCACCTGCTGTTCTTCAACAGAGGGTTGCAGCAGAGAGGAAGTGGGCTCTTGGTCTTCAGGTCTGCCTCATGTCCATCTAGTACATTTTCCCTAATACTAGCTCATTTGTGCCATGCTCATGCAAAAAAGGAGATTAATTTGTCTTAAGACATTATTTCTCAGTTTGACAGAAGTGAAGACATGAAGTAAGAATCAAAGGAAGGTACCTGCCCTGACTGAGATGGACCAGGGCTAGATGTGTACTGGTAAACAGGAATCAGATATAGAGAGCAAAGGCAGCGTGTGCATAAGATGTTCAATTGTGCTGTAAGATTTGTGGTAGTCCCACTAATGGGGGGAAACCCATTGTGAAAGTTGGAATGTTCCCTTGACATCTGTAAACAACTTCCACGACTCTCAGACTGAGTCAATCTGAGTAGATTACACACAGCAGATTGGGGGATGTGTTTCTTGCAGCAAATGTAGGGATGCTCAAATTGATCACCAGTTAATTGCACCTGAGTTAGCCTTTCACAAAGTAGTTGCCAGTTCTCTTCATTCTGCTGCCAGTCTTCCATGAACTGCTCTTCCTCTGTCCAAGGTAGATCCTATCACCAGTAGGTAGCCCAGGGCAACCATTCTATACATATTAAGGAATTCTGATAGCAAATTGCAAATTTGCAGTTCCGATCTCATCCAAAGGAGATAATGCCAGAGGTTCTGAAGGCATTCAGCCAGCTGGACATTGGCTGGAAGAAGACAGGGGCATATAATATCAAGTGCCGGTGGGTAGCACCTGGCCCAAGCTCAATTGAAGCAGCTCCAACACTTGATGGTCTCACTGATTTGCCCATGGCCCAATCTATGCCCAGGTTGTCCTCTAGTGGATGGGCTGGTGACTCTTATGGAGGTCCAAATAATGTGACCACCAAGAATAAGGATAATGAAGCTGGCATCAGAAGCAATCTTGTCAAGTTTGAGGTTCAGGTAATGTGTCCATTGGATTTCTATAGAGCTTGGAACTTGCACTGGAGCCTGACTGCTTGCCAATGTCATAACTGAGGTTTCCCATTGTTTCCAGAAATGTGACATACACTCAGGATGCAGATTTTTGCATAGTTCTGTCCAAAATTTTGGGCTGATTTTTGCATGCTTTTCTATATGTACTGTCAGGAGTTGATGAAGTCAGTGGGGATTAATGGCAGCTAGTCACTGCCATTTATGGCAATGTGGATGATCTCATGCTTTTTGAGAGACACTCATGAGTTTATGACTGCACCAGTCTTGTTCTGTTCATTTTGGTTTGGCTGAGATTGACATAAGGGTTGTATGTTCAATTTGTTCTTGTGGAGTTCTCTCTGCAAGCTCATAGACATTCTTGGAGGTTGTACTGCTTGGATAATACAGATGTTTGTGATGTTCTTTTTATCCTTGACTAAGTTTCTTGTAACACAAAGACTGGGAACTTCTGGAGAGCCTTGTGCCAGGTATGGACAATGAAGCAGGGGAAAAGAAAAAGACAAGATTTCATGAAGTTTAACAAAGCATAATGGGTGGATGGTTGCAGCTCTACAAAATGCGGGAGGACAAGTACATGCTGGACCTACAAAGAATTGAGGGTTCCTACTTCTTGTTTCTTGATATATGCACATCTCTCCTCTCAGAGCTTCATGTACCCTGATCACACTGCTCAGCTAGTTTTTTTTTCACCCCCCTTTCTTTCCCAGTCCTGTTTGTATGTGTAGAATGCACACAAGATCTCTCATTTTGTCCTGAGCTATGCAGCTTCAGCAAAACCCTTGGTGTCAGAGAAAATGTAATTGGGACTCTTCTATGTATAGTAGCTAGGGTTTGAAGCTTGCAGAGGCTCAGGAGCAAGCAGGAAGTCAAATCACTGCTTGACTTGAATCCAAAGATAGCTGGATGCAGGGTCCAGCCCTTCAGGCGCAGACACAGAATCTTTTTTTAAATCTGTCAGCGCAGTAATAGATTTGCCAGATTACAGTTTCCATAGGCCAGTATTATAGTTTCAAGGAAGTAATTTCGCACTATTTGAACTCTCATTGCCACTTACACATCTTTCTTGTTGGTAACCTTATTTTCATCCTGGTGGTGTTCTGATTCAGTTGCCAGCTCACAATCTTGGTGGAAGTCTTGAAAGTGTTTGGACCTCAGACCTTGCTGATATGAAGTTTTTCATACAATCCTGCCTCTAGAAGAAATTCAGGGACTAAGATAGAAGAAGGGTTATGGATAAGAGGAGTCTGTACTGTGTTTAGGACAGATTTGTGCATGATGAACTTGATTGCACTGATTTGGAAATGGCTATTTAATTGGTGATGCTGTTTCTATGAATTAGCTTGAGGCCAGCATTTGGTTTTATGACTACTGGCCTTCAACCATTTTTGGCACAGCATCAGCAGGCATGTTTGGACATTGTTTGGTCTCTGTGTTGGTGTGAGCACTCCACAATCAATCTTCATCTGGTAGGTGCTGGTTCGTTGTGGCCATGCAAAGGTACTTTAATCTGTTGAGATATTTCAATGGAATCTTAAAAATAGTCAGTTCTTCAGCAATCAAAATTGAACAGCTAAAATCTTTCTTATAACCATAACTCTGTTCTAATTTCGAGACCCACTTTTCTGATGGAAAAGCAAACTCTATTTCAGCTCAGAAAATACATGTGAGAAGTGTATTTGTTACATTGTATTGCTCTGTGACAAATGAAACCGTATTTCTGAAACCAATCTCGTGTATATTTTGCCACCCAAAAAATTATAATTATTTTTATGAAGTGATGGAGACGATGTTGAATCTGAAGTTATTAGTGAGAAGTAAAAAGGAAAAGGAAGAAGAATTATGAGGCAGAATTGGAATACATAGATTTAGTTTTATGGTATAATCTTTCCCCACTTCAGTTGGGGATGAAATAAATTCAGGCACACATTTGAATGTGGATGTGAAATCAATAAGCTTCAATACAATTAGTACTCTACTAAAAATAAGAGTATTTGTCTGACAATCTGACTCTGGCAATGGAACTGAAACAAACTAACCGCTTTGCCAGGATACCACATTGTATACAGCACTAATTAATTATGTAGTTTTGCAGCTTATGCGAACTTGCAACCTGCACCATTCATGATATAAAGCGTAAGACATGTTTGGAAACTAACTAATAAAGTAGTTTGCAGCTTGCTCCATTCTTGCAGATGCAGCAAACCAATAAATTTACTGTAAGTGTTTGGGAACTTGAGAACATTGGGAACTTATTGATGTGTGCAAATAAATAGGTAGTGAGTCCTTTGGAGAGAAAGATAATACTTGGCCCATGACAATGGCCAGTAGAGGGTGGGAAAAACATGTAAGAGAGAGAACCAATCTGGGAAAAGTCTGTCTATTCCTTCAACCACAGCAGCTACAGATCCAACAAAGCCACTGTCGCCGTCCTTGTTTGTGATGCTTGTGCCATCGTGTTTCTGCCATATTTCCAAGCCTGTTAGTGTCAACAGGTTAATTGGGTTAGTCAGAGTTAGATAGGGAGAAAAGCCTTCCAATCCAAACATATGATTGCAGGAGTCTTCAAGTTGGATGCCAATTACAACTGCCCATCAAAAGCACTGATTGGTAGTGTTAAGTAACAACATGAAGAACTAATTTACATTTTCATCACTCAGCCCATCCTGGAACCAGTCTAAGCTTTAGCAAGTTGTACTGTATGTACCCTAAACTCTTAACCTTAAGCCTCAGAAGGAAGTCAACTACACAAACAGCAAATCCATTCTGACTTTTGAAGAAAAAGAAAAAATGTATCCAAAAGAAAACCATAAAAGAAAAATCATACAAGAGGTTAGTGTAAGAAGATGCAGAAACAGCTCAAAACAAAATGAGACCCAACAAGAATTTTGAAACTTACTGTGCACATCATGTAGAACTTTGCTGTTGCAATTATATGGAGTATGTACATGAACCCTTTCAGATCTAATGAGTTCCAACAGGACTTCGTTCACCTGCACCACCACATTTGTTGAGAGAATCAAAGCATGCTACAAACAACACCAGACTGATCTGTCCTGTTTGGTGCAATTCCTTAAGGAAAGCACTTGGTGCCCCAAGCAACAAGGGGGACACCACCCATTGCTTGTAGCAGTAGCAGTAGCAGATGCAGAATTGCTCCTGTTAGTCACTCAGAAAATTGAGCAGCAAGTGCACAGATATTACATCCAATAAGTGGATGGGTCTGTCAAATCAAAGTGAGGCATGGTCAGTTCATGCTCAAAAACAGATCAGGTGAGCAACAAGGTTAAAAATTCCATAGACAATTCAGCAAGACCACCAGTGTGTGGGAAAAGTATGGCGAGGCTTGCTTTTCAAGGCAAATCAAAAGAGCAACTGCAAAGTCTTGAGCTCGGAGACCATGTGATCCATACCTCATGAGCATTTTGGTGTGTGACCATATGGCCTCCTGTAAGTTCTGTCATACTAGCCACTGGGTGTAACTTGTTTGCAAGCTTCTGGGCATGCTGTATTTGTGCCACTATATCACCCCTGCACAATGAAATGGCATTAGAATATAACAGGTCAATATGAAATTAGCGATCAAAGGAGCTTTCAGAGTCGCCCATAAATCTAAAATCAGAAATCAATTTTATTTTAAATACAAATTAGATTTTTTTATCACCAGCACATCAATAAAAATATTTTCTTTTTTTCAAAAATTGCATAGATCAACTTTGTTTACACATATTAGGATGAAGTTTTGACAACAATGTTATACCATCACTGGCTAGAGAAGTATGAAAGAGTTTCTCATCCTGTTTGTTACTGACCATTTTGAACTAGTGAGACATGTATAAGAAGGGGCAACAAAAACCTACCTTCCATGAATGACAGCAACACTAATGCCTGCAGAACGTATTCTGTCAATTTCATGAGACTTCACATGGTGATACCAGCAGGCATTGAATTGTCCATCAAGTCCATGCTTTGGTTGCATTCCAGTGCTTGACAGATTCTTCACATACTCCTGGAAGTTTCCAAATTCACCCAGTTCACCACTGAATAAACATGAAATTCCACAATGGCCAAACACGCAAATTTGCAAACTTAGACTAATTTACCCAGAAGGACTAAGATAAGTTTCCTATCAATTAGAATTAGGATTTGTGTAAGCACCAGAAGGCACCTCTTATTCCCAACAACAGTTGGTAAGGATAACAAAATCCTACCCTGTAAAGTATGGCCCGCCGATACTCTTCATCAACTAAAGTATCCAAATATTCCTGCATGCCAACAACCCACTTCATTGGCTTTGTTGAAAAAGCCATCAATGCACACTTGCTCTCTTCCTTTGTTATTATCTTTTGCCTTCACCTCATAAAATCATTTTTTCTGGTTTCCTTTTTCTGGATCATCAGGGAGACCCCAACAAGGAAATTTTCCAATGAAGCGTTTGTATGAGAAAATCTGCTCAAAACTGAGCTAAACAAAGGACCACATAAGAAAAGAGATTGCATGTTTGAAATGCTTTTGAAGGTGTAAAAATCAATTGCTATGAAGTCATAGAGCAGATAGCCAACCAGTACAAATCTGACCTTTGTGTAATGGGTATCAAGGTCAACATGCGCCCTTTCTTCTGGAGTCTTAGCGCGGAGAAAACGCCATGCAATAGATATCATTGTCTTGTCAATCTGCAACCCTGCCCCTGACCATAAATTAAAGAGAACATATAATATTATTATTATTAAAGAGAATATATAATACAATAATAGAATCATCAAGAATATAATGCCAAATGTGATGTTGTCTCAACAAACATTAGGTTAGGGCTCACTAAAAAAAAGGGAATTATACCACACTGAGGACATGACATTGTTGCATGTTGCATGCACTTGGATGGGTTCTAAAACCTAATAATGAGAGTTAGGTTTGTGGTTTAGGACCTTTGGCAAGCATTCATAACCACCACCTGTGGTACTGATGAGTGCCAATGATATGACACGCTCTGGTGCTATTGCCCCCAGCTTACATGCAATCATTCCCCCTGTGCCCACCCATTTACGTAATCAAGTGCTTTTTTCATCCACTTTGTTTCCATTGAATTAAACAGTGCCTTATACAAGAACAGGCACATTTTAACATACAGGGGAAAAAAACAAAAAGAATAGGGAAGAAAATTTCTGATCCAGTTTTCAGCTGGTAAAACACAGCCCAAAACCATGATTGGATCTACTACAAGTGAAGGTTACTGTCTTGAGTAATTTTGGATTGATGAGAAAGGGGGTGGGAGGAAACTTACCCATGGAGTGACCAACCACATGAGTATTATTCCACCCTAAATGATCCATTAAGGCTAATGCATCTTTTGCCATTGTCAATGTCCTGCATAACACACTTTCTATATGAGCTTTCCAATGCTTTTTCTTCAATATTAGATCTTGTTTCTTCTCCAAGTACACCAACACAAACTTCCAATGCTTAACTCAAAATCCTTCCAACAATTTCCCACAATTAAAGGATGATGCTTGACACCCACCCAAGCTAGCAACAACACTTGAGAGTCCCCCATTACTCTAGTAGATCTTGCAACCTCACCCCCATATATCGCATCCCAAAGTCTCATCCCCACTTCTTGTGGAAAAAACATGCACAAAGAATATGCGCAAATTACAAGGTTTTGAACACTGCATCCCTTCTACTACCCATAAAGCACATCCCCAAATCTCATCCCCACTTCTTGGAAAAAAAACACACAAACAATATGCACAAATTACATGGTTTTAAACATCTCATCCCTTCAATTTCCAAAATAAAAATTGCTCAGATTCTCCCTCATAATCAATCGACTACAATAATCTTTGCAAAAACCACAAGTGAGAAAGATAGATAGATATCCAGGCCTGAATTTTCTGTCAAACAGAATTGCAACAAACAGAATTGCATAGATTTCAAGACCTGAATTTTGTTGTTGGAAAAGAAAATTGCAACAGAATTGGATAGATGTCAAAGCCTAAATTTTGCTGTCAAATTTTTTTGGCAACAAACAGAAACTGTTTACTTACTTACGTGTAGCTTTTTTTTCTTTTGGGCGCAGAGCTTCGCCCAACACCTCTGTTATCAAAGGCGCACACTTGAACCCCAGTTCCTGAGCTTGCTACTGCTGCTGCTTTGTTCTCATCATCAAAAGCACCATCAAAAGAACCACCACAAACTTGAACCCCATTTCCACAAGCTGTTGCTGTTTCACATTCTGAGCTTTTTCTTCTTCTTGCAAGCTCTCGTATAGCATCATCATCATCATGTACATGGTGTGGCATAAAGTCTCTTCTTCTGCTTCTTCTTTTTGTCTCCTCCTCTTCATTGGATTCTACAGTCCCACAAAGAGCAAGCAATTGTGGACCCCATGCCTCATAAGTTGCTGCTACACCTGTGCAAAAACAACAACAGCAAGTTCAGAGATCAATTCACTGTGTTTGTCTGTTTCTCTGGGTTTCAAAGTCTTTGCTGCCACCCACACCTCCATATGCAAAAAAGATTTCTGTAATTATACTAGTAGCATCCATCAGGATTGATTCTTTTGCTTTGTTGGAGATGCTTTTTGTTTCTGTGAAATAGAGAACTAACAAAGATCAGCGAATAGAAGTTCTGCTTGAAAGTTTACCCGCTGCCGCGGGTGGCAATCGGATGGATATAGAGAAAGAGATAAAACAAACCGTGATGATGATGATCTTATTCACTTTCACTGGTAAGAGGAGGAAAGCCACACACACACCTGGTATGAGAAGGACCTTGGTGGTGCCATGGCCAAACAGTTGGTAGTACAGCTGCACACTGCATCCCTCCTCTAATCCAGACTTCATGTCTATACCTGCACCATCCACATCACTAGTGTATTCTCCCACATCACAGAAGGGCATTGTCTCGCTAGTTACTTCTTCAGATGTCAGGTGTTGAAGCAAGCAAAGCAAAAAGCTTTGCAGATAGATGTAGATAACCAAATCTTCGCAACTGAACGTCTCCAAGCTGAATTTTTTATCACCTCTAGAAACTACACAGCAAAAGAATATCTTTGAGGTAAAATCTCGATCTCTCTCCAAGACCCAAGACCCACAAAATAATTGCAGATGGAAGTCTTTTCTTCTTGTAAATCTGCTCTCAAAACACACGGACCTATGTGCGAACCAAAAAAACAAAAAAGCCAAAGTTCCTTGAAGCAGCAAAAGAAAACCCAAGAAGTGAAGTTCATCTACAGCAGCAAGCTGTAAGGGTCGATTGTTCAAAGTCCTGTAAGCAGATCATACAGTTCCACAAAGCGAACCAACAAATAGATCAAGATGCTGCTGCTGCTCTTCAGACACCAAAACAGAAATGGGTGATGACGATCAGAGAGGGAACACCGACAGAAACAACACACAAAGATAAAGACAACACGGATCACGGACTCCGCAAAGAGAGACAAAGACAGATGAACAAAGGAACGGTAAGCAAGCCAAGAAAGAAGAGGGCAATCTATATTTGGTGAAACACGCAGGCGGAAGTGCAAAACACAGGAGCACAATTAGTGAAGTGAAAGAAGGGAGAGGAGAGAACGGAAGGAAGTGGGGAGCAATGAAAGCAAGCGTGAGAAGAAGCTGCTTGTTGGGACGAGGGAGGGGAGGGAGTGCAACAAAACTGTCTGTTTTAAGAACCGGATTGATTCTCTTCATCGGATTACTGTGGATGAATCTTGCTGTTGTGATTCTTTCTTTCTATCCACCTGCTAAGTCCTTGCTTGCTTCAACCTGGTAGGTAGACATGATTTGCTACAACCTGGTTAGCAGATGGCCTGTTACAAGTTACAACTCACACCCTTATCCAGGCTCAATGTAACTATTAACTTACCTAAGGAGTTCATATTGGTAATACATTGCCAACTTCCACACATGTATGTTGAATAATTAATTAATTGTGAAATGTTCATTTGAACAAATGAAATGTCCTCAAAGATTCAATATTTTCCTTCACAATTTTTTTTCCTTTGGAATATTTCAAAATAAAATTTTATCGTTTCTGAAAATAATAAGTGTTGAAGCTGCCAAGGTACTATGGGTAGTCTCACTTAGACTAAGAATTTGCATTATCAGTCTATCCCTTAGGGTGGGACTTTGTTCATCCACAGCCTTCTGATGAAGAGAAGGCTGATCACCTGTTACAGCTTGTAGTCAGGGCACAAGGTGGTGAAAATAGTACATGGTACAGGCTGCAACTTACCTCTTTGAGCTATTTTGGGTTACTAACTTACATATTCGAACTTGGTCAATTAATAAGAATGGCTATGCTACACGCTGTAGCCGCCCTGTTCAAAGTGAGTACAAAGAATTTTCACATCTGGAAACTTTCTCAAAACCCCGACCATGTGCCCCGTTAGTGATGAATGATGATGAGACATTTGTCCATGCTTTGTTGGGAAATTTCTTGTTGTTCTTCTTGGTATTATCATTGATTTTTTTATTAAAAAATCTACCTAGCATTTGATTGAATCTACCCTATTGGTTTAATTTGGAACCCTATGCTCTCAATATTCCCAAAAAACAACCATGTGCGTCCATCCATCTGCTGGTTGCAGTTGAAGGACTTTTCATTGGGACGGGCTAACACAGGTGACATGCATCCACTAGGAAAGGACCTGCATTGAAGCGCACTTTGTGGATTGATAAGATCCTAGAGAGAGATTATTCGATTTCTGTGATGAGGTGACCGGCCCCTTGGACTTCTGTATAAGTGCTTTCAACATGGTTTTTACTTTTTTTTCATTATATGCACACAACAGTATTAGATTGTTTACAATTGGACCCTATAAGTGGCATTAACCTTTTACATTTGGTGGGACAGAAGATTCATGATGAACTAGGGTAGTCAATAACATTGTATTACCACAATCTGAGGGCCAGAATGAATTAACAGCCACCAATGCACCAGTTGGCCGTTCTGTCCACTGGATGGGTTGCGTTTTTTCATTCGGCGCCGGATGGGGCTCATCACAGTCGATTTCTTTTTGCTGCTAACCACTGTACTTTTTTTTCTTTTTCTTTTTTTTTTTTGTTCTTGGCCGTCTTTCCTGGACCTAACCTCACACATAGCTACCCTGCTCACTTTCCTACCCTCATAAGTATTGCACCAACCTATTGACACAGCTACCCTAATAATTAGTTATTCTACTAACCTAGCTATTGTACTAAGCACCTACCCTACCAACTTAGCTACTCTATTATTACATACCCTACTAACTTAACCATTAGGTTTAGGGTTGAGACATTAATTAATTAATAAGTTTTTCACAAATGTATAGTAATTAATCTAAAGTACGTTAAATTTGGGGAGAAAATTTTAGGGTTTACACATATGTGAAGTAATACAATTGCATTTTATATCTTTTTCAAAAAGAGTGGAAAAAATAGGTTGGAAAGATCACACAAAGATAAAAGACATATCTTCTCTTTTGGTTTTATATGAAATTTATTTGATTATTTTTAAAGATTAACGTATTTTCTTTCAGTTAATAAATATTTATAGTTTAAAACCTTTGAATTTTGGTTTTTAATTTTTTTCCTATGTTCTTTCAAAAAAAATTATTTTGCATTATATGATTTGTATAGCTTGTATATTTTTTCAGGTTTAGGGCATATATCACCAAGACTTTTTTTGTTAGGGTTTGGTAAAAGTAAGTACAAGTGCAAGTATTGAAATTATGCCCCAAAATTCTAGTTGGTAAAAGTAAGTACAAGTGTAGGTATTGCAACGAAACCCCAAAATTCTAGTTGGTAAAGGTAAGTATAAGTTTGGGTATTTCAAGTTGAAATGAAAAAACAAACCTAAATGTAATACCCACATTTCAAAAAAACCCATTTAAATGGTTTGGATACCTTTAAGTGAAGACCTAGCCCTAAACACAATATGCAAAGTCACTTTGAAATAACCCAACCCTAAATGCAATACCTGCACTTTGGGTCATTCTGAAAGGACACATGTAGGGTTTAAGCTTTCTTTATATGAATATCTTACCCTAAATGCAATACCTGCATTTAGGGTCACTCCGAAAATACGCATGTGGGGTTTAGGGTTCTTTATATGAAAATCCCACCCTAAATGCAATACCTACATTTGGGGTCACTCTGAATAGCTACCCTGCTCACTTTCCTACCCTCATAAGTATTGCACCAACCTTGGTACTTTATTTATTATCCCCCACTAACACATCTACCCTAATAACTAGTTATCCTACTGACCTAGCTATTGTACTAACCACCTACCCTACTAACCTAGCTACTCTATTAATTACATACCCTACTAACTTAACCATTAGGTTTAGGGTTAAGACACATAAATTAATTAATAAGTTTTTCACAAATGTATAGTAATTAATCTAAAGTAGGCTAAATTTGGGGGGAAAATTTTAGGGTTTCCACATATGTGAAGTAATACAATTACATTCTATATCTTCTTCAAAAAGAGTGGAAAAAATTAAGTTGGAGAGATCACACAAAGGTAAAAGACATATCTTCCTTTTTGGTTTTGTATGAAATTTATTTGATTGTTTTTAAAGATTAACATATTTTGCATTATATAATTTATATAGTTTGTATAGTTTTTTGGGTTTAGGACATATATCACTAAGACTTTTTTTTGTTAGGGTTTGTATAATTAGGGTTGTAATAAGGCTTATGGCAAAATATCATTTGGATTTTTAAGGTTATGCTTTATTATTTAGTGTATAAGAATTTGGTTCATATATTTTTAAACCTAAGGTTTATACTCTAAATTTTGCTCATTGTATTGGTTTTTGATATCTTCACTTGTTTAAATCTATACCATACTTTGAATTTCCTTTGTTTCCATATGTTCCATAGTTGCTAGAGTTTAATATTTTCTAACCCATTTTTGTACGAGTTATGATTTTTTTAGGGTTGTGTTTTCAATTGGGACTATAAACTTTGGTGGAAGGTTGTCATCTTTTATTCTTAAAGGTATGCATTTGTCTCTTGTTACTTCTTTTGTTTTTTTGTTTATATTTTCACAATTCAACATCTTTTCATTTCCTAGTTGTTGGATATAGAAAGGGCATCAAGTTTCATTAAGTATACAAGCATAGATAAAGGTTTTATACTTTTACATGGATATTTCATATTCAATATTTCTTTGTAGTTTATTTTTTCATACCCATATGCGAATAATGCATTGACTACCCACAACCACTGTGGGTTTTTTGGCTTAAGGTAGGTATTGCATTTTGTACCTCTCAAATAGTGTGCATTAATTATCATTATGTGGGTATTGCTACATGGGGTTTTCAGACATTATGGGTTTAAGGTACAATAAGGTATTGCATATGAGAAAATTTTCAATGATGGGAGGTTTAATAGCTCAATGTGGGTATTGCCAAAGTTTGTTTTAGTATATGGGTTCATAATGCAAGTATTGTACGTTATGTACATTGGAATAGTAGGTTTTTTATATCACGATATGGGTGTTGTAATGGGAATTCCAAGTCACAACATTGATTTTAAAGGAGCCATGTATGTATTGCATCTAGGGTTTTTGTTCAATGATGAATGTTTAGAGAATTATAAATTCTCTTGATGCAGGAATTTGTCCTACTTCCTTCAATCATGGGAAGGGTTCCAAAGTCCCATTCCATTCATGTCCAAAACCCCACCAAGTCCCCTTTCTCAAACAAAGACTTGGTGTGGACATCTAGGATACGTCATGGAGGGCAAAATAAAGTGACCATTCAATTTGCTTATGTTCCATATGCTCGCATCTCGAAATTCTTGGAAGGTGAACGAGGGGATATGAGCACCCCTGTGGAATGGAATGTTTACAAAAACTTTCCAAGCCAAACGGATGTCAAGCAACCAACTATCAAAAACCACCTCGGGCATACATGGTAAACATTTATGGCATTAACCTTTTTAATTTCTTTAATTCATATACCAAAGATGTAATCATTTATGTTTTGAAAGTTTTTTGGTTTAGGTATGAATGCGGATATGGACCAGAGGACTATCGAGAAAATTCAACCCCCACTCGATCTATTAAACGAGGATGCCTCATCATTCTCAATCAAACGTCTATACACACGACCTGATGTGGCTGAGATCACAATTTATCATAAAGCCCATACACGAATTGATGGGTCATTCGCACATGGTGAGCATGACCCAGAGTCCATTTTTCGTATGTCTCGTTATGCTCCATGCATGTCACAAGCATTGAAAGACCACATATGGGCCCAACTAAACTTAGGTTATATGACCAAACAAATATATGACAAGCATAAAGCAATTTGGTGGGAATGTGTGAATGCGGGTCAAAGCATGACACGAGATGATTTCATTCGGCTTCAAGACATTGCATATGTGGATCGAAAACATAAGAAAGGGAGTTGGCGTTTACACACTAACCCTACAATTTCAATTCGGTCTTGGGCTCTCCAACATCCAGAAGATGTGTTATTTTTCCAAGATGTTGGTGAAATGAACGGAACTCAAGTCCCATTCACCATAGGTATTCAAACACCAACTCAATGTGAGTCCATGCTATCATATGGTCACAATGGTGCCATTTCTATGGATGCAACATTTGGCACAAATGACATGAAATTCCATCTATTCACCTTGATGGGATTTGATGATCATCGCACAGGTGTCCCTTTAGCCTGGATCATTACAAGTAGGCAAACATTGCAAGATTTGATCGAATGGTTGAAACCATTAAAGGAGAAGATGTTATCACACATGCCGCATTGGAAACCATCATGTTTTCTCGTTGATGATGCACCTCAAGAATTGAAGGCATTACGTTAGTTCTATACCTAGTATCGACTTTGTGTTTATTTCTTTAAATGTTTTTTAATATCTTTCATAAAATTCTTGATTACTTCAAATGCATTTTATGTTGTACTAACCCCATCCACTCATGGAGATTTTATTGCATATGTGTCCTTATTAAGGTCGTATGGGGTATGGACAAGGTTCCCATCTACCTTTGTTGTTGGCATGTTCTCAAAGCATGGCGCCTACGTGGTATTGAAAAAATCAAAGATGTGGAAGTGCAGGGTGGAATCCTCCAAGACCTTCATGATGTGATGTACATGTCCATCAATCATGGAGAAACAATTGATGACTTCAAAGAGCGTGGGAGGGTTGCTGTGAGAGAAAGCCTTCATAAACATAGGTCTGGTGATGCGTGGACAAACTATTTCTGGACTTATTACCATCAATTTGGTAAGTGATAATATTTATCATGGTTTAGCATTCAAAATTATTTTGTATAATGTTATTCATCCTTATGTATTGTGTTTATGTTTGTAGAATTATGGGTGGTGGGTGTTCGAAGAGTGCCCCATTCCAACCAAGACACCGAAGCGAGCATTGAATCATATCATGGTGCATTGAAACGTTGGCTTGCTCTTGACACAAAAGGCCTTAGAGGGCGCAGGATTGACTGGTTGGTGTGGCAATTAACAACAACCATTGCACGCCACTACATGCACACATTGAAAATGAAAAAGAGGGTTCATAAAAAACAAGGTTATGGAGGCCATTATTACACGAAGTGTGGAAAAGGCAACCCTTATTCCACTCAACCATGTGTACCAACCAACCCTTGAGAGTGATGGAGCTTGGGCCGTACAAAGCCAACGCCTTCCCAATGTTATTTACACGGTGAAATTCCCATTCACTGAAATGTTTTGTTGCACATGCGAATGGGCATTGCGAGGGAACACGTGTAAACACCAAATTAAGGTCATTCTCACATGCACGGACATTTTTCAAGAGGATATCATTCATTATTGTGGAACATGGTATGGATCACATCGTGGAGGGTTGGGTCACATGTTTGCAGACCCGCAACATATTCCAGATGATATGGAGTCCGGTGATGATGACGAAGATGATCATCTTGAAGGTGATGATGGGATCATGAAATTTGATGGGCTCATGAACATGGAGCAAAATGATCTCCCTATGGGTGCCATTGTAGGGTCTAATGAGACAATAAATTCATCAACCCCAATGGAAAGGGCTATTGCACAATTGGTCACTACAATGCAAGAGATCACAAATGAATGTAAAGAAGGCAATGTGACACTTTATGAACATGCCACTTCACACATGAGAATATTGGCATGTAATATTCGTAACATACACCTCACAAAGGCAAATGCAATTTCACACCCAGGATTGGTGTTACGTCGTGTGGAAAATGGATTGGGAAATAGTGTCAAACGGCTCAAAGATTGGCATGAAACAATGCTCAATCACACAAATGTACGTACTAAATGATGTCATGAATAAATGTTTCAATTACTAATCAAGATTGTTGCCATTAGCACTAAGAATTTTCTTTTAGAATCAATTTTGTATGGAGGAAGTCATACCCCAAATTCTTTGAACATCATGTATTCAACACACACATGAAGTCTAATATGGCACAAAGGTTATTATTGTTTCCAAGTAATAAGCACAAAAAGTGTGAAATGCAAAAACACAAGGATAATGATAATATTAGTGTTTTATGCAGGTATTGTAACTAGGCCCCAAAATCCCAATTGGTAAAAGTAAGTACAAGTGCAAGTATTGCAATCATGCCCCAAAATTCTAGTTTGTAAAGGTAAATACGGATGTAGGTATTGCAATGAAACCCCAACATTCCAGTTAGTAGAGACAAGCCTAAATGCAATATCCACACGTTTCAAAAAAAAACCCATCTAAATGGTTTGGATACCCTTAAGTGAAGACCTAGCCCTAAACACAATATGCAAATGCAAAATCACTTTGAAAAAACCTTACCCTAAATGCAATACTTGCATTTTGGGCCATTTCGAAAGTACGCATGTGGGTTTAAGCATCTTTATACGAAGATCCTACCCTAAATGCAATACCTGCACTTTGGGTCACACAAAAAACACGCATGTGGGGTTTCAGCGTTCTTTAAAGGAAAATCCTACCCTAAATGCAATACCTGCATTTTGGGTCACTCTAAAATAATTAGTTAATTTCAAAATATATGCTAACAAAGGTGTGTATGGAGGTTGGGGTTGTTGATTGGGAATCCATGATTCTTATTTTTTTCATGAATTTTAAAAGAGGTTCTATTGTTTGTGGAATAAATAGTACAATGACAATTGTGATCAAGCTTATTTTGGTGTAAAAAAATTTCATGAAAAAGTTGAACTTGTAATCTATAACATGGAATAATTATCTTAAATAGTGATTTCAATAACTTATTAAAAGTATATATACTAAAGTTAATTAATCAAATATCAAATTAATTAATCTGATTAAATCCAACTTTTTATTTTCAAGTAAATAAATTTAAGCCAAATGATTAGTTAATTATTTTAAATAAATAAATGATTATCTGATTCTTGATAATTAATCATCTAAATTATCTGAAATAATGGTCTATTAATTATTTAATTATATGACAAATTTTATTGATAATTCATTAATTATCATAAATATTTTATATTAAATTGGGGGGAAAATTTTAGGGTTTAGACATATGTGAAACAATATAATTTCATTATATATCTTCTTTAAAGAGATTGCGAAAATTAGGTTGGAGTTATCACACAAAGGTAAAAAACAAACCCTATGTGAAAACCAAACCTTAAATGCAATACAAAGTTTGTCAAGATCAAAAAATAAAAAGTTCAAGCTTAAATATTTTTCAAAGATGTTCATATTTTTTTTCCCCTTTTAAAGTTGTATATTCATACTATAAACATAAATATAAAGTCTTTAATTTAACAAGGTTTTAAATTATGTTTAAAAAAAATTCAAAGCACATAATTTTCTACTTTTTTATTTTCTGTTTCACGAAATAATAAAAATGATCTCTCCCATATATTAATCCTATGTTTAATTGAAATTTTAATTTATATTTTTCTGATATATAGTAAATAATTTATTGGTTAAAATATTCATATAGTAGGTCAAAAATATTTTATATTTTATAAATATATAACACAAGTCCTTATGTAAACTTTATTTTTTATGATGTATAATATTAATCCAAATATTGGTCCAAATATATTGTTATTTATAACACCTAATATATAAATAATGATATTATGGAATTATACTGTTGATCCATTTCAATACATAAATATTTTGAAAATGTTCATAAGCTCTGCTAGAGTTTGTGTGGGTTTTAAAAGTTTTGTGAGGGCAAAGTTGTTATGTAATGTTTTCGACACTTTTAGAAGTTGAAAGATGACTTGACTATCCAAAAAACACAATAGTGTTCATAAAAAAAACCAAGAATTTATAACCTTGACAAATTATTAGTTTCAACAAAAGCTCAAACCTAAGGTTGTTAAATTGACTAAAGTGTGGACATTGATCAAACTAAACAACCTAACCTAAACATGAGTAATAGGTTAGTAAGTTATTTGTTAAGTAACTTAATTAATTACTTGATAGGCTACCTTCTTAATATAGGCCTATTATGTAATTTATTAATTAATGTAAGCCTTCTAAGTTAATATCTTAGATGGTCTATGTAGGTATTGAAGGTGATTGAATTTATTAAGTAAACCTAGTAATCATATAGGTAATATACTAGCCTAGGCCACGTAAGCCTAATAAGCATTTACGATAGTTTAATGTTTAATCCTTATTGTGTTATAACATTTTAAAATTTGAACTAAATGAATTTATCAAAAAGAAAGCACATTTTTCCATATAGTTGTTATAAGTATATACTATTGGAATATGATTCAAATTTAGAATTTGGGAAACCCTAAATTAATTAATATTTTTTTTACAAATTAATAGTAAATAAAATAAATCTACGGTGCATTATAGGGGGAATTTTATATGCAAAAAAATGCAATACATATTTGCAAGATCATACTGAAATAATACATAGGTGATTGGAAGAAACCATATGGGAAAACCCTAAACCCTAAATGCAATACTCGCATGTAATGTCATTTCAAAAGTGGTCTGAGTACCAAAAATTATGTCTTTTATATACCTAAATTAAATATTATTCTAAATTAATCTTATGACAAAATGTAAGTTTTACAATGAATGTAAAAACCAGCAACTATTATGGGACCTATATGCGGGTATTACAAGAGATGCCAAATAAACCAACGGTTATTATGGAGACTATATGCAGGTATTGCAACGAATGAAGAATGTCAACGATTATATGTGCCCTATATGCGGGTATTACAAGGAATGCAAAATGCCAACGACTATTATGGGACTCATATGTGGGTATTGCAAGGAATGTAAAAGCTAGCGCCTATTATGGGACTTATATGCGAGTATTGCAATTAATGCAAAATGCCTGTGGCTATTTTTGGACTTATATGCAGGTATTGCATATTAGAAAATGGTCTTATGGAGTTCATAATAGAAAATGATGTGGGTATTATATGTTTAAAATGTGTGGATTATTTTTAAAGTCTTCAGGTGATGTGAGTCCTATTAACTTAGATGTAAGTATTGTATAATGTTCATTTTGATATTTGGTTTGATTATTACATCTCAAGTACTAACAAAATTATGACAAAGAAGACATATATGATTAACCAGATACACATCAAACAAGTGTGAGTAGAAGATACTATTATATTGATAAAAGATGTACAAAAATGGGTGCATGGAAAATTACTAGAGAACCCAATGAAAAAAAAACATTGGATCTCTATAACATATCAAAGGATCGAAGTTCAAAATTAGGTAGTCCAAAAAATAAAAGGGCTACAAAACCTCACTAATTATATAAAATGAAACCCTAACCCATATCAGTATCTACAATCCTGTGTTTAGCTCGATATGCAGTTGCTGCATTTGCAACCTTTGCTGCATGACGAGTAGTGTAAAAATGGCGGCGTTGCATCTCAACTTGGACTGCATTTGCAACAAATTGGGCCTTTGTTTGGTCCTGAACCCTATAAACACCCAAAAATCACCAAATTAAACCGTAACACACACATTCGATGAAATACAATAAAATAATAATAAACATTGCTTATTATTGTTTCTTACCTTCCATGAATCATTCTAGATTCATGAAAATCCAAAACATCTGCCAACTGTTTTGTCCGACTTGTTTTATTGGACTCTCGATCCCAATATTTGACATCCCATGTCGTCTTCAATTATCGTGCATATACATAACGGGTGGATCGGATCATCCCTTGTAAATCTTCATCCTTCTCCATCCGGGATGTTGCATCTCGAGGCACACTGCCCACGCCCTAGGCATTAAGGCCCAACACCTTCAACAATTGCTCTGAAGCTAATCTGATCAAAGGTGGTTTTAGGAGTGGTGGACATTGTTTTGCAAGAGTTACCAAGTGATTCCACTCACGTTCTGCTTTGGCACGAGCACGACTAGCAACTTTCTGATCATTTCGCCTTTACACAGCCGTTGCATTTCCCAAAATGCGAACGTTCATCTTGGCATGGTCTTGATGTCGAGGACCTCCTACAGCAATTGAAGGCCTCCTAGGTTTGGACTTTTCTGCCACCAAGTCGTGCACCTCCTTCAAATGCTTGGTCAATAGCCATTTCGCACAATATGCGACAATGCAATTGTGGACTTTGCACTTCCATTTGGACCCAACCTTTGTCCATTCCTTATCCTTCCGAGCCAAATTAAGTGGACAAAGAAGTGCAAGTGGTTGAGAAGTTTGCTCAGTTTCTAGTTCCAGACCTAAACCCAAAAAATGAAAGTTCAAAAAACAGAATGCAGGTATTGCAAAACATTAAATCACAAAATCACATACTACTCCTATAAACATGAACTGTTATAAGGTATTGTAGTAAAAAAAATTTGACAAAAAAATTCTCGCACCTTCCAACAAATGATGGAAGGTGCAAATTTAATTAAACTTCAAGAAACTTGTACAATTTTATTAATCTGTAATTAATCTAATGTCTTATCTTCTAATGTCCACAAATTCTAAAACAATCTATACAAATGTTATCCTTGTGTTTCAATTGTGATAGAGCACAATTTTGCTCACCAATTTCCTGATCTGTTGCAACAACACTTCGGTCATCAGTTGCTTCATCTGATGCAGCAACACTTCGGTCATCAGTTGCTTCATTTGATGTAGCAACATTATGTTGAGCAGTTGCTACATTTGATGTAGTAACAATTTGCTGAACACCTCCCGCATCTGATGCAGCAACATTTTGCTCAACAATTCTCGCATCTGATGTAACAACATCTTGCTAAGCAATTCCCGCATCTAGTGTAGCAATTCCCGCATGTGATGTAGCAACATTTTGCTGACCAATTGCCGCATCTAATGCAACAATATTTTCCTCAACAATTGCCACATCTAATGCAGCAACATGTGATTCAACCGCCTCATCTTCTTTAGCAACACATGGCAGAAGAATCACCTCCTCTAACACAACAACACTTGGCAGAACAATTCCCTCATCTGTGGCAGCAACATCTTGCTTATTAACTTCCAACTCTCCACTAGCGCTTTTCCTTAGTCTTCTTCCCCTACCCATTACAACCTCCAACCCTAAACAAAAGACCACCAATTATTATTAAAATGAAGACAACCAAAAAAAAAAGAAAAAAAAGGAGAAGTTGTAGCGTTGCGCTGTTGCAGCGCTCAGCGTAGCGCAACGATGCCTCTTCAAACAAAACAAACATACACAAAAAAAAGTTGCGGTGCTGAAGAAGAAGAAGAAGAAGAAGAAGAGGACGAATAAGAGGAAGAAAAAGAAGGAGAAGAAAAAGAAGAAGAGGAAGAATAAGAGGAAGAAAAAGAAAAAGAAGAAGAAGAAGAGGAAGAAGAAGAAGGAGAAGTTGCAGCGCTGCAACGTAGCGCAGCGATGCCTCTTCAAACAAAACAAACACAAAAAAAGGTACAGTGCGCTACAACTAAACTGCAACTCAGCAAAGGAAGTAGAAGGCGATGGCAGCAATGCTGCCATCGCCTTCTTTGCTGAAGAAGAAGGAGGAGGAGGAGGAGAAGAAGAAGAAGAAGAAGAAGAGGAAGAAAAAGAAGGAGAAGAAGAAGCAGAAGAGGAAGAAGAAGAGGAAGAAGAAGGAGAAGTTGCAGCGCTGCAACAAAGCGCAGTGATGCCTCTTCAAACAAAACAAACACAAAAAAAAAAAAAAAAAAAAAAACGATGCGCTACAGCTGAGCTGCAACTCAGCAAAGGAAGTAGAAGGCGACGGCAGACTGTTGCCATCGCCTTCTTTGCTGAAGAAGAAGAAGAAGAAGAAGAATGAGAAGAAGAAGAAGAAGAGGAAGACAAAGAAGGAGAAGAAGAAGAAAAGGAAAAAGAGGAAGAAGAAGAGGAAGAAGAGGAAGAAGAAGAGGAAGAAGAAGAAGAAGGAGAAGAAGGAGAAGAAGAAGAAGAGGAAGAAGAAGAGGAAGAAAAAGAAGGAGAAGAAGAAGAAGAAGAGGAAGAAGAAGAAGAAGGAGAAGTTGCAGCGTTGCGCTGTTGCAACGCTGCAGCATAGCACAGCGATGTCTCTTCAAACAAAACAAACACAAAAAAAAGGTACATTGTGCTACAACTGAGCTGCAGCTCAGCAAAGGAAGTAGAAGGCGACGGCACCAGTGCCATCGCCTTCTTTGCGGAAGAAGAAAAAGAAGAAGAAGGGGAGAAGAAGAAGAAGAAGAGGAAGAAGAAGAAGAAAAAGAGGAAGAAGAAGAAGGAGAAGTTGCAGCGTTGCACTGCGTTGTTGTAGTGCTGCAGCGTAGCGCAGCGATGCCTCTTCAAACAAAACAAACACAAAAAAAAGGTAAGCATCTTACCTGATTGTGGGCGCGTGGGTCTCGTGGGCGATCGAGCTCCTGCTTCGACTCCAGCCGCTTGAGCTCCCGTTCCATAGCAACGGTTCCACAGCTCGAGCACAATTCCACAGCTCGAGCTTCCGCTCCACAACTCGAGCTCTGGCGATGGAGTGAGGGGGGGTGGGGTTGGTAGGGTTTAGGGTTTAGGGTAGGAGGCGGGAGGTAGGTGGTAGGTAGGAGGGGGGAGGTAGAAAATGTTTTTGGTAGAGAATTTTGGGGTAAGGAGGATCCGGGAAAAAAAAAACCGATGCGGGCAGGGAGATGATCATCCGCAAAACGGGTTCAACGGGCTCATCCTCAACTGGTGCATTGGTGGCTGCTAATTCACTCCAGCCCAATCTGAGCCGTAATCCAAAAGAAATTAAATAGGTAAGAAAGTGGAGGATTAAACATTGTAAAAAATCAATTTTAATAATGGTTAATCAATCAAAGACAATTATAAGGCTAAAACAAGTTGAATTGGGATTACCCAAACAACCCAATAATCAAGGACATTATCCTTCAAAAATAGAGCAAGACTTCTTTGAGTTTTTGTGTGCCAAATTTTGTTAACAAATTATTGGGATGTTCCCAAAAGTCTACAAACATGTCTTTAAAGTCTTCAAAGAAAAAATTGTGACTCTTCAAAGTCTTCCAAGAAAAGATTGTGAGGCAACTTGACGCATCTGACCAATAAGGGATGGCACAATGGGTAGGAAAGAACAAAAAGAAGTTGGGAATAATTATCTTGAGTGTTGGAAAGTGACCCTTTTTCCCCCTTGCTTGGTCGTGAACTTGGCTCTTTGCCTGTTGAGACAACCATGTAGCATTTACCTGACTGACAAGTTGTTGGCGCCAATGTGGGGGTGGTTCTCACACCTTTTTTTTTCTGAGAGCATTAACTGAAACCAGGTCAATTCTCAAGATGAGAACTTATAGGCATCACTATTGGTTCTCAATGGGGTGAGAACTGGCTCGATGAGAACCTGGAAGGACATGAATAAAATTTTGAACTGAGAACCTGATTAGGTATGAAAAAAAATCCATGGTGATTTAGGTTTAAGTTATAGGTAGGTGTCAGGTTTAGGCTCAACGGCAACCTGAAGAAGAAGCTTCATGCTTTTCTCTTTATGCTCTTAATATAAAAAAGGGTCAACCTTTTTGCTTGGCCTCATTGTGGTGTCTTTTATTTTAGCTCCCTTGCTTCCCTACTTTCTTGTTTTATCACTCCTTTGCTTCAATGTTCCTTTGGTTACTCCTTCGCTTCACTACTTTCTTGTTTCAATGCTCGCTTGCTTCCATGTTCTTTCATTATTTCCTTGCTTTGTTACTTCTTTATTTTTCATTTTTTTGATTTGATGTTCCTTTCACTGTTTTTGTTTTGTTGCTCCCTTTTTTTGCTATTCATTTTATTCACCCTTACCTCACTTTGCTCCTGTTTCATTATTCTCTTATTGCTCCTTTGCTTTGTTACTCCTTTGTTTCGTTATTCCTTTGCTACTCTCTCATTGTTCTCTTGTTTTGCTCCTACCTTGTTGTGCCTTTGTTTTGCCATTCTCTTGTTTCATTACTCCCTCACTATGCCCTTTCTTTCCTATTCCCTTGTTTCACTACCAAACACAATTTGCAACATGTTATAAAATGATTGTCAACCATTACATCACCACTTTAAACAAGTATTTTTATGGCTTATTTTGATTGTTTCATTGCTCCTTTGTTTGGCTACTTTCCCCTTTCCCCATCTTTCTTGCAATATTGGAGCTCAAGTTATAGAGCTTGGAATTAAATTCATGTTTTTGCCTCCATTGGAAAGGATGTTTAATCTCCTTAAAATTCCCCTGAAATCTCTTAAAAATCAATAACTCTTTATTAACATTGCATTTGATTGATTCACTTGTGTAAGTAATCATCTCCAAAATATCAAAGTTGTAGTTTCTACTAAATGTAAAAAATCTTTTTAAACTAACTATTCCTACGGGTCTCCTAATAATTAAATAGTTACTAATGATGATAAGCATATTCCTAATCTTTTAGATTATTTAAAAAATGAAACTAGTTAGTTAGACCATGGGTATGAATGATTGGTATTTTTCTACTAATCAATTAGAAGGGATTTGTGAAATGATTAAAATAAGAGGGCTTATTGTCAGTGAAATGTGTCCTTGTGTGGATTATGGAAGAGGGGGATTAAGAAGGAAATTCTTATCATTATTGTATGAAGAGATATTATGGAAGAATTGAAAAAAAAAATTGTATTTTAGAAGAAAAAACAATACAAGGAAATGTGTGAAAGTTATGGAACTTCTTGTGTGTTGTTTTTACTTTGTTCTTATTTGTTTTTGTTCCTTTTTAGATTGACAGTAATTCATGAAAGTTTAATGTAGAATATAGTAGCTTTTATATTAACTTAATTTTTTTCCTTAATTTTTTCCTTTAGAGCTTGTCCCCTAGAAAATTAGTACTTCATTGGAAGGTAGTTATAACAAGATGGTAGGAGTAATGTGCAAACAATTGTTAAAAAAACCTGCAAACACATTCACAAATGCAACTAAAATAGTTGCAAATGACAAGTAAAAAAATAGTTTTTCTTCTAGTGAATAGGTGGAAGGAAATAGCTTTAAAGGAGTGGAAAGATAATGGCAATGGTATGGTTGAAAGAGGTATTTTCCAACGATTGGAAGGTAATTACCTTTTTGTCCCCTTCTCACTTATTCATTATGGATTTCACAATAATTCACATTAATAGAGTTTTTTTAATTATTTTGGACTAAAAGTAGGACCACCTTCCTTTAGGTAATCCTTTGCCTCTTTGTATTTGCGTTGTGATAATTTATATTTTGCAACCTCTTATTTTGATAAAAATAAGGTTATCAGGTCCATGGTTATACATTTTCATCAACTTTAATCTACAAATCCAATTTTACAATCTATGTTAAGGCCACTTAACGAACTATCAAGTTCTGAAAGGAATTAAATAATAGAATAAAAGATAAAACCTTCTTATTTTCTTTAGATAACAAAAAGCCCACACACAAAAGGCTTGTCAAAAACATAATAGGACAACCTCATAAAATTTTTACATAAACAAACCTAAAGCAAATACAAGGAAGAAAACCTTACATATAA
This sequence comes from Sphagnum contortum, assembly GCA_963920785.1. Taxonomy (NCBI): domain Eukaryota; kingdom Viridiplantae; phylum Streptophyta; class Sphagnopsida; order Sphagnales; family Sphagnaceae; genus Sphagnum; species Sphagnum contortum. Next base: position 9,641,180 of record OY987294.1, on the reverse strand, counting down.
AAGACAAAATACTCACAACATACAAAAAGAAAACAACACATAAAACTTTTACACACAAAAGTATGGCATGAAAAGTTAATTTTACTCTATAAAATATTCCCTATGTGTAGTCCTCAAAGGTATGGAACTTTAAGTACCTTCAAGAAATAAAACTATAAAATAGTGGAACAAGTAATTAACAATATCCCAAAAAAATCAATCCTGAAATAACTTAACGTAAACCGGTAGTAAATCCCATTTTGATGCATAAAAATTAGTAACATGGTTTTTGGTAAGGAAAATTTGGTAATCAATTTTGGTAAGGGAAATTTAGTTTTTGTAAAAATCCAATAAAATTTTGATTTTGGTAAAATTTTACTTTCAACATCATCCCCCTTTCTAACTGGGATTATTCCTCATAATTATAGTCTATAATTATCTATGTAATTCTTCCATAATAATAGCCTTTGTGACATCTACAACTTCTACCTTAACATCTAATCCTACATCTTCTAGTGCGATGGAAGCACTTGGTGTAGTAACAACAGGGACATCAAATAGTTCCAATCATATCGAAATTGAAGCCTTGGCATCCATATTGGTTCCAACTTCAGGAACCTTATTGTCATTTTCAATTGTTGCATTGGAAATTGTCGAATCAATCACATCATTGGAAGGTGCACTAACTCCTACAAGGGCAAGGTCTAAAATAGGTGTGGATCCTTCTACATTACTAGAAAGGTATGTAGTACCGAAAATGTTTCTAGTACCAAAAGTTGCCTCTAATTTGATAGGGTGCAATTATAGTGCAACAATTGAATCCACCTCCATTTGCCCACCTTCACTTTGTTCCTCACTTCTATGGGTGCCAAATTCGAATGCAAATCCAAATTACACTTGCGCTTTGCTGGAATAAAAAAGAAGCATTACCAAGGGAGGCATTACCTTCAGAGAAGTCTCTAAGCATAACTAATATAATTCCTCATCTTTTCGGTAAGATTCAAACGCTTCCTAGATGATCTCACCAACCTACTTCTTATGTAGTTCCCATTACTCTACTTGGCACCTCTTGTTCCTCTGTTGGTAAATTAGGAGTTCTACCTTCATGAAGGCATATTCCATTTTGAGGTTGTTGAACTCCTCCATCCAATTGTGGTAAAGATCGGCAAGTTTGGCCCTCTTCTTAACATCTTCATCTCCTTCTCTAAGGCCTTTAGCTTCTTTGGAATCACGTCCGGGTTTTACTTCACATCCTTTAATCTTGCTACAACAACTAGATTTTTTCAATGGATTGTTATAACTCCACTTGATGTTTTTATGTGTTTTCAATTATTACCCTTTATTCTGACCTTCTAACCGTTCCACCTTCACCTTTGCCACTCTAAGCATTTTGTCGGTTAGACTCAAAGATTACTCAATAACTTTCCAATTTGTTTGTTCCTATTCAAGGGTTCATTACAACACAACTCGTTTCAAATTGATTAAGCCCAAAATCTTATCAATTTTGGTAAGTTGATTGTGCAGTTCCAGTAACTCATTTCAGTAGTTGGAATTTTTGATTTCCAACTCATGAACTTTTTTTTGTGTACCTTCCAAACTTCACAACTTTGACTAATAGATGTTGGATGGTTAGGGCATCCTATTGATTGGCAATTTGAAACTGTTGCAACTGGCCTTTCAAATCAGCCACCTCCTACAAGCTATTTTGCAACATCTCTTGTTTTACTTCCTTTTCAATTATGGACAATTAAAAAGCCTTAGAAATGTTGCCCACGGAATGGGTAAAATCCTTGGAACGAATCAAATGGTCCTCCAAAGATTTCAATGAAGAAATTACTAAAGGGGCCATTATTGTTTCAATTATAGTAGGTGGAAGAAAAAACCCACCCCATATTGAAAATCAAGTATCAAGGGGGTGGCAATTTTCAGCTACCTCTCCTGAACTATGTGGTTAAGTTCCATCAGAAAAATAATTTGGTGGAGTATCCAATTTCGATATGTCCCCTACTAAAATTTCCTTTCCCTTTAATCAATGATGCAATTGATTATAAAGAGTGGCAAGTGTTTCAATACCTTCAAGCATGGGATTCAATTCCAATATAGGCCTTGCATTGGAAATCTATGTAAGCCAAACCAAACTTGGATTCCATGTTTTACTTTTCTTATTCGGACTCAATACTTCTAGTGATTGATTTGCTAGAATGCACTTTCCTAGTGATGGTATTAGATTCATGGGACACAATCATCCCAAGTTCCATGATCGCAAAGTCGATAAGATAGCCAGGGGCATTTTAAAATTCTAGTTGATGTGATGTTTCCAGTTGGGTGCTTGTTCCACTGAATTCTTAATGTTTTCAATGTCTTCATCTAGATCAATGGGTGAATGTCAAGAACGCACTCCTAGTATTCTAATGCTTGCTATAGTATAGGTTTCCAGTGGAGACCATCACTTTCATCCTCCTCCTTCGAATTTGGTACTATGAATATCAAGTCTATTGGAAACCAATTTTTGAATTTGGTGCTACCCAAGTGGTGGACATCTTATTCCACTATTGGAAACCACTCAAGTCTCTACTCGCCCTAGGTTTTGTTGGTGCAAAAAAATCCAACAATCAGATGTACAAGTTGTTGAACACAATAATAGCCCACTTGGATTCCCTACTCATCCAATACCAGCAAGTTCATCAATTCCTTGGCTACATAGGTAAGTCAACTACCTTTTAGCTAGATTACCTGAATTAAATTTGGTAAGCATGGTTGCATGCATCCCCTTGAAAAGATAAACCTTCCACCCCTCTTGGTTCGCCAAGGTGTCTGGTGCAACAATTTTCTGGTAAATGGCCGCCTCCCTTTCCTTTTTTCTCTCCTTCTCCTTCTCTTTGGCTGACTTGGCTAATATCTTGGTGATACCTAATTTGGGTAAGTAGAACATTTCTACCAACATATTTTTGGTGATGAAAACTAGAACTCTTTAGATAACAAGTTCGATGATGTCTAGGTTGAAGTGGGTGATGGCCTACAATAGTTATTTCACAAGCAGTTGAATCAAGTTAACTAAATGATTAGCAAACCAAAAACTCCAACATTCTTTACCCACTCCACGTCCTTTCCAACAATCCACCATTGGAACTTGTCCATCTCCAAAAAAAAAATTTCATTTACCAAAAATAGTCATTACCATATTTATCCTCTTCTTTTCCTCTTGGTTTATTTTTGGTGCAAGTTAATTGCCTCCCAAGTCCTAATCTAAATTATCCCTCCTCTTCATTCTCTTTGCCATCTCTTTGTTGATGTTCCCTCTCATTTTCACAAAAAGATTGGTGCAAATTTTAGCAACATAACAATATTGAAAAAAAAAGGAGAATTGAATGAACAATGCCTCTTTTTATACTAAACTTCATGTGCCTAAACCCAACATCGGTTGAAAAAACCGTTTCGTGGGCATGGTTGAACTTTTTTCTCCTTATGGCATCGATTCGATGGATTGGATGAAATAACACCCCTGATGTCCTTTGTGGAATTTGTCATGAGTGATTATGTGGTGGAATTTCCTTCTATGGATTTCACATCAAAAAAAATCCATATTAATTCCAAGCCAAAATGCTTTTGATTTTCTACATAACCTATTTCAAACATTTGTATGATGGAATCTTTTTATGGGGATTCCACATCAAAATTATTGCAAATTGATTCCAAGCTAAAATATTCTACTTTTTTGCCCAAAAGCAATAAACATCAAAAAACATTACTGGTTGTTATAAAAATTTGATCAAACAAAAATTAAACCCAATTTGGTAGGGACATGATATTTCAATTTGTCATTACCAAAATCTAGTTTTCAATTAACATTATTTTTCGATGTAAACTGATTTTTGGTAGAACCATCCTAAAAGTGTCTTTATAAGCCTTCATGTTCTCCTCCCCATTCGATGGTGGCTTCTAGTCCTCTGGGAGCTTTATCCAAGTATTTATAAGTTTTTAGCTTATTGATGTTCACCAAAATGGGATTTGGTTCAAACTTGTCAATGTTGACCAACAATATAATATTATTTGGGAAGTAATAATGTATTTTATATGGGTCAAACCATTGTTTTTTGAATTTTTTATGTACTCTTTTCTACCTTTGGGTTACCAAAAAAAAATTCCTCTAGTGAAAGTCTTAACTTTGTGGTGTTGTTGAACCCATAATGTCGTGCTCCACTTCATTGTACGTATATAATTTGTTGCTTCTTGGTGAGTTTCATCTAAGTGTTCTAGTTCTACCATGTGATTAATGAGAACACAAATGGGGGAAAAAATTCGATCATGATGTGAGTTGCTCATGGGTATTCTATTGGCATTATAGGGCAAAGGCCATAAACTAGCTAAAATGGTGTATGTTCTATAATTACCTTAAATGTTGTTCAGTAAGCATATAGAATCATGTGCAAGTCCTCATCCCAATCAATGCGGTTTTCATTCACTAGCTTAATACGAAGCAAACAAATGACCTTGTTGGTTGATTTTGCATGGCCATAACCTTGTGGGTAGTAAATGGTCAAGGTCGTGGTTTGTACAAATCTTAATGGCGTTGTTGATGAAATGAGTGCCTTGATCACTTACTAAAGTAAGCGGACAACCAAACCTTGTGAGAATGAATTTATATATGAATTTCGCTGTCATAATTACTATATTGGTGCATAATACCTTTGTTTCTACCCATTTAATGGCATAGTTAGTGGCTTCTAAAATGTATTTGTTCCTAATATACTTGCTGATTGGTTTGATTGGGTTGACAAAATCCAATCCCCACTTTATGAAAAGCTCTGCTAGCAATGGAATTACCAATTTCATTATGTTGTTTTGTATTAAATTTCCCGTTTGTTGATAGTTGTCACAAGCTTGGCGATATTGGAAAGCATCCTTGTGGATCATGGGCCACCAATATTTAGCATTCAAGATCTTGCAAATTATGATTATGGATGAGAAATGACCACCATCAACTCCCTCATGCACTTCTTATAGTACCGTTGGTATTTCCAAATCCTTAAGGCAACACCTTAAAACCTAATTTTGACCTTGACAATACAACTTTCCTTATACCAAATAAAAGCATAAAGCTTCTAAGATTAGATTTTTCTTTTGTTCTTGATTGTACTAAACCAAAAAAAATCGCTAGAACAGTACTCAAAATTTTCTATAGCCACACCACTTGTAAGAGGGAGAAAGTAGCATTTGTTGTTAGGTTAGGTACTCCATTTCATTTTGTGAGATTGCATATTCAGGATAAGGCATCCACCATAGAATGAGATCTCCCTAGTTTATAAATTACTAAAAAATCATACTCCAAGAAGAAAAGTAGCCATCAAGCTATTCAATGTGAAACTTGAAGTTTCCAAACTAAATATAACATCACCATATAATCCACATAGAAAATGAATTTGTTCCTTAGTAAATAGTGACAAAATTTGTGGAGAACATACACCATTGTGAGTGACTCCCTTTCAGTTGTTGAATAATTTTATTTAACGTGATTGAACAACCAAGATGCATAGGCAATTAGTTGGTCGCATTTTCTAGTAAGGTTTTACACCAAAAAAACCCCGATTGTCATATTAAAAAATGTGTGAACATGAAATTGTAAGTCCCAATGGGGTGAAATCAATATCGGTGCGTCCATGTAGCGTTGTTAGATCTTTTCCCAAGCATGTTAGCACTTTGTTGTCCACTCAAAAGCCTTTATCTTCCATAATAGCTTGGTAATGGGAGCCATGATAAATGCAAAGCCTTTATTGAAACACTGGTAATATTATGCCATGCAATTGAAAACCTAAATGTCTTTAGGTGTTTTTGATGTAATCATGTGAACAATAACTGATTTTTTTTTAATTCGATAACTTGCCTTCCTTGGATACCATGTAACCCAAGCTAACTCCTGAATGCATGAGGAACATGCATTTCTCAAGGTTCAAGCTAATACCGAATTCTTTACATATATATCAAAACATAATCATAGTTTTGTTAAATAAATGTTCATATCACTAAAGAGATTGAAACCACCCAAGAATAGTTTCATGAACATTCCAAGATAGTCCTTGAAAGTCGTATTCACTACCCATTCATAAGTTGGTGGAAATTTATTGAACCCAAAACGCATAACTACCCAAACGAATGTTCCCCATTTGATGATGAATGCAATTTTGTACTTGTTTTAAAGGTCGATCATGATCAAGTGATAACTAAAAATTCATCCAAAAATGAATAAACCTTGTGACCGAATATTTTGTCCAAAACCTTTTCAATACAAAATAAAGGACATGGATCTTTTTTAGTTGTAACATTGAGTTGCCGAAAATCCATGCAAATCCTAAACTTGCTATTTTTTTTTTGGTACAACAATAATTAGCAATAGCTTCCTCCGCTAAGATAATGATTTTTGCATTAAAAAGTTTGTCCAAATCCTACTTGATTATCACAACATAATTTGGGTCCATTCGGTACCTTGCTTGATGGGCAAGTGGAATGGTTATGTCGAACTTGATGTGATGTTAAACAATGCATGGTGGAATTCCCTTGAAAATCGCTATAATTCCATGCGAAAATGTCTTTATATTTTCGGAGCAATGCTTTAATGCTTGTAGCAACTGGTTTGTCTAGGGTTGCATTTAGTTTTATTGTATGAGGGTTATCAATAGTTCCCAAATTAAAGAGTCTTACCTAGTGATCCTTAAGTAATGTCCAACGTGCAATATCCAAATCTTGGACTCTGAAACATGCTAAGGTAGTATCCACTTGGATTTGTCCCTCATAGTGGGAAGTTGAACGTAAAATCTTCTATATCGACTTTTGCACCAAAAATTATAGCACTAAATTTTTTTGATTCCAGTAGTATAATGGTTTCACTCGTTAACAAATCTAGTTCTACTATGAAAAATATTTTTTCTCCATATGTGATTGCTTTTGTTAGTTCATAACACAACAAAACCTCATGATGTTTGGTATTACTATCCAAATGTTTGGTCACAACTATGGTTTTCAACGTTCCATTGGCTTCAATGGTGATAAGATTATTCCCCCAATCATGGGTGACACATGCATTACACAATTAGGGTCAACTTAACAACATTGAATAATTGTAATCCAAAACATTATTCTTCATTACTATGAATGCCACAATCTATGGAATCCCATGGATTCAGATTTTGAGATCCTTGATTAGTCCAACCAATTTAGTGATGGTTTGATCTGCTATTTGGAATGTATACGGTGTTGGTCACATTGAATCCTCAATCCAATAGAACGTCTTCAACAATGTTCTTTCCCACTTGGACCTATATCATAGCCATGTGAGGATCGATCACGATCGAAGCAATAATCAATTTAGATCTTGTTGTGATGATATTTTTTCTTCCCTTGGCAATATAGCTTGGCAACAACAATTATCTCAAATCCAAAGTGATCTTGAAGAGTTGACCCAAGGCAAGAATATGTTTACTCTCCAATAGATATTGGGTGGTATCTTCAAAAACAAAAGAAAGTCCGGTAAATTCAATAAATCTAGTAGATCCAATAAATTCGGTAGTGTTAAGATATCTGGTAAAAATGGTGGGTCTGGTAGATCTAATAGATTTGATAGCACTAATAGGTTTCATAACATCTTTTTTTCTTGTAGTTTTGGTAGTTTCATTTTCGATATTTGAGCCAAAATTTCCCATGAGGTTGGTTTTAATAAGAGTTTGTGTCTTAGTTCCAAGAAAATCCCTTGGAGGCTCCTTTTCATGTAGGTTTTTAATAGTTTTTCTAAATGAATGTTGAAGCTTTTCCTCCTCTTGCCAATATGCCCAACTCTTATTCTTGTGTGATTCTTTTTCTTTGAATACCACATTCTCTAGTATCTAACATTTGTAGGTGGTAATTGCTAAGACCATGTTGACAACGACGTCTTTTTTTAAAGTGTGACTGCCATTGCCTTTTCCCTTAACATTGCATGAACTACATTTTTATGAAGATAATCATAGGTTTTATGTTCAACAAAACTACAAATGAAGCAATGGTAAATGATGGAATTGGATTTGTTTGCTTCTCCACGACCTCTTTTGTTACCATATGCCACCCACTTTGGGCCAAAACTCCATCCATTCCTACTTCATTTTTGTCTTTAAATTTGTTGTCTGGGTTATTTAAGTTCTAATGGCAATGCTCCTCGGAATGTCCTAGTTTATTGCATTGACCGTAAATCACATCTATCTTCCTTTCTTCGCTAGCCTTCTCTTGCTTGGTTGGTGGTTTAATATTCATTGGTGTTTCCCATACTTTCTTCACAAGTACCTACAGCTACTTTTTGTTCAAACAAGGTGTCCTTTTTCATCTCTACCATTGTTATCCGAAGGCACGGTTCAAATCATTCTTGAAAGAAAGTGGTGAGCAAATTATCGTTTATTTGATGTTGAAGGCAATTTGCTAGTTTCAATATACGTTCATATTATACTTCCACCTTTTCATCTTCACATTGTTTTATCATTAGTAATGCCATGTACTCTTGTTCATATGTTTGTACTTTTTGATAGCGTTTACAAAATGCAACCTCCAATTCCTCAAATCTGCAAATTGGATGAATTTTCAAATAAATTCTCCCCACTCATATGTGGCATTGTAAAAAGTAAAACATATTGACAATATCTACATCATTCTTCTCGCCATTGGCTTAAATAAATGGCTTTGCAAAAAATTCATACATGAACATTGGGATTTGTTCACATGGTGTAGATGGGGTAGGGTAAGGATTTCCTATTTGGTAGAGGATTTGGTGTTATAGGGGGCCGGATAGGATACCATGGAGAGTACCATGGATTCCAGGTAGGCCTTATCCACAATCATGTTGGTCTTGTATCGTATGATCTTGGATTTCGATCTTCTGGGGGTATGTTATCACCACTTCTTGGAAGGCCGCCACCGCCACCCCATGGAGGCATGTTACCACCACCACCCAAAAGGTCTACCACCATCGTTGCTCGTAGGTACATTCCATCCATCGATAGGAAGCCCACTAGCATTTCCAATCGAGGATGGTCTACCCTTTTTTCATTCATGATGTGATTTTCCAGTAGGAACGATTTTTGGAATCCTAGGGTTGTGTTTTCCTTTGAATGAATCATCGTCTTCATGTGAAGGCTCCCCCACAATTCATTACAATCCTAGCTTGTGTAACTCCCAAGATTGACTTTGGTGGTTTTGTGAGGTTAGGTGAAGGATCAAATATTAGAAGCCACATTATATGAGCACTTTGTATGTCATCGTAACCAAAACCAAAATATGGTACATATGTTTCATCATGAGGATACATAGAATTTGGAAAACCTACTAGATTTTGCTCCAAGACATGTGGAAAAACTATCTCTTTATGAAATACATTTAATACTACTAAAGGATAAACCAAAATTTGAACATTCGGAATTAACTTTAAACAAGTGGTGACATCAAATATGGTCTATAATCAATCAGTATTGTTTGTGTAAGTAATACTTGACTAAATCGATAAGAACAATTATCTGTCTAATGACCCAAACTTTGACAAAAAATACAAGTTGGAAACACATGTCGAAAAACACGAATGTTAAAAATAAGGGTTACCATCATTTCTTAATGGAATTCCTCTTCATCCAAAATACTCATCCTCGAAGATTGTGCACTTCATACCTCATTAGAAAACTCCTTCCACTGAAATTGGTGAAGTTCATCAATTCGCCTTTAAAGTTGATCAATTTTTCTTTCTCTAGCATGTGGAGTTGTCACCACAGTCTCATGGTACCAAAAAAAATTATTTTCATGATGGTCCCAAATGAATTCCCATGAAATTTTCAGTTTAGTCTTGACGCATTGCAATTCTGGTGGATGATTTTTTGTAGGTAGTACAATTTTTGGTTCAATATTTTTGGTAACATCCTCCAATTCGTTTTGCTCCCTGTTGTGAAAGTCACAGTCTCCTCTATGTTGTACTTTGGTTGCTATAGTCGTTTTGGGTTACCTGCGTGCCGTACTTCAGCACTTTCTTGCAAAACTTGCTCCATTCTTTTCTTCATACATTGATGGCATATTATAAATGACTACAAAAAAAGTTATAATCTATGAGTTATTTGGGGTTTTATTTTTATTTGTCAAAAAACAACAACAATAAATTTGTTGTTTGTTTTGGGAGAATCAAGTAATTTTAACCAATATTTGTCCAAATGTGAATGATAATGAACCATAACATTTTAATTCAATATCCATGATATGGTTGGTAAATGTTAAAGCCACCCAATGAACTATCGAGTTTTGAAAGGAATTAAATAAGAGAACAGAAAAAAAAAAACATTTTTATTTTCCTTACATAATCAAAAAGCTTACACACAAAAGGCTTGTCAAAACATAATAAGACAACCTCATAAACTTTCTATAAATACAAACCTAAAGCAAATACAAGGCATAATACCTTGCATATAAAAGATAGAATACTCAAAACATACAAAAAGAAAACAACACAAAATTTCTATGTACAAAAGTATCGTAGGAAAAAATTAATTTTACTATATAAAATATTCCCCTTGTATAATCCTCAAAGGTATAAAACCTTAAACACCTTCAAGAAAAAAAATTAAAAAATGGTGGGATAGGCAATTAGCCCTATCCCAAAGAAATCAATCCTAAAATAACTTAATTTAAACCGATAGTAAATCTAATTTCAATACATAAAAGTCAGTAACATGGTTTTTGGTAAGGAAAATTCATTAATCAATTTTGGCAGGGAAAATTTGGTTTTAGTATTCATATTTTCAACAATCTACCATAGGATGTAAATGATGATAACACTTCAAAACATAAGATGTAAGGATTTTTTTTCGTACTTTCAACAATTAAAATGCATTCTTCATGACCAAAAAATGAAGATACCAAATAAATATTCTTAAATATGGGTCTAACATCAACAAAAACATGTTTTCAAATTAACTTTTTTCATATCTTTTTAGAAATGAAAGGAAAGAGTCAAACGCACCATACAAATCCTTTTAAATGCTAGAGGCAAGCAAAAACAATTCAAGGGCAACATTAAAATCAGCATCCATTAGCCGGTCTAAGGTTGGTGCAATTCCAACTTTTTTTTTTCAACTTAAAACTCATCGTCATGGCATAATTTAGGGTATCATTTAACAACAATGACCTCCAAACTAGTTTAGAACACAAGTAATAATAATTGGAAACAAACAATCAACAATTCTTTGAAAAATATGTCAACTGAAAAAGGGTGAAACTTGGCCAAAAACACCCACAATTTGCAAGCTATAACATAACACAATGACCTTTCAAAATAAGAAGACCTCTTGGAATAATATTATTTTGCTTGCAATCTTGAAAAATATTCAACAAAATGTTAGTATTATGAAAAGAAGAAAAATAAGACTATAAACCAATTCATAATTAGAGTACAATCAATTTTTTGGAAACTTACCTTTTTTTCCAATTGTGTCTTACTTTCTTGGATGAATTTAAAAATCAATACATGTCTTCTTCCACTCTTGTTTACCTTTACAAAAAACAATTGGTTAAATTATGCACTTCAATAAATTAGATTGCTAAACTTAATGGAAACATATATGAAGTTTTTGCACACTTTTTAGTTTGTTGTTCCATATTGGCATGCTTTGAAAAATGAATTGCCAAAGCAAGTGCCTTGGAAACTTTCCTCCAGACTAAGAAGTTCATAATTCACCACATATTTTAATGTTGATGTCATTACATTTAAATTTGTACATGCATCCTTCACATGATATGCAATAATTTTCTTTCTTATTTCATTTTGATCCAACAATTCAATTGGGTTTTTTGCCAAGACTTCTTCACATGTGGTTTCACTTGCCTCCAATAACCTTACTGTGATATGTTTAAGTTGACATCCATACCCAAAAAACTAATCACAAAGGCAAAAACCTAATGTGTTCCCATTGACATCCATAGTAAAGGAAAACTAGTTGTTGCATAATAACATTCTTTTAGTTTTGGCAAGACATACTCTTGTTTTGTTTTCTCCGCCAAATTATTAAAACCTTTTGTGAAACATTTTTTTCAAAAGAAACACAACTTTTTGATATAAGTGCATTGCAAGACACTTTAACCATGTATTTTCTACAAATTGAATAGGTAGGTGATTTTTGACAACTAAAAGGCTAAGGTCGTCCAAAAATTGTTTTTGTGCACAAGAAGATCCTTCTTAAAAGGATATTTTGCACCAAAAACTATGACATTTCATAATTAAACAGATTAGGTTTCTTTTTTGCAAGTTGTCTTTCATGTACACCTCTCACTAGATTGCTCACTTCCTCCTCAAATGTTTTTGCAAACAAAGTATGATTTGCATCCACATCTTTTCTTGATGTTGTTATCCCATTAGTTTATAATATGTTATAATTCATGTCCTTTCTTTTATTCTTGGATTTAAAAAGCTAAAACTAATGTGATAAAACATACAACACATGAATTTGAGGTTTTTTTTTTCCATCAACGGTGTTATTGTCATTTACAACATAAAAAAGCAAACACGTTGCATTCTTGTCATGGGGTCTTGATATTTATCTTTACATGTGCAACTTTTGCACATTTAATTTCATCCTTTCATCGTCATCATTAATGGTGCTGGATTGTGTTTGTAAACTCCTATTTTCTTCCATAATCTTTGTTAGAATTTCCTCTTCCATAATTTTTTTATTAAGGAACATATCACAAGCAACATTTTCTAGTGTTGTTTCATTTTCATTTCCCTTAAAGTCTTATATTTTCCAACAACAATTTTCAAAAAAGGTGTCAATTAAAATGGAGAAGTTGAAACAAAAAATATTGTGCTAAAGGATCTTAATTTGGAATATGTTTTAATGCTTATGTATCAGTTGTTGTTGACATAGGAATTTATTTTCAAAATCTAAACATTATTGAGAATTGTTGGATCACAAATAAATATTGAATTAATTTTTTTAATGGAATATTCACCAACCTTAGGAAATCACTTACAATGAAAAAACTTGGAAATTTTAATATTTGTTCTATGAAGAATTGGCCTAATGACCCAAGAGTTAGTTGCAAATCTCCTTGCAATCTAATATAGTTTATGGAAACAAAATGAGCATTTAAAAGAGGAGTTAGAACAAATTGAAAGTGAATTTGAATGAAATTAAATTTGAAATTAAAGAATTGCATTTATGAATTTTGATCATTATTTGCAAGTAGTTTTTATTTTGGTGGTGTTGTAAATTTAAAAACTAGTAAATATTTTCTATAATTGGGGTGTGAGAATTTATTTTGAAAACCATTGATTCAAAAATTTATGATAATCAACTTGACAAAAAAATTGGCTATATTTTATTCTTTCAAAGTTTTGAAACCCCAAACGGTTTCTGAAACTTGATTTTTTTTTTGGAAAACATGACAATTTCTTTAAAATGGTTCTAAGAACCAAAATAATGGTTTTCACAAAAAAATGAAAATCGCCCAACACTTGTTGGCAACCCCCCCAAGTTAAGCTTAGTGGCAAACAACTAGCAAGGCACTCACTTGCAAACCGGTGAATTGAACTTAGAACCTTTTTTGAAGTCCCAAGGTCCTGGACATTAAAAAGAAAGTCCATTTCTAAGTAAACTTTATTTTGGAAAGGCCAAGGCCCACAACAAAAGCATGAAGGCAAGCAACCAAGGAAGGTTGTTAGAAGGGACCAAATACCCATGAGGGAAGGCCCATATAAGAAGGAAAGAAATACCAAAAGGCCCCAAGAATGGGTTCATAAGCAAAGGAATGATATATGCCCAAACCCAATTGAGCCAAATAAAAAGTGGAGCAAACTAACATAAGCCTAATTCCACAAATAATCTTTACCTCTAATTGCTAGAAGGGTTTTAACTAAACTAACCATCGGACTATTCAAAATTAGTCTAGAAATGGCTTATGCTTGAAGATTTCTAGGAGATTGTAATTAATTCAATAATTTTGGCAAAGTTGTCCCTTGAATTGTCATATGACAATTAACTTCCCTACCAACTTGGGAACGAACATGAAAAGCTTATGCAACCATAAATCATGAAAAATGTTATTAAAAACATTATTTATTAATGTCTATGCATGTGTGAATGATGCCACTAGAGACGGTTGTGGTACTTGTTGAGATGAATTGAAATCATGAAATTGAGTGGGTGTATTGTCACCATTAAAATTAAGAAGCCAATTGTAAAATTTTATTGTGAAAAAACCTTTATAGGGGGATTAGGTTCCACCTAAGATGTCGTTGGTAAGAATTAAAGAGGTTTTCATTTGTCCAACTTATTAGGAATGGTTGCTCCATGACTTGTTGTTTTCCTAAATTGTTCAAGTGTGTAAATCTCCTAAGTTTAGCCCAAGCTCCCATACCCACCTACAATGTAGTTTTTCAAGAATGAAATAGTGGTATTCCTTTGTGGAAAAGTTAATTCGTGAAGTCAAAATGACAATTTTGGACCCATATACACCATATAAATGTGCATATGAAAATCTCAAATTTGGGGTTTCCATTGACATGTTACACTTCTTCCTTGAATCCCCATCCAACTTCTTCACGATCTTCTTGGCCTCCTATGGGTGGCAATTGCCTAATGAGTAGTGACTACTAATAATCAAGTCTTGTGGAGAAACCTATTTTCCTCCTAAGAAGCCTAACCTTCTCCCACATCCCTTCCAATTCTTCACATCTGGAAAAACAATGTTAGATTATTTTTAGGATCGTTACATTACACAATTTACAAGTGCCTTCATGACCAATATTGGTTTTCCAATTTCCAACCCATTCACTAACATTAACCAAATGATGGTTGAAACTTTATGAGGAATCCAAAGATGCCACAACTTTGAGAAAATGATTTTTCTTTGCCTATATGTGATCTTAGATTGTTGTAATCCATCATAACTTAATTGATGACCTTGTTTAAAAATAATTTCCCTATATCCCGTCTTGGTTGTGTGACCAAAGAGGTTAGACTCATGAAGGGTTACACGTTTCTTCCAACACCATTATTTTGGATTGAAACAAAGTTTAATTATTTTACCTCCTTCAAAAATCCAAAAGGTATGACCCCCTAGTGGAATATAAGGAGGATTAAATTCACACAATTTGTTTCCACCATCTTTAAAAACAATTATTGTTTTCGACATCTTCCTTCTCAAAACTTGTACCCAATCTAGAAGGAAATTGTACAATTTTATATGAATCTTTAAAGGGTATAAAGACTATTGCCTTTAGGAGTCATCCTTGAAATTCATTCATTATGTACCATTCAGGCAAGTTGTCTTGTAGCATGCGATGATCATAAAATGCTAACCATTATCCAACTATTAGGGAAATACCACTTTCCACGGGCCCATGGAATTGATACTATAAAAATTGATGAGATTGGCTTAGTTGATGTGATTTGGTTTAAGTGTGGAGATTAAATAAAGAAATACAATCCCATGTATCTTTTACCCAAAGGATTTTTACTATGTTTATGCCTTTAAAAGACTAACATTGAAACTTACTATTAGCTTCCTCACCCCACACATATGATTATATTCATTGCAAATATTGGGATTGAAATAAAACGTTTGTCTTGCAATTTCTTATTATGTATCTAAGTGAACTTTAAAATCCTTTGTCTAACTTCCATCCAAGCTTGGAAAGCCACCTACCACAATGGAAACCATTTGGGGATTTTATTTTTTGCTAGAAAGAGCTATCAACAACCAATATGTGGCTTTTACTACTACATATATCACTACAATTATAGTCGTAAAGGACATTTACAACTACCATGATTATAATGGAATCAGACTCGTCACAAAGACCACATAGTTGCATTGTGTACGTAGTTATAAATGTCATTCCACGTGTAGTATGGTGTATTCAATAACTATAGTTGGTGTGGACCATGTTTATAATATTATAATAATATTTGATAAGATTTTATACTATTATAGTAGTGATAGCCATATTCATTAACATGATAAATTTAATCATGGATGTTTGAAGGAGTAAATTTTTACGAAAAGAAAATTAAAAACCTATGTGATTAGAACACATGGAATTTTTTCGGGGGATTACATAATGCATTGTGGTTGCTTTATGTTATTTTCAAATAAGTAAAATTTCCTATTTTTTAATATTGTCTCGTTTATAAACTATTGACATGTGTCTATTTGAGAATTGACCGCAAGATGCCAATATAAATATTTAAATGGTAAATTTTTTTTGAAATATTTTTTAATTGATTAAATTAAAATTTTAAATACTCATAAAATGGGATGATGCCTTGTGTTATAATATGGGAGTTAATCAATCATAGGTGTTGATTTCAGGTCAACAGTAAATGAGGAAACGATTTGCTCTTCTATGTTGTAGGGTTTCACTTTTAGGGTTTACGTATTCAATTTTAGGGTTTCAAGTTTCAAATATTAGGTTTTAAGGTTTCAAGTTAAAGGTATTAAGGTAAAAAGGTAAAAAAGTAGGATTTAAGGTAACATAACCCTAAAACTTAAAATTAAGATGTGTACTAATTTGGTATGAAAAGATTCATCATGAATTTTACATTGTAACTCAAGAAGGGGACCAACCAAATAGCACCTATATTTCAAATCTAGTTCAAATTCTACAATTGGAATATAGGCAGAACCTAGACAAACATGGTCAAGTTGAACACTAAAACAATTGCATACAAATTAAATCAAAAACCTTTTGCAAACAGTGAACAATGTCATTAAATTCAACTCCATACATACACACATTCAATCTCATTGCTATAATGCAAAGGTTATAAAAGCTTAACAAATTTCAAAACTCCAAAAGACCACAACACTTATTAATACCTCTTTGAGATCTATCTAACAGAATTCTGCTACCTTGCAAAATGGCTCCATGGTAGTAGACATAAAAACTTCTTTCACTTTCACAGCCACACGTTCTATAGGTACAACCTTACCATTAATCTTGCCACCACCCAGCCCAACTATGATTATTGTTGCCACCTTTTGTCTAGATATAAGGTCAATTAGGTAAACTTCAGTGTTGTTGTGAATATACATTACCGAGAGACTCGTTAAATTAATGCCCAAAATTGGAATAGGTTTAAGGACAATATGCACCAAAGGTTTTGGATGCATCACCATACCTGATTTGCAACTAACTCTTTTGAGTTGATGTAACACTTGGAACCTTTGTTGGTTTTGGTGGATTTTTTGTTATGGCCTACAACACATAGATATGGTGTAGTTAAATTGCATAAAACATATTGTATTCATGCAAATATTGGACTATACCAAGAGCTCATCAAGGGAGCATAGGATGTGGGTTGCCAATATGAATTAGGATTAGGAATTAACACCCCTGATTTTTTTCAATATTTGGAGGTGACATATTCAAGTACCTTCAATTCATGCATAAGCATTAGAGAATGTGTAATTTCTACATAACAACATCAAAACAACAAGAATGGATATTGAGGATGATCATGATTGAAGAGTTTAATTACTTGTGTAGGTCTTGGCTTGTGACTGCTTGATGCAAAAACTGGTGCCCCCACTATTTTTTTGAACTCATTATAACAAGATTGTGCACAGAAATAATTCGGTAGCAAATTAATAAAAACCTAACTCATTAACTATCACCACTTTGACTTGGGCAAGTAAGAAGAAAGATAATCTAGGAATTGAAATCTTACTTGAATTTTAAATTGTTGGTTCTTCATGTGAATGGATGTTGCATTTGCTGCCTCATTTGATTATAGCAAACTCTGTGTTGGGCCCTACATACAAAATCTTCAATTAATCAAACTACATGTTATAATTAACTATTCTAGAACGTTGTGTTTAAAGTTTTGAATTCCAACCTTAAGGCCAATGCATATAGATTTGAAGACATCATTTAAAATGCCCTAAGGAAATTATAAACATTGGAGTGTAATACTGTCACATCAACTGCCACATCAATATTATTGCCTTGCTTGCCATTAAAAGCATTTGTAGTTGTTGCCATAATGAACCCTTCCTCTTGCACAAACTCCATCTATGTGTTCCCATTGGAAGGTATTCAAATGAAGGGGTTTAGATATATTAATCCTTCCTACTTGTCAATATGGCATAAAGATGCATTTAGGGTCAAAATTCCAAGCAAGGGTGCTTGAACACCAAGCTTTATGCATGGTGAGGAGTTATATTATGCGTGAATGTAAGGTTGCTATTGAAGGTGCATCTTGGTCTTGTTTTCATTGCATTATAGCACCCCAACTAAAAGTGTTTTCCACTTTACCAACAACATCCATTAGTCCCTTTACCTTGTTCCTACATGCATCAAGGTGTCCACGTCAATTTAGACACGTTTTTTTAAACATTTGTCAGCAATCAATTGAGTAAACTCACATAATAAATTCGGTCACAACTTTGTTATGGGCCTAGCAAAGTAGATTAGAGAAAGACATGAATTACTTGCCACATACATATTACTCATTGGCAAAATAGTTTTAGACCCACTTGCTATTTCATCAAAGGATGGTTGTCACCCAATTGCCACCACCTAGGCCTCAATAACTACCATAATTAGTGCACACACTATGAGCTTAATCTCATCATGTATCATTAATTTGCAACTTTGGATCTAAACCACATACTACATAATAAGAATCAACCATACATTAAACTTATTGCAAATCGATTCTATGACGTATGTGATAATTGCAACAAACGGGTGGGTCCACACTTACAAAATGTGTTTTTGCTTGAATTGGCCCACCATGACCAGACTTGCACGAGTTTTTCATTGACAACTCTTGCAATGTTCAAGTCCCCCCTCTTAGTTGTAGATTTTGGGGTGCCCCAATATTGCATCAATGCCACCTAGTCCTTTTTATGTGTAATTTTCAAGCCTTGGACCACCTAACATTGCGCCAAATCCTTGGTTTTATGACTACATATATGACTACAAATGTAGTCATATCCAACCTTAACGATACCCATGATTACATGATTGTATAGTCGAATTAAACTTGTCACTTTTATCATGCAGTCATTGGCCATGGTCATAGTTGTAGCTACCATTCATAGTCGTAAGTATGGATAGTCGTAGATTACTATGTTTGCAATCATAAAAGACCATTATGTTTACAATTATAGTCACGGTGGACGATCTAGAATATCTCATAGGTGAATCTTGGTCCTTAGATCAACAATAAAAATAATGAAAACTCATAATTTGAATCCAATGCATGCTTGCACATGGCATGCTTCCACTAATTATAAGGTGCCACATGTTTTCTTAAAATTTATTTCCTCACATGAATTTGATGATATTGATTTCATTATATATATACACATGTGGATATTTGTACACCAATTTGACCATGACACATGTCAAGATAAAGACAAATGAACCCATGCTGCATGGCATGCCATTTGAGTCAATGGTCAAAATCAAATTCAAAAACAAAGTCACGATTAGGGTTAGGGGTACGTATTTAAGGTCAAGGTTACTTATTCTAGGGTTAGGCTTACTTATTATAGGGTTTGAAATTAATAAAATTCCTAGGGGACAATTTTGATTACATCTAAAATGGTGGAACAACCCATAACTACAAGCAAGCTTATCAATGCAAGAATCACACATACATTAGACACAAAATTTTCCAAACATGTGGACACATACAAAATTACATTATTAGGCATGCCAAATCAAAACTTACATGTTGAAACACCTTTTGTATTCAAACCATAATTTATGGAAATAAGTTTAAATTGTTGGAATCTTGGCATACCTAGTTTAAAAGCAACTTGCATAAGCTATTTTCTACCTTCCTATTATAATTTTTTTTTCCTCGTCCTCTATGTCTAATCACATCATTGAACAATTTTTTTACTATACATGCACCCATATTTGTTGACCTTCCAATCAATCCAACATTTCAAGCACTAATGGTTGTCGTTGCAAAAGTTAAAACTTAAGGAATTTTCATGACCAAAAAATAATAGCCCAGAGCTATATTTCTTTTTGCGCTTTGCCATGATTCGTCATCTAATGGGAAACAATAACAATGGCTTCTAACATACAAACCTCCCAAATTTTAATAGCCACATAATTTTCAGGTATGATCCTCTTAACAACTTTGTTACCACTCATTACACATATTGGTCCTGCTCCAACCTTGTTTTCAAGTATGATCCTCTTAGCAACTTTGTTACCACTCAATCCACATATTTTTTCCATTCCAACCTTGCGCCTTGAGATTGGGTCCATGAGTAACATTTCAAGACTGATGCAAATATGCACAAGCCAATGATTTTTTGCAACTGAAATAGTTATAATCACTAGGGTTGACATTGTTGCTCATCCACAAATCCAGATTAAGTAGTAGTCCTTGTGTAACAAGTTGGATAGTGCACCTTTCTTCAATAGTCCTAAATTAAGTACTATAATTAAACAACAATCAAACCCCAATTTTCTAGCTTACCACGCATTACATTTGACCAAGTAATAGAAAAAATGAAAAACCGAACATCAATAACACAATAGGTGAAAAAACATGAGTTACTTTAAGTTGGAGTTGGTTTTACAATATTTGCTTTAGGTGGGTTTGGCTTTGCATTTTTTGGTGCAACATTTGGAACCTTACTTGTTTTGGCCATTAGACTAGTTCTTTGCTTTTGCATGTGCAAATTTGAAAAAGTTAGGTCAATCAAAGGTTTAATTTGACAATGATAATGTTTTACGGTTTGTTAGTATTAATCTTGCCTTATTGAAGATTAACTCGCTTGTCCCAACACCAAAGGCTTGCTTGTTTTGGCCATTGGACTAGTTCTTTGCTCTTGCATGAGTAAATTTCAAAAAGTTAGTCCAATCAAAGGTAACACTTGACATTGATAATGGTTTAGGGTTTAGGGGCATTAATCTTGTTTCAAAAACTCATTCGCTTGTCCCAACATTAAAGGCATACTTGCATTGCCCACACCACCATGGCAATCTGTTGTCCACCCACGTACACTTGATCCTCCCACATCAACAATATTCCCATCTTCAACATTTGTACATGTTGTTAGTGTTGACACAAGCACCTCATGTTACACCACCTCATCCCCAATTTTTTCTAGCACTTATGTTGGTGCTTGACCATGTTGCACCTTGCTCTTGTGCATTGATTCAATTGAAACCAAGTTGGCATTTGTCTACCCAAGGACATTAAGCTTTTTTGCCAAAGCCTTGTGCATGGTAATGAGCATGTCCATTGATGATCGAAATTGGGTAATTGAAGACATAGTAACTTCATCTTGTTTCTGATCCACTACCTGTTGCCATTCTAACATTCCTTCTACCTTACCAAAAAGATCTAGCAACAATCCTTTCCCGGTGTCTTGCATTCAACAAAGTTTGTCCACATGTCAATATTGACCTATAATATACATGGGCCGGTTTCAATTTGCCCAAATTCAGACCTTCCAATATGATTTATAAACCACCTTTGTGTGATACTGGTTGAATCGAAAAGTTTCCAACGTCCATGCTCCCCACCATTTTTCAAATCTCCAAAATATTAAAGAAGCCATTCCTAAACAAGTCTAGGTAGTCCAATGAAAATGATAGCCTTCAGTAAGTACAAATGTAAGGGATACCATAAAGGAATTACTCCTTGGTGCACTAGGAGAAATTAGTTAGAATGTAACCATTCCATTCATAACTACATGCGACTTATGGTCATTTGCAACTAGATTTGAAAACATTTGCAATTATGAGACCAACTTTTAACTATTTTGGTGATTTTCACAACTATGATGCAACTATTGGAAACTTCATCCGATTGGTTGGATCAATTATACGTTTATTTTCATCCATTAATAGATTTATATGTCCCATTAGTCAGATAGTCACCAAATTAGTTACATCCTAAAGGTATTTTACAATGACATAGGGGTGTATTTTAATGTATGTATTGAAATTATATATATATAATATGCATATGTATGTATGTTGTTCATATAATAAATATCAAAATTCATATTTGAATTTGAAGTTTTTAATTTGAATATGGAAATTTATATCAACTTTGAATTTTTTTCATTTAAATTTTAAATAATAATTTCATTTGAACCTGAAATTTCAATTCCAAATTATTATTTTGGATTCTTAAAATTGATACTTCAAGTCTGAAAATTATTATTGAGTCTAAAAATGGACATTTCAATTTTGAAAATTCCTATATGAATATGAAAATTGACATTTCAATTCTAATTTTTTTAATCTAAGTTCAGAAAACTTAATTGATCTAAAATTTGATATTTGAATTCTAAATTATTATTTTCAAATCTAAAAATTAGTATTTCAATTCAAAAAACTTGATTGAGTCTAAAAATCAACATTTTGATTTTAAATATTTTTATTTGAACTTGAAATTGATATTCGAATTCTGAATTTTTAAATTTAAATTTTAAGAAATTATTTGACTTGAAAGTTGAAATTTGAATTCCAGATTATTATTTTGGATTCTTGAAATTAATATTTCAATTCAGAAAATTACTAAATGATCATAAAATGGATATATTTTAATTTTGAACATTATTATTTGAATTAGAAAATTGACATTTCAATTCTGAAGTTTTTATTTAACTTCAAAATTATTTGATCTAAAAATTAATATTTGAATTCTGAGTTACTATTTTGGAATCTTAGATTTATATTTTAGTTTTAAAAATTACTGATTGAGTTTTAAGGGTTTTTTCTACTAATGTTATCCATTATAAATCAATTTTATTAATAATTACAAATAATATTTTCAATTAATAATTACACTAAATTACAATAATTAATAATTAATATAACATACATTTGTATATTATATAATTTGTATAATTAGATATATTTAAATGAATGTTACATTATTGTAATTACTTCATATAAGAATTAATTAGTACGTGCATAATTAGTTATTAATTGAACCGAATTATTCATAATATGTAATTTATAACTTCAAACCTGGATTAAAATATTGGAAAAATTATAGTGTACTTAAAATATATATTTTAATTCTTCTAATTTCACAAATTATTATATTATTACTTTAAAAATTGATTAATCATCTATCATAAATATTTTATAGTAATTTTACAGTAATTATGAAAATTAATGTTACGTTTACAAATTTGTTTTTTTTATAGTTAATAATTACCAAGAGAAAAAAATTACTTGACCTATAATAATTTTACAAACAATAAACGTAATTACATAATAAGTAATGTAATTATCTGAAATTTAATTTTTGAAAAAATTGTGTAAGAATTAATTTATAATAAGAATTGATAGTTTATTATTTCTAATTTTAAAATAAATATTTAAATTATTTATTTAAGTTATAATCATTAAATTAATTTTACATTAATCATAATTCAATCAGATTCTTGAAATTAAAAATATTTTTAAATATTTTAGTTATTTAATTATCTATGAGTTATGTATTGATAACTTGTGAATAACTAGATAACTAGTTTGTTAAATATTAAAAAGTTATTACTTAATTTAAGTATTTGATAATTAATATTAAACATTTGTATTGTATAGTTTATAATTTAAATATCTATAAATCTAAACATTATTAATTAAATGATTGTCTAATTATCTGGTGACCCATGTACTTGAATTGTTTTAAAATATCAAATTAAAAAAAATAAAACATGAAAAAAGTTTTTGAGTTACAACTTAGTTTGTTTAGAAATTTTAACTTCAAAACTTATCCCATGTTGTTTATTTTTCATTCTTATTTTGAACATTATATAAACAAGGGGGTGTGGTCATCCAATTTCATATTTAAAAATTTGTGCACATGAGATGAATTAATCAAAAGGTTCAACCCAAAACAAAAAAACAATTATGCACAATTCTAAACTACTTACCTCCTGAACCTATTTATCTACCTAGTTAAGTAGGTACCTAGTTTGACCTACCCACCTAGGTTGACCTATGTACCTACCTAGGTAAGTACCTACTTATACGAATAGGTATTTAACCTATAAAGGTAGAACCTACCTATCTACCTTTTTACCTAAGTAGGTAGGTATGTAGCCTAAGTTTGTAGCCACCTACTTATGTACCTACCAACCTAATATTATTATTTTTATTAAATTAATTTAAATGTGTCACATGGCATATTTACATCAGGCTATGTGTCATAAGATCATCCAAGCATTTGAATTGAACGTCTTAGATTATTTCAAAATAATAATGATAATAAATATATATTGGGACATGTGGCAACACATCATTTGCACTCAATTGTGATCAAAATAGTTGCATATTAGTCGCATGTGACAATATGTATATAATGGAATCAAAGGATGAATTTATATTTGTTGACTTTTTCTTTCATCCAATACCCTTTGTCAACTACGACTAATTTATCATATGCGACTTGTCTTAGGCAACTAAAGAGATTTTAGTCGCAAAATGTTGCTTGCAGTTAAAATTTAATCCCAATAACTAGTCAAAAATACATGTTTTTCTTCTAGTGGTGGAAGGTTAGTATCCTTTGACATTTTTCCCAATAATGGTTATCGTCCATGTGTTCATCTACTTCCCATAACCCAATTAGCTCATCAACAACAAACATTTTCCACAAATGCATAAAATTCATCTTGACATAATCTTTAGATACAAAATTCCATTAACAATATAATCAAATGCAATCAAAAGCACTCACAATTTTCACCTCCTATTGCATTGGGCCACCACAACCTGTTATGGATACATTTTTCATTACTACTCGAACATCAATCAAGTGTCCCCGCTTCTTCACAAAATTTGGAATAGTCCAATAGTTTGTCAATGCTTCTTAGTTAGCAAGGGTACGATTATTAGGCCTTGGACCACCTACCCATAATGCCATGCACCATAGCCACCTTAAATTAACATTTACATATGATCATTTTGATAGGGGATCACCTTATCATCCCTCACATGTAAATGACAATAATATCACATTTAGTCACCAAACATCAAGCCATCAAATGTGTATAACCCCAAACTTGATTTATGAATTTTTAGCCACTTTGACCACCATGTCTTCAAAATTTTGCTAGTTGTCACCCGCATATGTTCATAGCTACAACCATTTCCATATACTCAAATTGTTTTGGCAAGTTGTCCTTTGCCTTTTCTAACCTTTCCTCGGACTAACAATCTATTGATTTTGCCAAATCCAACCAAGTCAATGTATGTTGCTTTAGTGTTGAAAGCCATTACTTCCGACTTGGCATTAATATCCACCTTTCTGCATTAACTATGAATTATGGGTTTTTTCCCCTCAACCCTAGGAGCCACCATAGATTGGTCCATTAATTTTGTTTTTGTTGCAACACAATTTTGCTTACATACTATATTGGCTTGAAATTGTTTCGCATTAGCAGTTAATACCATTGCCATACTTGCTTCTACTTCTAGAATAGGGCTATATTCTTTAGGCTACAGGGGTGGCCATGTGGAATAGTGATCCCTTGCTTCTAAAGAATGTAGTGATTAGGAATACATCCCTTCCTTTGAATAGTAAGGTCCTTATCATCCACTACCAAAATGTGGATGTGAAGTTGGTGTAGCTGGTCCTCATGAAAATGATCCATGGCCAAATGCTCCTCGAGGATATAATTCACGTGTAGGTGGTCCTTGAGGATATGATGAATTTACAACCAATCACCATGGATATGATTCATACTTAAGAACGTGGAAATCGTCATATTCAACATATTGATCTAAAGGGCCATGTTGCATACTTTGAGAATGCATGAAGTTGGGCCTAGTTAGTATGGAGCTTGAACTTAATGGCCTTACTGGCAACTCTCCTTGATTACCCCCAATGCGCACATGTTTTTCAACCCCCTTAAACACCCCAATCAAACTGAGAAAATTTGGTAACATCATTTTGATATGCATAAGGTTTTTCCTTAATATATTTATTCCCATAATTCTTCAACATATGGTCAGTAACAAAAATCCTTGTGAGGGTCTTAAAACTTCTAGAATTGGACGACATACAACTAGGTGAACATGAAGTTTTATCACATTTACCTTCTTCACCCAAAATACTTCATAACATAATGTCAATCAACCACAATGTAATTATTTGTTATAGGCTAACTGCCATGACTCCAAATCCATTTTATTAATTCCAAATAAGGAAAACATCACATTTGTGTTGTCGAAGTTCAAATCACAAGGGCACAACTACAACCAATTTAGACTTCAAAAACCACTAATGCTTGGTGTTTTTCTATGTTAGAAGAATAAAAAATGGCACCACTAGCGTATAATTAAAACATTGTTACTTGATCATAATTTGTGTCAAAAGAAACAAATCCACTATGGCCATCATATGCAACCATCTATCATTGATACTTAGTCCTTTTTAATACCCTAAGAGCATAAATTATGGCCATGACATTAGAAACCTCACATACGTTTCGACAGTTCAAACTACTCCTACTAAAGATTTCAGACTACTCCATTTACATACCATACTCCTAACCACCTAGAGTGTTGCCATGTTGAATTTAGCTTGTCTATTGACCATCATCTAGATAGTTGGAGATTTCCAATTGCCACATGTTCAAATTGTAAAATGCATTAAATTTTGAATTTTGAATTGATGTCATTATTACATGCACCAACCAATCCTTCATTAACCACATGCCACTATGATAATCTTAATAATTAGGGTTGAAATTGTTATCATGTGGCTATTAGGTCATCACCCAAAAGACAAACAAATCAATCACAAGGATATATACCTAGGTATGCACTCCAATCCTCTAAACAAGGACAAGGAACACTAGGAGAAAAAGGGCCATTTCTTACCAAAAAGGTCTCAACTGCTCATCATGTTCAACTTTCTTTCAATTGCATAATTATTTTTAAAAATTCCATGTGGTAGGGTTGGCATTTGAACTTAGTTGACAGTTCGACTAAGTTGGTATGTGTATGATGTTGACCACCCACGGGGTTTGACCTTTGAAATATATTTCATATTTTAAAAAATTAGTCAAGTTACAATGGAATATTCAACTTTCATTTGATGTCATGCCATTTCATGTGAACAACTTGATTATTTTGGTGAGCCTTGTTTATGGATGGACGAACATTGACAAATTTATTGGGTGAAATAATATGTGTGTTTTCAACTATAGTTCAACTTTGATGCAACTTGATTTTTAATTGTATCATGATTTTGTGTCAACATTTTACTGACTATATTGCAATTCACTGGAAATTTTGCAACTCTTTCATTGAAATCATCAACTTTCATTATGTTGCCTTACCACTAGACATCCTAAGTGGGCTAAAAATTGTTCTACATGGTGTGTAAGAGTAGGACAATATACATAGATATTGACTTAAAGTCATTGTATTATATTACAAACATTAAAAATGTCCAATATTAAGTTCACATGTCCTTCCATTGATATAAGAGCCTATCTTCTCGAATTTACTCCTTGGGGTTGTCTTTCAACACTAACTTGCATTGATTCATTGAATAATAATGATTCCTCCTTAGATAGGAGTAGTGCACCAACATTACTTGGAGCAGTAGGTGCATTTTGCATGGCACCTTGTGCATCCAATACATGTCCATATTCATTCATGCTAATGTACTCCCCATAGGTGTATAGGAACACACGCTTATTCTACGACTCCTTGTGCAATATAACCTTCCACCATGGGTTAAAAGAATCATCGAAATAGAAAACTTGTTGGACTTGTGAAGGGTTTGCCTGACACCATTTGGCAACACATGTCTAAAGTTGGCCATTAAAAATCCATCCCCATCACGTTTATAAGTTGGATTACCCCAACTATCCAAGCCATTTCAGACCCAATCACATCGAAATAATACCACAAAGGTGGATATTATGCCATAATCTATAGTTCCAAATTTTCTTTCAAGACCCCAACATATTATAATTGTCCTAAAGGTCTTGCATTGTTAGGGTCATCACCATGGCTGAAAATATATACATTGGTTGATGCATCATCAACACAAAAATGGTTCCCATAGGCTTTAATTTTCATGTACCTTTTTGCTTTTGTGCAAGGTGGAATGTACAATGCCACAACGTCAGGGTCATCAAATGCACCCTACACATGTCGATGGTCCCGCACTACTTTTGTAATCCAATCATCAAATGGTGGTAGGCCATGTTTTGGGTTGGATGTTCTTTCCAATTCATATCTCCTTCAAAACACAATGGCATATGTGTGTTAGAAGTTATTCTATGTAAGTTGAAATATGATCAATGTTAAGTTATCAAAATTTACCGAATGAGATGACACCTTGTTGACATTCCAACTACAATATCACCATTATAGTCATAACAAAGTTAACAATCGTAATGCATTAACATGTAAGAATAGTATGTGGTGTGAATTCTAGGTGGTTTTCTCACCTCACCTAGGGAGCCATTGCGTTTTTGTTGTTGAGAACATAGTTGTGTGCCACATTTCAAATTGCCATTGTGAATTCTATTATAGTGGTCGCTCCTTCTAAGACCTTCCCAATGGCACCTTCCTCCTCCTCGTCATACCTCTTTGTTGCTTGGAATTGTTGCATATATTCAATAACTAGCCCCAGAGTTTCATCCATGATGTATCATGTTGCCATTGAAGCCTCGAAGCATGCCATGTTTTGAACATACCCTTTCCAAACCTTGTTCATCCATTCAATGAAATACATCCATCGTGTATGCAATGGGCCACACAAGTTTAATTCCTCCACCAAGTGGAGGATTAAATGTGTCATCACATCAAAGAATGCAAGCAACATCATCATCTCCAACATGCACATTGTTATAGCCATGTCCTTTTGTAAGGTGTCCATTTCCATGGGATCTAATGCCTTGGAACATATGCGCTTAAAAACAAGACTTAAATGCATGATTACAATTCGATTGGTTCATCCAATAACCCATGAATACACAACGAAAGTAATTGTTGCATGAAAATGTGCCAATCATGGGATTTCATGGAGGACAACTTTTTGTTTATAGTGTGTTTCAAAGGTGCATTGCAATAGGGCACCCTCGAAGATGTTAAGCACCCCATGAAAGCCTCCAATTCATGTGTTTTTAATACATATGGGGTTGTTGGTTCATCCATTTATCAGGCACATGCAGGTCTTGAAATAATCACAAGTGAGGCTTGATGCGCTCCTCCTCCATGTCTCATCTTACTTCAATGGTGTCTTTTATTCCAAATGTGGTTTGCACCACATTTTCACATACGTTTTTTTCCACATGCATGACATCTAAACAATGGTGTAGTAGAAGTCCATGTTTACAAATATGTACTATGTCCATGTCATGTATGAAAACAAGTTGTCAATTTCAAACCTCATACATGCACTACATGCCAACTTTTTTTAGTTGGAATGTGAACTAACATAGTAAAACTATGGAATTGCAATGATGCAAAATGGATATGCATTAGTCTACTAACTATAACATTTGACCTCCTCATTGAAAAAAGTGCACGTTTTTACTAGAATGACCTTGGCAATTATAATATTGTACTTGCTACAAAGTATGGAAGGTCCTATAGAATTGACCTACACTTCCATGCTCCTTGGATGGGTCACCTTATGCCCCATGTTTAAAGCCAACATTTAACCATGTTGTAAAATTTGTTGCACATGCCAATGTCTCTTCAATGGTTGGCATAGGTGGGCGTTGTCCATGTTCCACCTTGTTGTCAAAGTGTCTTTTGTTTCATGATTGTCAATATGGATGGTTATTAAGTAGCCATGTTTGGGAACCATAATAAACACATTTTGATAATGGCTCAGAGTATTGAGATGTAATGTTTGGCCCACACAAGGGGCATGCCTTGTACCCTTGATATGCACATTTGAAAAATAAGCCATATCTAGGATAATCATGAACCATCCACATGACCATCACGATTGCCTACAAGGTGAACATCTTGTCATTTTTTGTGCTTTCACAAGAAAAGAAAACAGAATGGTCAAGAAATGAACATGTTTAGTTTCAGTAGGGACCACAAGGTTGAACCTTGATGCATCATATAGTGAGAATGGTCCCAACCTATCTTTAGATCCAACACCATGTTTATTGGTACCAATCATTATCAAATGTAGTAAGCTTGTGATAATGGAGGCTTAAACACTTTTTGATTCTAACACATCAACATTTTTCATTGACAAGGAGTTGGTGCAATAATACAAGTTAGTTCTAATGGAAAATAACACACCACACTATGACAAAAATGGGTTCTTTGCAACTAGGCTTGCAACTTAGTTTTTGAGTTGGAATGACCACTTGAAACACACCATATTTCTACACCATGAGTGTTAATGGACAAGTTGCATGAGTTGCAAAAGATGCAACTCATCATATATACGATTGTATACCAATGCAACTTATTACAACTTAGTTGCAACTCTTTTGGAACAACTTGATTTCAACTCATGTACAACCTCTTTACAACTAGACCTGCAATAACATCACATTGATGTGGCTTTTCATCCACCTAACAAGATGAATTTTGTTGTTTTTCATTGCAATTCCTTTGTAACTTATGGTACACATGTTAGGCCTTATTTTGCATCTAATGTACAACTATAGGACAACTTGCAATTATGTAAATTGCTATTATTAACTAATTATGGTCCGATTAAAGATACTATATTGCAACTAAGATTCTAGATGGTGCAACTTCTTTTTTATTTTGTATACTTGGTTGTTAAGGGGGTAACATGCTTTGGATGAACAAGGCATTTAGGACAAGGACTACTCATGGAACATTGTTGGTTTGAATTTTGAATTTTTGTTGGTTTTGAATCATGATGATGTGACTTGGGATTGCCTAAAGGAGAAAGATCTGGGAAACAAGAAGGATTATTAGACACAAAATTTTGAAGAAGTAAAAATAGATGTAGGTAGTATGTAAATAAAAACCATAGATTCTAATTTTGATAAATCATAGATTTGATTTTGTTGTGTTGGATTTCATGTTCCACAAAATACGAAAATTTGCTATAATTATAATGGATTATCTTTTAGTTAAATAGAAATGTATAGACTTTTACAACAATTTCCATAACCATATTATTGTGTAAATTTTTTGTAGTATAAAAAATATAATGTAATGAATTATAATCATTTTGTCCCTGAATTTTTTTACATTATGTTCTAAAATGCAGATTTTGGTTATATGGAATAACCATGAATACAATGTTTTTATGAATTGTAGAGTCAGTTGTGTTTAGAATTAGGGCAAAAATTGTGAATGTGTGCATATTGTATTGCAAATATGTTGTTACAGTAGTGTGAAATCATTTTGCATGTATTAAATTTCACTTCTACCATTTAGCAACCATCTTGCGAGGAATTTTTTTTTTAATTTTTATGGTAACAGGAAGGTTTTCTACAATTTTTATTGTACCGTAGAGAAGAATGTTTAGACAATTAGATTTTTTTTCAATTTAGAATTTAAAAGGATATCTTAAAAAAATTAGGGGTCTAAACGGTTGGTGCCATAAGGATTGCGAAGTGATATGCAAGCTTTGAAGATGAAGGATTGTGAATCAAAATGAATTAGATGGCAATTCAAAGTTTACTTACAATGACAATTAGACTTGGAGGTAAATCATCAAATCACTGGAAGACAAATAAAAGACAATCTTGAAAATGGAAAAGAATATACAAGGCTCACAAAAACCCCATATCAAGATCTAATGTTAGACATATGAGTTCTGAGAACAGAGGAAAAATTTATAGGGCATAAGTTGTTTCTACCACAAAAGGTGGTACAACATGAAATATGGACTAGGGGTTTTTACAAAAGGCAAAATTATAGAAGATGATTTCCACGGAGAGAGATGCAGTCAACTACTCACCCAAGTGAATGGGTGCAGTGTACTTCTTAGCCGCAATACGTGGTTTAGAGTCGGAAATATCAAAACGGAGTAGAAACCTCTATAATATATGATCAATCATAAGAAATCTCAAATTTAGAGTCAGTGACTAGCCGAGGAAAGGATGTTACAAGAGGTGTACAACCTAAGTTTGTGTATTAGTTTGCATCTCCAGATTATTATGAACAAATGGAAAATTGGGAGGTGGAAGAAAACACCAATATTGATATGATTGAGGAAACTAAAGAAAATTACCAATGATCATTTGAATATGCAGAGGCACAAATGAATGTGTTGGATGAAATACCACAATCATACTCACAATAAAAGAATGTAGAGTTGGATCAAACAAGGTACACAACTGAAACACGGGATCATGAATCTATGGATTCAAAGGGAGTTAAATTACTTTCAAAGGTCTCTCCATTTTGTGAGGAAGAAGGACATGCAATCATGGATTGCCCTTTTGTGCCTTTGCACATCAGAGCATGTATTGTTAAACATGTGGAATTACAAAATGTGGCAAGAGTAGTAATGGATCAACCATAAAAACAAGAACCAAAAATTATTGTAGTTTAGAAAAGATTGAAAGGCATGGAGTTGGGAAGCCAATTGGGACCACAAAGTTGATAAATTTGTCCATATATTCATATCAAGAACAAAGAACTAGAAGTGTATTCACATTTACACTTTGCACCACATAGGATACCAATGAGTAACCACATAATGGGGCATCGTCACACTCGAGTAAACATAGCTTCACCAAAAGTATCAAAAGTAACAATTGTTGAAATTCGAAGACAATATGTTGGAATAAAGGTTATTCAATCACCTAATGTTGTCATAACAACCATAGAGTGAAAATAGTGGTTGCACCTTGTGATGTGACTTTATGTCCTTCTACTCCCGATTTAATAGGTGACTATACTTGAAAGTACATAGGCTACCGATGAAGGAAAAAATATATGTGTATTTCTATATGTTAAGTTACGTTTGTAGTTGAAACAATATAACTTGCTTCCTATGCATGATTTAGAATTTAGAATTAATAGATATATCTTCCAAGCTTGAACACTCCAAATCCTAGAATTTTACGTTAAATTGTCACCCATTCAAACCAACTTTTAAGGATTCAACACCAAGTTCAACTTGGCTGCAAACCACCAATCACTTAAAATATTACTCCTATTGCATATGTTGTCCAAATCAAAATTGCTTTAGTTCATTAGAAAGTTAACTACAAGGCACATCTACCTACCAAATTGTAGGCTCTACACCAAAACTAGTAAGAAGTTATGTTACCGAATGAAAAAGGGTTTTATGAAGGCAAAAAGTTTAATTTTGTTGTAGACAGACCACTAATCACTTAAAATATTACTCCTATTGCATATGTTGTCCAAATCAAACTCGCCTTAGCTCATTAGAAAACTAATTACAAGTCGCATGTGCCTACCAAATTGTAGGTTCTGCGCTCAAACTAATAAAAAAAAGTTATGCTACTAAACTTGAGAGGGTTTATGAAATCTCAACACTATCCTACTTACTTCTATTCTTTCGAAGTACCCCCAAACATCCAACCCACTCTCCTTCTTTCTACCATCTACTAAGATTCATCATCCTTCTCCTCCCTTTCCCAAGAAAAATAACAAAAGAAGAAGACCCCCCCCACAAACTCCTCTCCCCCAAGCTTTTCATGACCCTTCCTTGAAATTGTTTTTTTTGTCCAATGGAAGTTGTGGAAATATTTCTCTCCAATCCATGGCCTCCTCATTATTCAAGAATTAATGAGAATCGATAATAACTTGTTTTCCAATGGAGTTTAGAATGAGAATTTTTATGCCTAATGAAACACTAGGAAGGTTCCATCTTCTAATCAAATAGGATGATAATTTTCATGACCGATGGAATTGGAGGATTCGTCCTTTTCCTTATCTTGGACATTTTGATGAGAATCTTGAGCTCAATCTTTATCCATTTCATCTATTTGACTTTCACATCCTACTTCTTCATCCTAATTATTTCAAATAATTAATTACTAGGATATTTATTGGTAGCAATAAGTAAACATCCTTGAGTTCCTACTTGACTAGATCAACTCAATTGTAATAATAACATTCCCGCATACCATTTATTCTTTTGATATCCCCTAGTTATTCTTTATCAGGTATTATTAATTGTGTAGTACATAGTAAATTGGAATTAAAATTTCCATCACAAGAACCCCCCACGTACTTCTAGATCCATCGTCAAAATGAGGGCTTAATGAATTCATTAGAACTAGGATGTCCGGGATTTCATGAGATTCCACCGTTGCTACCACACATTATGCCTACCCTAATTTGTTAATTAAAGGCATTGACCCCCTCTGAATGCAAATACCAAATTATTTCAACTACCCTTTTGGTTTTTGTTAATGCATGTGAAGATTCAATCGTGGCGAATGATGTGGTTATGCCTTCAAATCCTCTACTTGCACCCATAGAAAAGGAAGAGTTTGAAGAAATATCGTTTGATATGAATGTCTCCGAATGGTTGTGTGACAAAAAACCATTCCAAAGAATGGTGTGCACTCAAAATTGATCGTTCAACATGGGATTATCGATTATATCCTAATCCACATGTTTTAGCGATCTACTTAGAAATTGTTTTCACTCATGGAGGTGCACCAAAAAGGTTTGAAGAGTGTCAATGTGAAAATGACAATGTTCGTTTTCATTGTGAACTTGGGTTCTTGGTGATGGCCATTATCGTTCGCTACAAAGCCCAATCAACCCCCTTTGTAGAAAGCATCGAGCTAAATACCTAGCTCGCACCATTCATTGCATTTTGGATTTCCTATAGTTATGATTTAACCCCTTTAAGTTGTTTATTAAATTGTCATTCACTTGAAGCTACTTAAGTGAAAATGCTAGTATTTAAATTTGATTTTGATTAGGGACTTGATATAAATGAAGATTGAGTAAAGGTGTATTAGGATTACATCATAGAAATCTTACAAGCACATCATTAGTGCCTGAAAATTATTCTAAAAAACTAATTTAATATTATCATGGAGAAATGTTAATGTTAACCATGGGCTTGAAAATTGTTCTATTTCTATTGGACCTTTCATTAACACTTCTTCAACTACTTCATGAATCTCAACATTTGTGCTATTCACTAAATACTAGAACAAGACCAATGTTTTGATGAGCACCACGAATTTTAGTGTCTGTTTCCACCCCTGACCTTCTAAAGATCTCTTAGCCCTAATTACACAACTGAAGTCTTAAAACTATGGTCATCAACTTTTTGTTGAAGAAAGGAACTAACCCAACACCTTATTCACCAATATCATATTCCGGAAAAGGAAACAACCCCCCCATGCAACCATGCGCATTCATCATCCCTTATTATAGCATGAAGTTGCTAAAACCCCTAATAACCTTACCACACTCGAATATCCTTGATGCAACTCTTAAAAATTGAAATTATCGCACATAGTTGTGTCGATATGGCTCACACACCCAACATGAATGTTGTTAGAGGTGGAGTACTAATTATATTTACATCAATTTTAGGTAGTGGATTGGGTGGAATTTCAGTAAGAAATCATCTAAGTCGAAATTCGACACTACTAACAACAATTATTGGAATTGTTGGGACACCTTAGATGGTGTTTACTAATCCAATAATGATTACTCATGTGAATAGAATTACAAATCAACCACCAATGAATTCAATGGTTGTTGGAGGGTATAGAAGTAGATGTTGCAAATCCAAGAGGAGGATATTGGGAATAATTTGTTGTAACTGCACAAATTCTTGATCACAAATATGGCCATTTTGTTCGGCCAAATAGGCTAGTTCTTAAATATTTTGATTTCAAAAAAGATGTTGATTTAGATGCTCATGTCAAAGTGTTCAATTCTATAATAAAAGCAAATGCAGAGACTTCTAAAGATTATATCATCAATGTGTTTAATTATACATTAGGAGATACAACATCGGATTAGTGTCATAATTACATGTCAAAATTCCCTTATTGTAATTTTTTGGAGCTTACATAGGCATTTTGTAAACGTCATTGAAAGACTCAAAATGATGAGCAAATATACATGGAGCTAAAGAACATGAAGCAAAAAGAAACTGAAAAGGTGGAGGTTTACTATGAGTGGATTCAAAAATTGGCTCATGGTTTACAAGTACTAACCATAGACAAATTTCTAACTATTGCATTTAGAGCAAGGTTGTAATCATACCTAAGAATTACAATTACAGGGATGGAGCAGTCAACACTACAACAACGTAAGGAAGCGACAATGTTGTGTGAAGAAGGCATGATTGTTATAAAAGCAAGGAATGCATGTTCAATACCACAAAGTACCAAACATGCAACACCAACAAAAACACAAAGTAATATAAGGAACACAAAAAAATATTGCACAAACTTTGGGATGACGAATCACAATGTGGAGGCATGCAGAAAGAAAAAAAAACAAACCATAATGGTAACCATAGAGACAACACAACCAAGTCAAAAACCATAGAAGACATCTTTATATGCATACCACATCTACGATTTGAATGGACATAAAATGACATATTGTCCAAAGTTTGTTGAAATGTAGAAGATGTTTCATGGGAAATCTATGGCAGTAATAGAGGTTCAACTTGTTGTTGAGACACAAATAGTCACTGCAAATGTGAATGATGTTATTCTTACCACAAGAAGTAAAGTAATTGAAGAACACGTGTTCAAGGATAGAGAGCCAAGGACAGTAAAGGGTGTTGTTGACTAGGAAAAAAAGAATGGTTGAAAATGTTAATGGTGGAGACAATTCAACAAATTCAAAAAACACAAACCTAGACAGAAGGGCCATCCACATGCATGGAGGGATTGAACACAACCTGGATAGGTATGCCAAATACCACTCCTATGGAAATACAAAAATCTCATGAGGTAATGAATTCACAAGAGAAATTGATCATAATAGATTTTTTTTAAAAAGGATATTAATAAGCAGATGTTAGAAACAAATTATACTTGGAACTTGGGACAATTGCTTAAAATAGCTCCTGAGTTTAAAATATATCTTTGGCAAAAGCTAAAACCAACAAAAACTCTAAATTTAAATAGAACAACCACAAATAAACAAGTTGGTTCTTCAGTATTAGAAGTAGGGATAACTGTTGTAGCAATAGATAATCATATGGCAGTTATCCAAGTATAAATTGGGAAAAATACAATAGAAGATGTGTTGCTGAATGGATGTTCTGGAATCAATATCGTCACAAAACAATTGAAATTAAGGTTGGTTGCACCATATAAATTAAGGATGGCAATTCAAATAACCACAAAGCCGGTGGGGTTAATCAAAGATCTGAAGATATATGTTCATGGCATTCCTTATATTTATTGTACTTCAAAATAATGTGGTAGATTTTAGTTATTCCATGTTGTTGGGGAGACCATGGTTGAAGGATGCTAAAGTGGCACATGATTGGGAAGTAACATTGTTACCATACAAGGGAATGGGACAATCAAAACAATTATTGTCACCAAACATTTGGAAGGTGAAGTAAGAATGCCATAAGTGTTATTGTGCAACGATTATCAAAATATTAATATAGATGAAAAAGAAGATATCATCTTTGTTACAAAGCCAAAATTGTTCTCAATAGGAACAATCAATTTACTTGAGATAATTCAATTTGTGAAAACCACAAATGTGGAAATCATGGATACAAATGTGAAGACTAATATTTTAGAGCAAGAATCTAGAGTACAAAACATATTTATTGTCATTTCAACTAATAACATTATGTACAATGAAGAATGTGGGATGAAATTTTGAAATGGTTGCATGTATATAAAAACTCAAAAAAAGGTAGAATGAAAATAAAACTCTCCGCAATGCTCGTAACTCTTGTGGAACATCATCAACGATGAAACATGATGGTTTCCATTCATGGTTTTTCCCTAGAAGCTTTGTTTTGAAAGGAGTTAGCCATTCCACCAAATCATCGCATGTTTGGTGGCTTGTAATGATCCATGCAACCAACATT
Organism: Sphagnum contortum; assembly: GCA_963920785.1. Lineage (NCBI taxonomy): Eukaryota > Viridiplantae > Streptophyta > Sphagnopsida > Sphagnales > Sphagnaceae > Sphagnum > Sphagnum contortum. Next base: position 9,603,210 of record OY987294.1, on the reverse strand, counting down.
TTGATGCAATGTGCATCAAACACCATCAATGTGAACGAGTGAAATTTCACATCATTAGTGCCAAAGGTGGTATCCATTGAGATTGCCCCATTATCACCTAATGAAACCATGGTTTGCCATTGAAATGGGGTTTGTATCCTTATTGTGAATGGGACATGAATCCTATTATCTTCACTTGCATCTTGAAAATAAAACACATCATTTGGATGACTAAATGCCCATGTGCAAAAGGAAATAGCCATATTTTTGTGTAAACACCAACTCCTTTTTGTGTGTTTGCGATCCAAATAAGTAATGTCTTGTTGTTTAATGAAATCATCCCTTGTCATTGCTTCTCATGCATTGATTCTCACCCACCATATTGCCTTATGCTTGTCATATATTTATTTGATGGTGTAGCCTAAACCCTATTGGGTCCAAATGTGGTCCTTGAAGGCTTGTGACATTTAGGGGCAAAAAATGATGGTCGCACAATGGAATCAAGGTCATGTTTGCCATGCACAGGCTCACCGTTGGCATGTGTATGAGGTCAAGGGTAAAAATTTATTTCCACCACCTCATGTCGTCTATATAATCACCTAATCAAAAATTGAACTAAATAACCCCGTTTAATGGATCAATGGTGATTTGGGTCTCCATGATTGTCTTGTGATCCATACCCACATGCATACTTAGATAATGTGCAATCAATTTAGGACCTAAAGTTTGATACAATATGAGGTTTAAAAACAAGTTCCATATAACAAAAGTGAACAATATAACATCATACCAAATATGGCTGATGTGGTTTTAGATTCTTGACATTTATAAATGTTCCACTCCATCGGGGAGTCTTCATGGCTTCATTCCCTGTTAAAATTCCAAGACTCATGCATGTGGGATGTATGCACACTCAACCTCAATTATATGTGCCCTTCCATGTCGAACATTTTTTTTTTCCACACCAAGTCCATGTTGTTAAAGGGTGATTTCTTTGGGTTTTGAATATCAATAGATTAAGGTTTTGAAGCATGACCCATGTTTGAAACTATGCCTTGAGCTAATTGTACAAAAAAAGATAATAAATTGATGTCAATGTCCAAAACTTTATACTTGCAATATGTTGAATTACATGTTGATCGTCATATTCAATACTATTGCAAATGTACATGTTTTAAGTACTTGATTTGTATCCCTCATCTAAACCCTATACAATCATGCACATAATACCCTAAATGTTAAGTATGGAAAACATATGATATGGTTTATGGTCATAATTGTAAATTTTAAATTACAATATTCGCAAGTCTATTTTAAATCCATATTATCTATGGATAATCTAAATGTAATACCCACATGATAGATAACAAATTGCATTATTTACAATACCTACATGACAATTTAAAGATGCACACTGTATATTGGGGCAAAATACATTACCCACATTATGACCTTAATCCACATTATATGTGGGAGCCCTAAATGTAATATGTGCATGATAATTTTTAAATGAACATTATATATGGGGTTAAAATGCAATACTCACATTATGACCTTAATCCACACTATATGTGGGAGCCTTAAATGTAATACATGCATGACAATTTGAAGATGCACACTTATATGTGGGGGAAAAATGTAATACCTACATTATGATCTTAATCCACATTAAATATGGGAGAGGGAAACACAATATTTACATGACAATTTAAGGATGCAAACTACATGTGGGGGCAAAGTGTAATACCCACATTATGACCTTAATCCACATTATATATGGGAGAGGGAAACACAATATTTACATGACAATTTAAGGATGCAAACTATATGTGGGGGCAAAGTGCAATACCCACATTATGACCCTATGTGAGGATTATTTGCACACCTTCACCATTAAGATATGCACTCACATAAAACTCGGTTGGAAGTGGAACTACTATGTAGTTGTAGTCTAACAAGTAAGTGGTTCAAAGTACGTAATGAATTCACTAATGAGTTAACGCGTTGTGTCCAAGTTGAAGATACAAATATAAGGTGAGAGAATCGTAACTTACCATGATGGGATATGAAGGAGCCATATGTGGGTGTTCAATTCCATGTCGTGCTTGATGGTTGGAACCTTTCCTTTCATTTGTTATGACATTTACAACAACCTCTCAATCTACATGCATTGAATTTTGGAAAGCTAATAATAAAGAAGACATGTGACAACATCTCATAAGTTTTTATTTTATTTCATTTTCTTGATTAAGAGTTAAGCCTTGAAACTAGAAACCACTTGCCTAGATTGAGGAAAAAAAAACCAATTCGACCCCCTCTACTTCTAACCACTACAGCTCCCTTACAGCAAAACCGATGGTGCTGAAAATTGGGGAGAAGTTTTCACACCTTCCAAACTAAGACTGATTTAATTTTGACGCAAATCCAACGATGGATTTGTGAGAAACAATTAATCAACCAAAAGTCCAGAGGCTTCGCAACAAGTACTTGCTACACAAGTTCTTTTCATGCCTAATTCTTACACACACTCTTTCTATGCTTGATTCTTGCACACATTCCTTCTATGCTTGATTCTTGCACACATTCCTTCTATGCTTGATTCTTGCACACATAAGAACTAACAACCAATCTTCCTCACACTCCTCCTCCTGCTCCTTCTTGCTTTTCCACATACACACCATGCCCCCTTCCTTGGCGAGCCTCCATGACCCCTTGAGCTTGTTTCCCTTGTCCAATGAGATCTTCAAAATCCTTTTGCACCAATCCATGGCTTCTTCATCCTTCAAGGGCCAATGAGCTTTTGAGAATGAATTGCCATCCAATTGAAATTAGGATGAGAATCCTTGGGTCCAATGAACCATAAGAGAGATTTCATCCTCTAATAAAAAAGGATGACAATCCTCATGACTAATGGGATTCGAGGATCCATCCTCCCCCTTATCTTAGATATCTTGATGAGGTCTCTTGAGCTTGATCCTTATCTTTTCCGTCCGTTGACCCTCACATCCTATTTCTTCATCCTAATTACTTCAAATAACTAACTACTAGGATAACTTATCGGTAGTAACAAGGAAAAAGTCCTTGAGTTCTTACTTGACTACTTCAATGGTTGAAGTAACATTTCTATGTACTATTTACTCCTTGATATTCCCTGCTTATTTACTTTACTATGCACTAATTAACTATGTAATACGTAGTAAATTGGACTTACAATTTGCATCACAAAAAACTCTCACATACTTCTAGATCCATCGTCGAAATTAGGGTTTGACGAAACCTTTAGATCTAGGATGTTCGGATTTTCATGAGGTTCCGCCGTCATTTCCACACCTTCGCCTACCCTAATTTGTTAAATAAAAAGTCTTGACCCTTCCGAATGCAAGTATCACATTGTTTCTCGTACCCTCTTGGTTTTGTTGATGCAGGTGAGCACGAGTCATGGCGGATGATGTCGCTACGCCTTCAAATCCTCCGGTCGCACCCGTACAACAAGAAGAGCTTGAAGAAGTACCGCTCGACTTGGATGTTTCTCAACGGCCACGCGAAGAATAACTGCCCAGGAGAGTGGTGCGCACTCAAGTTGCTCGTTCAATATGGGATCGTCGACTGTCTCCTAACCCACACGCCTTAGCAATTTACCTAGAGTTTGTTCCTGCTCGTGGAGCCGCGCCAGAAAGGTTTGAAGAATGCCAATGCGAAGATGATGATGTCCGTCTCCATTGTCGAACGTGGGTTCCCGGTGACAGCCATTATCGTTGGCTATGAGGCCCGATCAACCCACTTCCCCTGGAGCATCGAGCCGAGTACCTCGCTCGCACCATTCGTCGCATCCTAGAATTTTCACAACTATGATCTATCCTTTTAGTTAGTTCTTCAGTTGTAATTCACTTGAGGCTATTCAGGCGGAACTGTTGGCACTTAAGTTTGATTTTGATTCTATTTCAAAGTCTGGTAGAAGTGAAACTAAATAAAGATGTATCAGGACTACATCCTAAAAATCCTATAAGTACATCATTAGTGCTTGAAGATCATTCTACAGACTAACTCAACCTTGTCATGCGAAATATTATTAATTATGGGCTTGTATTCCCTATATATCAATAAATCACATCTAATTCTACATCCCCTTCCCCTTTTCTACAAACTAAAAAGGATAATGTACCTTAAAAGGTTTTCTAGGTCCTAAACTAATTTAACGTTACATGCACTGAATTAAGAATTACTCTATGCCTAGAAATATCACAAAAAATTAATTCAACTTTTTAATAATCACTACTTGAAGGTTTATAAACATTCAAATCATTAGTACTAAGGAAATTTAAAGAACTAAAGCTTAACTAATTGTTGAGCTATAATCCATGGCTCACACCCTAATTCACGTTATATATGGAAAAGGGAAATGCAATACCTATATAACAATTTAAAGATGCACACTATATGTGGGTGGCAAAATGTAATATTGGCATTATGACCTTAATTCACGCTATATATGGAAAAGGGAAATGCAATACCTATATAATAATTTAAAGATGCACACTATATGTGGGTGGCAAAATGTAATATTGGCATTATGACCCTAAATCCACATTATTTATGGGAGGCCAAAATGTTAAATCCATATATCAAAACACGGAACATTTGTAGTGGAATTTGATGATTATATTAAATCCATCCAAGGAGATTGATTTTCTTAAATTATGAACAAAACAAATTTTTTAAATGATTAAAAAAATATCATACCATTAATGTTAAAGGATGATATCACATTCAAAGGAGTTGTATCTTGATTTGAAAACACATCTTAAATAAATCAACACACATTTCATTGAACTTAAAATTTAAAACCCTAAATAATCTGAATGATAAATGTTCTCAACCTATTGATTATAAAAACAAAACTACAAATGGAATACAAAATACATTTATAACAATTATGTTTTGAATTTTAAAGTTAATCAATAAAAAAATATAATGAATGGAAGCATTAGCCTTAGAGTAAAAAACTAGTTACCCCAAAATATTCATATATAAACCTAAATAATTTTAATGGTAAATTTTGTAAAAATTAATAACTATATAGACATATACAAATGCCATACAAAATAATCTTCTAGGAATGAATGATAAATTAAAATTGAAACACAATGAAAAGAAAAAATTAAATGAATGAAATATGAGTTTATTTTCTTACCTTTAATGTGGTCACTTTAATTTGAGAGCCCAACTTGAGACTTTCTTCATTCACCTTCAAAAGAGATAAAATGAATCTTGTTGCAAATATTTGTATGTGAAGATTTGGCCAAATTTCCCCCCCAAATCTAACCTAGGATTGATTTTGATTAGTATTGAAAATTGTGCAAATATTCATGAATGTTTGATGTCTTTTTAACTTTCAATTTATCAAGCCTATTCCGTAATTAAATCAAATACATCTTGCATTAAATGGTCCAAAGTGGAAGTAGATGACTTTCGTCGAATTTTTTTTCACAATTGCAATACCCACATTTTACATTATAATTTCTACAACTTAAATTCACAATTTGCAAGTGCATAGGTAGGTATAATGACGTGTGGGCAAGTAGGTTTTGCCAATAAATAGATTTTTGCAAATAATTGAAATGGCATTATTGAAAAATGTATCTACTTTCTTAGTTAATTTTTGGAGTAAGAATTAAGTAGAAGCTTAACCAATAATATATATATATATATATATATATATATATTGGCAAGAAATAGAAGTTTAGCTAAGAAGAAATATAGGTTTCAAAGATAAAAGTTTAACCAAAGAGAAATATAGGTTTAGCAAAGAGAAATAAGTTTAACTAATAAGATATATAGGTTTTGCCAAGGGATATAAGTTTAGCAAAAAAAAAAAAAGTTTAACCCAAAAGAAATATAAGTTTAGCTAAGAGATAGAAATTTAGCCAAGAAGAAATATAGGTTTAACTAAGAAATAGAAATTTATCTAGTAAAATATAAGTTCAACCAAGAAAAAATATAAGTTTAGCCAAAAGATAGAAGTTTAGCCAAAAAGAAATATAAATTTAGGCCAAAAAAAAATAGTAAAATGTATAGGTTTAGCCAAAAGATAGAAATTTAGCTAGTAAAATATATGTTTAACCAAGAAAAAAAAAGGTTTAGCCAATAATAAATATAAATTTAGCCAGGAAATATAAGCTAGCTGGTAAAATATATAGGTTTAGTTAAAAGATTGAAGTTTAGCCAAGAAATATAAGTTTAACCAAGAAGAAATATAGGTTTAGCCAAGAGAAAAATTTAGTCAAGAAGAAATATAAGTTTAGCCAAGAAATAAAAGTTAGCCAGTAATATATATAGGTTTAGCCAAAAGATGGAAATTTAGTCAATAAAATATATAAGTTTAGCCAAGAAATAAAAGTTAGCCAGTAATATATATATATATAGGTTTAGCCAAAAGATGGAAATTTAGTCAATAAAATATATAAGTTTAGCCAAGAAGAAAATAGGTTTAGCCAAGAGGAGATAAATTTTTTGCCAAGGTAAATAAAGGATTAATTGTTAGTTTGTAGGGAGGGTTAAGATTTAGGTCAATATAATAACTAGGTGGGTGGGTAGTATGGAGGTTAGGGTTGGGAAAATTTGGCAATGAAAAAAAATGGTCAAAGGTTAGCAACCAAAAAAGATTGATTGTGGTAGAATGTTGGTTAACGTAAGGTAAAGAGGTGAATGAAAAATAAATAAAATCATCCAGCCCATCCTATGGACAAAACGACCAACTAGTGCAGTCATGGGGGGCTAGTTCACTTTGGCTGGAAGGTAGAAAAAAAGAACGAGAACATGAAGGGAAGGGAGTAGGTAGGAGGGGGTGTAAGTTGGGCGGGAAAAGGAAAACAAAAAAAGGAAAAAAAAAATCTAACATGGGGGCAAGAAAAAGGGAATGGGGGAAACAAAATTATCCAATTACACAAAACCCAAAAATGAATTCTATGCAATTGGTGCAATGGTGGGTGTTGGGTCACAACAACCTTCAAGAGGTCCGAAAATGTCAAATAACAATAGGATATGTGATGTAACTAGGGAGCTTTTGTCCAATGTCATACTACCACATTAACAAAACATCCTTACAATTGATTTAGGGTTTATATTTTTTTCTTTTTCATCGTCCTTTTTTTTAGTGTTTATGCATTCCTAATTTTCTTCATTTCAACAAGTAGGATCACCATGGATGATAAAAGAAAAAGTTCTAAATGTTTTGGCCATGTATTGGTGTTAACACGTGTTAAAAATGCAAGCATTAACTTTGAATGGAAGATGGGAAATGCCATGATTTTGAGCATTTCATTTAATGTTATGAATTGGAAAGGTTATAACATGTGGCCTTATGAAAGACAAACTAGTTTTTACCAATAGATTTATATTGGACTTTTTTTTATAAAAAGGATGTTCAAACAAAAAATACGTGTATCACATGCTACATTTTAATTTTTGTGTGAGAAATTGGTTCCATATTTACAAAGATAGAATACACATATGAAAAAAAGCATTTGCTAAAAGCAGAATTGTCGTGTCATTGCAAAGATTCAAGGTTAGAAATACATTATGTAGTGTTGAAAAAATATATGGGTGGCTGAATCTTCAATTTCAATCATTGTGAGAAAATCATGTAGATTGTTTTGAGTTCATTTGTAATGTTCATTTGTTAAATTTTCAATTGAAAGCCAATTTGGGGTTTTGGCAAATGAATTTAAAACACTTCATGGAATTCCTCGCATTATAGGTGTGGCAGAGGAATCACATATTCCAATTCTTGTTTTAGTAATTAGTGGGGAGGGTTATTATTGTTGGAAGTCATTTCATTTTGTTTTGTTTTAAAGTTGTTGACATAAAATGTGTTTTTTGAGATTATGAATTTAGATGTGTAGGAAACAAACATGATTGGACTTTTTTCAAACTTTCAAAGGTTGGGAAAGATTGTATAAGAAAAATATATATAAATAATTGGGGATTATGCATATTTGATGCAACCTTGGGCGTATTGCCCATTCAAAGCATGTGTGGATGGATTACAATCATACAAAGGTCATTGGAATTTTATCTAAATCTCAACTCGAATGTGTGTTGAATGAACTTTTGATATTTCAAAGGGTAGATGGCAAATCATTATGAAGAAGGCAAATGTATCATTGTGACACATGGTTGATATCATATCCACATGCATTGTGTTGCACAATATTTGCACAATTGAAAAAGATAGATTCAATAAAAGTTGATACAAGAAGTTGAAAGAAAATTGCAAATTCAAGTAGAGGAAACAATCATTGAAGGAAGGGAAAAAGTTGAGAGGTGAAAGGGCAACCGTAACTAAAGTTAATAGTAAAATTCACCATGGAGAAAATGTTACACAAGGAAAAAAATCTGATATAAAAATTGAAGTTTTTTCATTAAGGATAATGAGAAAGATGAAGATCTATTACATGAGGCCACGGAGATGCATGAAGCCATAACCAAGTCACTATTGCAATACAAAATTAAAAACAAATCTAGCATGTAATTTGTGGACATGGAGAGTGATATCAAAACTATGAATGAATGTATATTAATGTTGTTCTAATGTAGCCATATGTGCATGCATATATAAAGTTGTAGTTGTTTGGAGACATGCAATCAAATTTGTTGAATTGTTTAACATTTGTTTTAGAAAACTTTCCAATTTGTTTTGAATATTTTTTTTTTCCTCGTGTTTTGAGGTTGTAATTTGGGTTGTGGTTGCATCATCAAATTTTTGACATGCTTATGGATTCCCTTGATTTTGTTAATTTTCCATTGCACTTGTTCACCACACTAGCACAATTCCCATTCCACAAACCTAACTACCCAAAATAGAGGATGGCTTGTGCATGAGCATGAAGCTGGAGCTTTGAGCTTGAAACTAAAATTTAATGTGATTTTAAACCACTTACATGGATGAATATGTCCATAGATGAATGATTTCATATGAATGAAGGTCAAATTTTCATGGATGAACTTCATTTATGATTTGGATTAAATAAATAAATCATTGGATGAAATTCATCTATGCTTGGAAGATAAACAAATTCAAAATTATTTATATCCATCCTCATTTGTTGTCCAAATATTAATATTTCATACTTGAATGTCATTTAATAATGATGGATAGTGAAATTGTGATAGTAAGGAAAATATGATGATGGGACCAAAATGATTTAAATTTTTTTGTTTAAGATTTCATTTTCATGAACAATGTTAAGCAATTCAAGAAATATTATCGTGGAATGAGTGTCACCCCTCCCCCCTGACCCAATTGTTGTTAACAACATTATATATTTACTTTGTGCAAAATTGGGGTGCCTTGAAAACATATAAAGAAACCCCATTGTCATCTATGATAGTAGGTTGTTTGAAGAAATATAACTAAGATGCTTAAAATTAAAATTTAGTTTATTTTAAAAACTCATGATCACTAATGACATTACCTAGTTTTGAAATATCTAAAACATTCAAAACCCATTGTTGTCAATAACATTAGTTAAATTTGAAGAAAGTCATGGAACCTTTGACAAAGAATGAAAAAAAAAAAACCCCATTGTTGCCAATGAAAATTATAAATAGGTTTGAAAAAAGTTATGGCACCTTTAAAGGAGGGGGATGAAAAAACCTATTTATTGTCGTCAACGAAAATGGGTCAATTTGTTTGAGAATTAAAAAAAATAAAAAAATGACCATGGGGTGGATGTTAACATAGTAATGATAATATTTTTAAAATAATGGCATTGAAAACCCTATGAATACATCTATAATGGAATTTACATTATATTATTCAACAAATATATAATTAGATTATGTGTCATGGAGCTATTTATCCATAATAATTTGATGAAAAAATAAAACATTCATCCATAATTCTTATGGAAGTTCTATTTATTAAAAACACGTACCAAATGCAAGAAACAATTCATCCATACATTCGATGAATGAAAAAAATTCATCCATAATGAGGATGATTGCTTACTTTCATCCCCATGTTTGCTTATAGGTTTACTAGTCCAACATTCATTTTGTGGTTAAATTATTGGATTTTACTTGCATGTGTATAGGGGAAAAAACATTTTACCATCCCAAGTTTTAGTTTAAGGCTCTAGCTTCAGGCTTTAAGCTCATGTGATAACTTGCCTCACCCAAAATAAACACATTCATATTTATTGTTGCCAAAGATTCCATTTGACCTTTTATCATTTTTGTATTCCGTAAAAATGGTGTTATATGTCTTCTTGCAATGTAACCATGTGCAAATAAAACCTTGAATGGTTGAAACCATACCTACTTAGAATTTGGGCCAAGAATTCATGCCCACCCCATAAAACCCCCCAAAAATCAGAAATACGTCCTACAAATAAATAAAATGCACATCTATACTATTAATTGTGTTGGTCCGTCTGTCCGTGACGGAGTTCGGGTCCGTCACAAACCGGGCCCGGCGCTAATCGGAGGGCGGAATTTCCTGTTCCCAGTCTGTGGGCAAAGGACATTCTAGCGCGGAACGAAGACTCGGGATAGCCGACGTCAAGAACGGGGTGGCGGGCCGGGTCCGGTCCGGACTGTCTGTGGCGGAGCTCGGCAACTTTTGTTCCAGAGAACACCCACTGAGGGAAGTTATCAGTAGTCACTGTCTGTCTGTCTGTCTATCTGTCTAACGGGCAGGGCAGGGCAGGGCAGGGCGGCCAGGCGAAAAGACCTAGGAAAATTTCAAGACATGGTTTTCGGGACTTGGTTTTCAGGACTTGGGATCTCAACTTTGGGGCCTGGATTTTCACACTCGCGGTTTCCAAGACCGAAACCTGAAAACTTTTAGGACGTGATTTTCAGGATGTGGGATCTCAATTTTAGGATATGATTTTCACACAGGGGGCTTCACAGTGGCCTTCAGCCACGGGCACCCACTAGTACATGATTAACAAACAATTGGGTAATCTATAAACATTAATATTGGCCCAAATAGAGTACGAAACTTTCATAAACCCACCAAAAACAAAAAATAATTAACACAAGTTTGTTATATTTATAAGAAGATGATGCACCCATTTTAAACTTGAAACAAAAGGGCTCTTGGTCTAACTCTTACTTACTTACTTACTTACTTACAATTTAGCGTCATTAAGTGGGCCAAACAGCGCCCGGGCCAGAACCCGTTTGACGTTAAGTCTGATGAAGCAATTCAGATCTAACCTTCTGACATTGCACTAAGAATCTAGCAAGGATGCCTTGCTGTTGACAGCTCATCAATTCAGCCAAAGGTGTGATGGCAATTAGTGGCAATGAACCTCTAAACCTCTCCCGAACACTTTGATAGGCAGGGCAAACCAACAAGAAGTGGTCCTCATCCTCAACCGCACCCAAGTTGCACAATTTGCAGTAACGCTGTTGCGCTGGCACCTTCACTGGCTTGGCTTGCCTTCCTAGCTCAATTTGTAGCTTGTGATTCGCACAACGAAAACGTGCCAAGCTTCTCCTAAGCTGTGCATTGTTTACCCTGGAGAGGTATTCTTTGTACCCATACTGTGTTGAGCTATTCAACCCCAGATAGGCTCTCACCTTGCTAGAGTTAGCTGCAGCCACTTGATGGTGTACAATGTATTGCCTTTCAGCCAACTGCTTGAGGCGAACACATGGTGGCAGCTGATTGTGATCGATGCACAAATTGTACGTTGACAGTCGTTCATCTACTTGTGCTAGCCAGCAAGCAGGCAATCGACTTTTTCTACCCACAGCACTCTGGTTCCCGAATGAGACTTTTCGCCTAGCTGCAAGCAACTGCAGTTGTACATCATAAGCTAGCCTGAGCATGCGATCTGAGTCTACCTTAGAACTGACACGTGAGAGAAAGCGCATGGTCTATTGCCACCAATATATTTCTAGGGGAAACCTGCCAAACTCTGCCAGCACGACGTAACTGGATGTCGTGGTGCCGACCCCTAGCAACAACTTTAGAAAAGCTTGATGAACCACCTCTAACTGTTCGCGTGCCATGTGGTCTAACCATACTTCACACCCATAGCTAAGCACTGGTTTGACTAGTGCATCAAATAACTGGCATTGTAATGCTGGGTCAAAGATGCACAGTTCTGCGCATCTACGCTGCAATGCAAAAACTGTTTTTTTCCCATACATTGCTAATTGTTGTATTGCAGCTTGCATACCTTTTGTGCCATGCAGCTCAACACCTAAATACTTGAAAAAGTTTAGTTGCTCTATAGTTTCACCCTCATACTGAAAAGCCTGACACACAGACTTGTGTGCTTCAAACACAACAACCTTGGTTTTCTTGACATTCACAGTCAACTGACGCTCATAACAAAAAGCATGCAAGACATCCAGTTGCTTCTGCAATCCACCAGGAGTGTGTGACATGAGAGCTAAGTCGTCTGCATACAAAAGCAAGCGAACAGCTAGTTGATCCAACATTAGTGGTGCATCACCCTCCAAAGCATTCAGTCGTTTCTCTAAGCCATCTATGAAGAGGCCAAATAGGAGCGGGCTGAGGGGGCATCCTTACTTCACTCTGATGCGACAGAGGAAAGTGGGCGTGAGCCCCTCCTCTGGATGGTGCAGGCAGGCCTGGTCTTGATGGTACATGGAACGCAAGCACTCCAGTACCCGCCCACTGATGCCAAGTCCCTCCAGCACCTGCCACAACAGGTCCCTTGGTACTATTTCAAAGGCTTTTTTGAGGTCCACAAAACAAGTGTATAGCTTCTTTTTCTGAAATCTAGCTTGTTCGGTCAAAGTGCGAAGAATAAACAAGTTATTTGTTGTCCTAAATTCCTTTTTGAAACCAGCCTGTCCTTTTGCGCATAAATCATTAGTCTCCGCCCATTGACTGATGCGAGACTCAATAATCATTGCAAACACCTTGGCTAAGACTGGTCCTACTGTGATCCCCCTGTAATTGTCAAACTGACTACAGTCACCCCCTTTGTATAGTGCATGTATGATCCCAACAGAGAGTGATTCACAATAGCCCTCACGCAGAATTTTGTTAAAAGTAATCAATAGTGGTTGTTGCAAGGCAACAATCGCATCCAAAAGGAACTCTAGTTTGATGCCATCAATGCCTATAGCTTTGTGTCGTTTTAGCTTTTGGAACGCTTGTTGTACTTCAACATTCAACTGTTCGCAATCAATACCATGGGGGTGGAAAGGAAACCACCTGGGCTTGAATAGCGGCACCTGTCACGGCTCCTGTTGTGGCTAGTGCCGCCGGAGGCTGAAGCAATTGCTGGAAGCCATCCCTAAGTGCTTCGCTGGTGATGCCATTGACACCTTCAGCACACTTACGGTACCGCTTCCAAAATGCTACAGGATCCGCCTTCGCTAAACCACATAGTTGTTTAACCTTGAGTACATCATAAGCACGTTTCTTTCTTTTGTACAATTGTTTCATTTGCTTAAGTTTGACCTGCCTATCTGGGTGTGCATGTGATAATTTAGCAAACTGGCTTTTGGTCTGGCGACATTCTGTGTCAAACCAGGGTTTGTGGCTATGCTTTATTGTTTTTCCTAAAGCCATTTGTCTATTTCGAAACATTTCTTCTGTAGATTGTGTGATGTATTGTTGTAACAGATTGATTGTTGTTTGTACGTCAAATGCATCTGGGCTTGCCCAGAGATCGATGTTATGCTGTACACTTTTGCTAAACTCGGCTGCTTTGGTAGTGTCATATTTGAAACGTGGTAGGTGTTTGATCGCCTTTTGCTGAACAGGAGGGGGTTGCCACTGTTGTGTGATTGTAAGTACCAATGGTCTATGATCAGAGTGCACATCTTTGTGGCCCGAGTACTTTTCATCGCAGTTAACCTCTAAACGCTTGACACCCCTTTAATTGGTTAGCTGTCGTAAGAAAATAGTCCATAGTGCTAAAACCTTTATTGGATAGGCATGTGTACTCCCCTGATATGTCTCCTGGTGTGCGGCCATTGAGGATGAATAGCCCAGTAGTTCTGCAGAGATCCAGGAATTCACGATGCCAACCAGCCGTGACGGTGTCGCGGTTCTGGCGCTCCAACATATCGTTGGGCAGGGTGTCCTCAATGGCCTGTGGCACCAACAACACATCTGCTAGTTGACTACAATCAATGAAGTCAGTGTTTGTGCCTGCCTTGCATTGAAATCCCCAGCAAGAAGCACACTGCCTAAGTTCATGGCTTCTCTAACCTCTTGGCGTATGTATTCAAACAGGCTGCTGTCCGCATATGGCGAGCCTTGTGGAGCAGCATATACTATGCACAGGAACAAAGGCCTTTGGAAAGCATTGCCCAAGCGTAGCCAAATCTTAGTCCCATCCCTTGCAGTCTTCCAAACAACAGTACTATTTGCCCATGTTTCCCTGACTAGTACCGCAATGCCTCCACTGTGCTTTTGAATGACACCCTGAGGAGTCACAGGCCTGGCAACATCAAAATAGTAGAACCCCGGTAAGACCGGGAATGTATCGCCTGGGAAGTGATGTGTTTCTGTCAAAGCAACAACGTCAACATGTTGAAATAGGTCAAGCAGATGTTCATGTGTTTCTAGCTTTGTGATAGCGGCCCCATGGATGTTCCATAGGCACACACACAAGTCTCTCTGGCCCCCGCCCCCCTATGCAGTAGGAGAATTTACGACTTTGTGGTTGATGTAGAGATCGGCCCCACGCTAGTAGACCCGTTCGCCAGCCTCTTTGGCCTCCTTGAAGGTGGCCCAAGCAACTCGTTTCTGGGCTTGCTGAACAGGAGTCAAGTCCTCATCGAGCCCAAGTTGAGTGCCTTGCAAGCCTTTGCGAGCGCGCAACACTGTGAGCTTGTCATGTACCGATGCCAGCGTGATGATGACTGCCGGTGCCTTGTCATTGGCCTTATCCAATCGCCTTAACGGCATCTGCCGGTGCACCTTCTGCACCTGCACATGGTCAGCAACCTTCAGCTTGTCAAGTAGCTCCATTTGCACCAACTCCATAAGTTGTTTTAAGGTTTCCCCCTTGTTCATGGTCAACCCGGTGACCCGGATGTTTGCTTCCCTGGCCTTGACTAGGTCAACATCCGTTGCCCGGTCCACCTTGTTGACAACCTTGTCAACCTTCTTGCCCACGACCTCCTTCCACTTCTCCCCACTGTCTTGCATGGTATCAAAGCTCTTAGCCATCACATCTACCTTATTTTGCAACGTTTCGACTTGGCTAGTTACGGTCACAATCTTAGCTTCCATTGCTGGAACCAGAATGTTTTTTACGACCTGCTCCATAGTGACCTCAATAACATTGTGCACATCCTGTTTCGTCACCACATCAGCCTTAGGGACCATGAGATAGTTGACAATGGCTGCTGCAGCAGTTGCCTTGCTGGTCTTGGCAGGCTTGAGGTTATAGTGTGTACATAGTGCCTGGAGTTCAACTACCTGCATCTTTATGATCGTCAACGAGTCCTTATTCCATTCCCATGCTTTAGCGTTGAAAACCGTGGCATTCATCATTATCCAAAACCCAAAACCCTAACTTTCTTAACCCACACCCCAATTCCAGAGGCCTCAGACCAACCAAACCCTTACGTACAAGAAGGTCAGGCCAACCTAAGAAGGCCCAGGTCCATCAAGCTCTGTGTCCAAAAATCCTGAACCAATGCTATTTGAGAAAACCCTAAACACCCCCTAACAAGCTTTCTTCTTTTGCACATCAACAAGGCACCAGAAATTTTCTGGATGCTCAATTAGGCAGGAAAGTGTTGGAAGTCTCTTTGAGCAGAAAGCAACAGCTGGGTCTACAGACTTACATTGTCATCTGTCTCCACACTACTGGTACTTGGTTTCACAATCCACCTCACCGTCACCAATGTCTTGAAGAACTTGTTGGATGCCCCCATGCTTCACCACCCCAAAACTCTCTCAGGCTCTTTGCCTGTCTTCTCCAAGCTACATACTCACATCTCCCCCCAACCCCCAATGCAGTGTTGGGTTTGAACCTAGTGAGGAGCAAAAAGAAGTGAAATGCAATAGGAGGGTTTAAGGTAAAAGGCCAAATTGGCCAAATCTAAATCCAAGTGTTTTTTTGTTTTAAAGCCTATATTTTTTAATGGCTGATTTTGCAAATTCTTCTTCTATCCCTCTTCAAATTGCATTGCAAATGTCAACTTCATGGTCTTGTCATTCTATTGGGTTTCTTCTTTTGGAATCAAAATTGACCTCCAAATCAACAATCTCTTTTTTCGCCTTTTTTTTTGGCACTTTTGATTTCCTACATTGGTGGTTGCCCTTTTTCTTTCGTAGTGAGTGTTGCCTCCTAATGCATTTGTGGTAGCTTCTTTCAACTTTGTTTCACTTGTTCATTAATCTTTTTTATTTCTTCATCCTTATTAAAAGATTATGAACCACATTGAAAAAATTAGAAAACATTGCATTTTGAATGCCCCCAAAAAAATGTATTTTGGAATTGGTGTTGAGAAATTGAAATCTGCATATAGTTCTAGTTCTATTGTTGTGATTTGCAACCTTCTATTTCTTGTGAATAACCTTCCATTGCACAAAAGATAATTGTGAAAAGCAATTCAACAAAACAACAACATTCAAACAAACACAAAGACAAATAAGCTTGATGAAGATTCTCAAATGGTGACAAAATAAAAATTATGACTTATATTTAGGATGTGTAAGCTTTAGGGTCAAAAGATTTGGAAGGAGGCTGCCAAAATCCCCCCTATTTCTTTTTGCAATTTTTATATCAAATTATCGATTAATTTTTTTTATTATCATTCATGGTTTTCTACAATCATATCTTCACATGCCTAAAAAAAACTTAAAAGAAAAGATAATATGACCATATTTAACATTTTGGGCTCATGGCCTAACCAAACTTCTGTGCCCACTTAAAATAAACTAAAAATAAAAAATTTAACAATTTTGGGGTCATGGTAAGATTAACCTAGCATGAAGTTGATTAAACCATGAAACATTATCCATAAGTTGCCATTTAATATTTCATATCAAGTTTTCATTCACCTCCATTTCCTTGATCTCTTAAGCCTTCAAGCTTAATATAAAGTGAACTTATACCTTGACTACCTTTCGTTCAATCATAATTTTTTGTTTTGATGGTCACAAGTTTTTAAAACTCTAGAATGAGGAGATAATTATTCCTTACTTTTTTTTCTCATTTTTTATTTTTTTCGGTTGATGCCTTTAGGAATTAATTAATGTCAAACATGAGTTGTAAGTATGGTAATAACCACTTACATTCTTTACCAATTTACTTACAGTACTTACTGTTTATCCACTTACATAAGTAATTACCTAGTAGGGGAAAGGAAAAAATAAATTATAAGAAGGTTTATATCAACCTTTTTTTAATTGACAAAATTTTGTCAAAAAGAAAATTTAAACTTCATTTTTTTAAAAATGAAATGGTTTTCAAGGTTTTCAATCACCAAAAGGGAGAAAAAATAAATCAAATGTTTATATTTGGTTTTCAGTTTGTAGCCCCAAACATAGAATGATGATTAAAGACTTGTACTTCATTCCCCATTTATAGCTTTAAATCTTCTTAAGGACGATCACTTCAGAAAATCGGTTACCTTGATAACTCCATTGTGGATGAGTTCACCCACAAATGAGGCATCAATTATAACAAGTTTTCAATGGATGCTGCACTAGTAGGCATTGGGTTGCAGCATTATCCTCCTCGATCCCTCATCCTACAATTATCGATTCGACACATGCAATTTAAATATGTCTACAAGGTTATATAGTAAACCCCCTCTATAATCACATCGTAATATTTGTCTTAAAATTCCCTCATTATAGTCACATTTACAAAAAAAACTTTGCAAATATTTTGTGCTATTAATGAGTGTGATAGTGACTCTAAAAAATGGTGTTTTTTTACTAAAATGGGCATGGTTAAAAAAGGGGTTGATTGTAGTATTAATGTACTACTTAAAATATAGAGGGTCTGAATAGGCTCGTGTGTAGGCATTAAGAAAAAATGTTATGGGCAATGAAATTGGTGGATTTGGTGATTTTCTTTTTTTTCCTTGGTATTCTTGAGCGAACTAATAATTCAATGTGTAATAGAGTTTGGTACGTTTGTGAGAGTTTTAGAGGATCAATGGAAATGGTAGAAAAGGACCATTATTGTCAATACTCAGCATAGTAGGGCTTTTTGTAGCTTTAAGATTTCTTTTTGAGGCCAATGGGATTACTAGATTTGGTGGTCTGAATTTTTGTCTCTCTTAGTTATTTTAAGTGATTTAGCAATTCTATGTGTAATACCTAAGCTATTTATAGATAGGGTTGTGCACTCAGTGAGGCATGAATTGTAGGGCCTGGAAATGGGTCATCGAATCCAATGTTGGGCGGTTCTCATAAACAGGATTGGTTTTCAGCTTGGTTCTCTCAATGAGAACCAATGGTTCCAGTTTATGCGAGAATTGACTCCGGGAGACCCGCCCCAAGTATCATTTGGTCTCACCTCGGATACCCACGACAGTTATGAGATCGACCACCAGGTTCAGTTCTTGGGGAGCTGGTTCTCACCATACTAATGGTACAAATCTTTGTAAGGTGATAAAATAGCCTTAGGCGTTGTAGAGTGAACCCAAAACCTCTTTCAGGTCAAAGAGTCGATTTATCGTTAGCCTACACCAGTAGTTGTGCAAAGTTCATATGACAATTCTGGAAAAACTAGTGGGTGCCAAAGTCCCCTGTGGGTGCCCGTGACCTTCGGCCAGTCCAGCCACCCCGAACGCTTAGTGCTTTCATGTTCGGATTTGTAGCCAGGTTTGGCTAATCTTCCTTCAGAGAATTGCCCACTTTTTCCACATCTTCCTACAGATGATGGCCATTTTGGCTACAAAGTTACTGATTTAAATAACAGATACATACATATTATTGGATTGTAGATAATTATAGTAGTTAGTGTAGGTAGGTTTTTGGGCGTGTTACACAAAGTGATCGGCTGTGTGTAACAAAGTGCCATTCAAAAGTACCATTTTGGAGGACCATGAGCGGAATTAATATTTAAAAAAATAATTTTGGTACTCCCAGGCCCCAGCCACTCCCACTCTCCCAGGCCCCTGTCCACAAAGTTACTGAGTGGAGGACCATTCAAAAGTACCATTTTGGAGGACTGAGCGGAATTATAAGGACTGAGCATTGAATGTGTCAATGCCCTTAGCTTTAAAGCTGTTGGCACAGCCATAATTTTCATCCCTGAATGTATGAGAATGTTCCCTAAATAGTAATCATGGTGCTCCCTAGAAGGTCATGGGATCAAACTCCTTTTCTTTTGAAATGAAAACTGGTTAAAAACCAATTTTAGCTCAAACTTTTATCGAATTCTGGAAAACTGACCGATTCTTTACAACTAAAATAAAAAAAGAAAGGCAGGGTGGGCTGTTCTTAAAACTCATTCTAAGAACCGGAACCAACAGCGCTCAGAGAAAAAGGTGAGAACCGCGTAACAGCACGGGTCTAATCCAAAACCAAATGAAGTGGGATGATAATGCAGTTGCAAGGTCAGCAGCCGTGTCAGCAAATGTCCCAATTTTAATAGTGGTTTCCTTGTTCTGTCTTTATGGCATTGGTTACTTGATAGTAAGTAATGCATGACCAAACTTTTCGATTCATTAACTGATGCCCAGTGGTGGTGACAGGTGGAGGCTTTCTTCTTTGGCCACCTCTTCCCACAGGGAAACCAATCAGCTTGCCACTTGTCTTACTCCATTGGCTGCAAACAAACATGAGCGCCCTTGCACCCCCAAAAAAGAAACTGCAACAAAAAGGAATGAATGGCTACGGTTGTGAATTTTTTATAAAGCCCTTTATCATGGGTCAACAACTATGTAAACAAAAGTATGCTTGACTTCCAAGGCTCTCCCTCCCTGTCGTTGGTCACTTATCTGAGGTGGATCCAACACATGATCAAAAGAAGTAAACCTGTCCAACTATTTTGCAAGAAAACAAGAAGACAAGAGAAACACAAGGACGAAAGGAAAAGGCGAGAGCCAAGGTTTAAACAAGAATGTAAACCTTAGCCACAGTGACCTTTTGGGGATTTTTTATTGTAACCTAGGTGGCAGTCATCCATAGGCAGGTGTGAAAAAATTACATGGCAATCATTCCCAGAAGATTTAGTGGAATCTGGCTATAAACCAAATATGAAGTATAAATTTTTCATCAACCTTCTATATTTATGGCTACACATTGAAAACCAAGCATAGAAGTTTAATGATTTTTTTCTCACTTCTGACAATTGAAACCCTTCAAAATCACCCTTTTTTAAAAAATTGATTTGTAATTTCGCTTATTTGGCAAAATTTCATCAATAAAAAAGGGTGGCAACTTAGCCAAAGCACACATTGAGATCATAATCACCAATGTTGTGCAAGTTATTTGAATTTATTAAGATGTCAGTAAAGGAGCTTCAACCGCAGGATTTGGCGACGGTAGATTCTTAAGGGACAACAGAATTCTTTCAAAGAGACGGACCTGCCGACAGATCAAGTAAAGGGCAATGTAGCAGTTCTGAGAGGAGCACCAACCAAGCGCTAGTTCACCTTATCCAGCAGAAGCAACTTCTCAAGCAACTTGCAAGCCTGATCAGGCAAGAGCGCATAGTGTTGCCAGGGGCAAGAACCCAAAGGATGGTGCAGCAAAGTTGCAGTGTCTGGATGGGAAGCTCATCTACAACTTTTCTAAGTCAAAGTTACAACTCCACTTACAAATACAAATGACTTTTCAAAATTTTAAGTGGCATTTATTTGGAAAAATCTGCAAAGTTTCCCCTTACACATATTTTGAGTTTGGGTTATTGAAAATCTCAACAAAAACATGATTTCAACACTCATTATTGATGCTATGAAAAACTTTAGTAGGTTTTTTTTTCTCTGATTTTGGAGTCATAGATTGTATATTTTCCCAACATTGTTGTGAAAAAATTACATGGGTGAAAAAAAAATTAAGTTTTTTTTTCCAAATTGTGGAGTTATGGACTGTATTAAATTATAAATAAAAAGCCATGGAATTTGTGACAAAAAGAATCAAATTTGCTATACATGGGTAATAAACAATTTCATGATCAATTAATTATCCTCGATAGGTCTCATGTGTGGAAATTGCCAGGGTAATAGGGTACTGAAACTCATACCAAAACTCCTTCCAAACCAACTTGACAAATTTTGTATAGTTCAATGCCATAACTGGTGCAAGGACAATACAACACCTAATGATACATGTTAATGGACTATTTCCAATCTTTTGGAAAATATTATAGTACCTTGGCTGATTAATTAATTAAATTTGAGAATTCCATTTTAACAAATGATATTTTCCCAAATATCCCATCAAAAAAAAATTCCTTGAGGAAAATAACAAATCTGATTTTATGGAACATTTCAACATGTTTCAAAATAATATTAATTAGTGTCAAATTGGCCTAGGCACTATGTTAATAGCTTTCAAAACTAGCTAGTATTTTGAAGCTGGTTTTTCCTTCATCCTCTTCTGGCCTTTTGGAATAACATATCTTAGGAGGTTCAATTGTCCAAGACCTGACCACCCAATAGCCAACTTCCAACACAAGGTACATATGAAGTCCATTTTTCTTTTCTTTTGAAGTTCTTTCCAAAACAAAAGTCAAATGGTCCAAAGAAGGATTACCCATTTTCCCTAGGGGTATGGGGGTTCTTTTATGACATAAACTTTCACCTTTGGTCCATGATAATCCTTTTCTGATTTGAGATTGTAGACAACAACAAATTACAAAAATCATCTTCAATGGAAAAAAGAAAGAAAATTTAAACTATCCAAATAAAGTGATTTTAAGAAAAAAAATCCTTAGAATCTAGGGAGTCTTGAGCATTTTTTTTATCAATCACATTGGATTTTTTTGTTGCCAAGTGGTGAAAATGTGACCAAAAAATGTTATTCCCAACACATTTTTTCCCTAATTACATAATATATAGTATAAGGACAATATCAAAACAATTTTGTTAAATGATTAATTAATTATGGTTAGAAATGAAATATTCTCATAATATTCCCAAGGATTTAGAATTTTTAATACATGTATGTGTATATATGTCTGTACACATACATAAAACTTTGTGCATGATAGAACTAATCTTCTACATTATATATATAATTAAAAATGCATTGCAAAATCTATTTTGGTTTATGGTTTTTTTTTCCCTTCTTGGGTCCACCCCTTTTAGAATTATTGGGAAATTCCTCTTCTTAATGTCTTATTGGGATATATCCTCTTCTTGATAAGGAGTCCATTTCATTGTTCAACAGTTTAGTGCAGAACAATCATTTTATTTTTCAAAATCCATTTTGGATAGCAAAAGTGATAATTCATACAAAGTTTACATTTCAAGCAAAAAGAAAAACATTTCATATTTGCAAAACAATAATTTTGGATCAATTATGTGACATAGCTAGCCAAAGTGGGAATGATTCATATGAAGATTTAGCCAAATTTGATTACTACTTTAGTGAATATATTACTTGTCAATTGCAAGCACTAACTAAGATAGGATGGGACCATCTAGTGTTGAAAGCCATGCAATATTAGAGGACGTGACTTGCAAGGACCAAATAAACCCCCACAGAACTAGTTTGCCACTTGTTCATCGCAATGGGCTAGGCTTCCAAAATATTAAACTAGCAAAGGGTCGTAAATGGATGTACTACCAAAAATATTGTTGCAATTTTCTCACCTTTTGCCCCATGATTTTTTTGTTTTGCCATGCTTGGACATGTTTTGAGTCCATGTTATGCATGTTTTGGATTTGGTACAAGCTTGAAAGGTATGTAACATGCTACTTGGCGTGTTATGTGAGGTTATGAGTGTAAAACATGGTAGGTTATGAAAGAAAAATGTGCATGGGTATCACAAAACATGTGTAGGCATCACAAGACGAAAAATTTATGAGGCAAAGGGCAGATTGAGGGAAAAAATTGTAGTATTTTTGGTACTAGCTACATTTAAGACCTTTAACCAATTTAACATTTTCCAAGGCCTTCAATGGAAACAAGGATATATTTTTCTAAAGTGTGAAACTTTGGATGGTTAGATAAGATCATTAAATTCAACATGGCAAAGCTTAATGTCACTTGTGGCAAATTACAAAGGAGTTGGGAATCACTTTATCAATGATCCAATGGGCAATTAGTTTTTTATTAATCTTGTCTATAAATTGTAAGCATACATGGGTTGTAATTGTTAACCTTATAAATATTGATTCATCATTATTAACATATATCAAATAAAATATGATTTCTTTAAGTGTTAATTGTAATTTTATTTTGTTAATTAGATGATAACACATATAATGTATGGATTTGACCTTTTAAAGTGTTAATTCACAGTTTTTAATTATTTAATCAATTATTTGTTAACACATATCAATTATAAATTTGACCTTTTAAATTGTTAAGTTACAAATTGTAATTATTTTGTTAATTAGATGATAACACATATTAAGTATAAAGTTGACCTTTTAAAGTGTTAAATTAGAGTTTATAAATATTTTGTTAATAAGATGTTACCATGTATCAAGTACAAATTTGATTTTTATATGTGTTAAATTAGAATTTGGTAAGTATTAACCAATTAGTTATAGTTAATATATTAGTTCCCACTTAGTTAAGTAACTATTTTAATTACTAATAAAAATCACCTAGCCTATTTATGGAGGTCTTTTTTTTTGTTTTTCAAAAATAAAATAAAATTTTGGTTCAGATTGGCCGTAAAAAGCGCCATTATGTAAAGCGTTTGGTATTCCTAAAAAAACAAACACAAAGCACTCGATTATGGATGGCTTCTTTTGTGGTCGATATCAGTTTATTTCTTTCACCGTTTATCATCGGCTACTTGAGTAGATCAATCTTCACATTCGTCCCCCTTTTAAAGCAGCATCCATCATTGGAATTCGTAAACCTTTCCTACACAAAACACTTTCTTGACTCCGTGGCATCAAAGTAAATGAGAGTTGAATTATTGTCTAAAACCGCGACGAAGTGTTTTCACCATCAACTAATCAAACCTTCTACCAATAAATTAAATAATTCCACAATTTGAACCTTCAAATTGTGCCCAATTTATCATTGAAGATGTTAAATTGAGACGAGGAAATGAAAAAATTAAGGAGATTGAAAGAGAAGGGAAAAATAAATGAAAATGGAAGAAACCAAGGGTTTTTTTCACAAATTGCAACAATTCCTTAAATTATCAAATTAATACCAAAATGGATTGTTACAAATAGAATTATTGATTGGGAATTAAGTGCCGAAGTTGAAAAGAGGTGTTGATATGGCTTGTGTGTAAATGTGCAGAAAATGTGTTACAACCAATGCAATTACTAGATTTGGTAGTTTGAATTTTTTATTGAATTATAAATTCAATGAAATAACATTCAAATGTCCAATAGGTTTTGGCAGGTTTGTGGGGAACTTGGAGGCTGGTGTATTTTTTCGAATGTTATGTATAATATGGTTGTGTCATGTAGACCCAAAAATTTCTTGGGTGGGGGGGGGGCTAATGGAGTTCTTAGATTTGGTGATACCATTTTGATTATTTTGGAGTTATCTTGAATATGTAGCAATCAATGTGTAGGTGCTAATTAAAAACATGGTTTTGGCACAATACTTGTGCATTTTGTGTGGGACATTAATTTTGCATAGATTTTGGTGATCAAAATTTTTTACCGAAAAAGCAACTAAAGCCCTATCCCAGTATGCATTTCTTTTGTCTATCATAATATTTATAGATCTCAAACCCTAAACCCCAAGAAGGTTTGTGCATACAATTTTTTTTCACTTTAATAACAATTGTGTTTTACTCCGTGAACTATATTGTCAAATATCACACATCTTGTTTTGGCAGAAGGCTTTTATAAAAGAAATTGTGCTTTTGGAATGGAACTCAGTAAGTTTGTTTTTCAACATGTCGTTGCAAAAAGAAGTTGTCACAGAAGGTGCTCAAATCAACATCAATGACACATGATGGGTAGCTTGATCGCCACAAACACATGCATCTTTTATTATAGATGGTGTTTGAATTGTTTCTTACTTTCATTGTTGTTATGTATGTTGTGTGAACCTTTGATCATAACTTCATCCTGCATGAAATATTCCACCTTACTTCCTCAATAATTTAAAAAACAATTGCTACATTAACTAATTGTAATCTAACAATTACCTTTGATTTGCATATGGATTCAAGATGGATGCTTGCATATGTTAATAACTTCCATTGCATATATTAACACTATATGTGAATATCTAGCAAGGCCAATTTGTGAAACACACCTTGTTTGATTAATAAATTTTGGCACATATTCACACTCTCCTAGTGTGCCTAGTTAGAATTTGGGTAAATTTGATATTTCCATTTTCAAAGTGAAAATTCAAGAAAAAACCCCCAAAAATGAAAAACAAAAGAAAATTTTGAAACCACAAAATTGAAATAATTAAATCTATTAAAAAATCACTATAAGCATGTATGTGGTTTTAAACCTTGTAATGAAAATAAATTCAAATGTTTAACAATCCAAATGTACCCCTCCTTCCTCTATTTTCCCCTCCTTCCTTCGTCTTTTTGTTTTTTTCTTCTTAATTCATTTTTTCTTTTTCTTTTTTCTTTTTTTCCCTTGTTATTTTCACCTCAATTTGTTCTTCTTTTTCCACAAACAAATGTAATTTATTTTTATTTTTATTTTCAGTTTTTGTTTCTTGTTGTTTAATACACTTTTTGGTTGTCTTTTTTCTCCTTCCTTTAAAGAGGATGTTATCATCCTCCTTAAACATATGTTCCTTTCTTTGGCTGCGGGGATGGATGAAATCTAAAAAAATACAATGTAAACTATATTCAAATTTTATTATAGAATTAGTAATTAAAAAATTAAGTAGACTAGAATTAAGAAGTTGAAAATGGGGAGGATGACATAATGTCACTTAATACTTTAATTGAAACGCTTCATTTATTTATTATTTATTACATTTTAATGTAATATGCATAGTAAGGAAAGGAAAAATAACAACCATTGGAGGGGAGGATAACATAAAGCAAGCCAAAAACAACCAAATTTGAACTTCATTTCCTATTTTTATGTAACACAACTTCACCAAAAAAGAAAAATAGGATTTCTTTTTCTAATTGTAAATTAAACTAATTTTGATACTAAGTTCAAAAAATTCCCTAAACAAATATAAGGTTAAGGTAAACCAACACCCACATTGGTATCTCCACATTTTTTTTTGATGGGACCTCTTGGGGGTTCTATTAAGGCCAAAAAGTGTTAGGTTTGGACTCAGGGACCCTAATTTCATCTAAGGATGTGATGTTTGTTATATCTTGAAATCTTCAAATGAATTTTGGGTCTTTACCATGGTGCCAACATGAGTGTTTGGCTTGATATGGAGGCATGAATGTAAATGTAAAATAATTGAAGAAATGTTTGGATGGCACCTTATTTCCATTGATCTTAAGTCTCCATCCCAATTTCCATTCAGTTCTTAAATGGTTTTTTCAATTTTAAAAATTATTTGACACTCCATACATCCTCATTCCCACAATGTGTCCAATATAATTTTTCTTCCCAATTTTGTTCGGTCAATACAAGGTAGATTTTTCCTACAAAAGTTACTTATACAAATTTTCCATATAAAATGAAACCTTATCCCACATCCCTCCAATTTTTGGCAAATAAACGACAAAATGTGCATTGAAAGGAAATGTTGCTTACTATGATTATTTGTATATTTAGCGACTCCTCACTTCCATCAAAACTTCTTAAGACTTTTTTAGTTCGTTGGCCCTACCCATAATGGTAAGGATCTAATGTAGAAATGCATTATATATAGTATAATAGGTTTATTAGGTTGGCCCCGAGATGGAAGTCCTTAAAATGTAGACTACAATTTAAGTTATGTTTTTTCATGTGTACAAAACAATGATTTTGGGGTGCCCTAGTTATGCACATTCTTTATTACAAGTCATGGATGAACATTCAAATGAATGAATTTCATGACATTGGCATCCATGCTAGGTATTGAGAAGAGAGGACAAAAGGTTGGGAAAAAAGGGTCTGGGAAACAAAAGGTCTAAGGAAAAAGTTTTTTTTTTTTTTCAAGGTTTTCATTTTTTATTCCATTACTTTTGAAGGATAACATCTTATATTCTTAGCATTGAGAGTAGAGACATGAGGAGGTTAAAAAATCATTGGAGAAATCCAGAAGAATAACTTACCAAATCTATAATGTTAAAAATTAATAAGAACGTTTTTACATCCTTGAATAGCCTATTTTCAACACCGAAAGTGGAGACATGAAGATGTGAGGATATTTAACATGACCAAAATCATGTGGATCAAATAGAGAGCATGAAATGGACCTATATAACACCTTCTTGAATGCCTCCTTCCTTCTTGTCCATTGTTCCTAAGACTTGTTCCTTCAAATTCCATCTTTAAAGTTGAATTTTCGATGAAAACATGTCTCTTGAATAGCATGTCTCCATTCTTGAATGTAGGATGAGAGAAAGGTCACTCATGATAGATCTCTCATAGTCAAGCTTAGGTTCGAAACTATAAATGCATACAAGATAAAAGCTTTAGCTTCCAACTACACGAGACAATTCAAAGTATTAACACGATGGATATGAGTTGTTGATGAACAATCAAGACAAGGAAAATGGTCAAGAATGTTTTTGAAACTTGGTGCCAAAAAGTGCCCTTGTGGAGCCATTTGTCAAACTAAATGTCCAAGAACTTTGCTTTAGGAATTTCTTGGCCTTTAACTATCTATAAATTAGTTCAAAAACAATGTGATGGGGAGACAATAATAATGTGAGGGCACAAGGGGGAGGATCAAAAAAAGGATTAGTAACTATAAGGGCAAACAACATCAATGAGAAGATTGGTAGCTATGAAGGTAAGAAATAGGATAAGGACCAACAAATATGTGTGTGTTCATCAACCATTGGTTTAAAATATTGAACTTAAAGTTCTAAAAATAGTTGAAGGGAGAATGATGTTTTAATATTTCATTTATTCATATTAAATTATGTAGGTATTTATTTTATGTGCTTGTGAAATCTTTGTTTTAGTTCCATGTTTTGATTTTGTTCGTATAAATTTTATGTATATTCCAAATAAATAACGTGTAACAAAATTACAAGTAAAAACTAAACAAAAATAATGTAAATATTTTGACAATCCTTTAAAAGTCTTCATTTTCTTATGGGTTTTGTTTTGATTAAAATGACATGTAGTTAAAATTAACTTGGTTGATAGGAATTTGCAAACAAAGTGTGACATTTAACCATTCAAATGGTTAACCCTTCGAACAAACAACTGAGAGGGATGATTTTTGTCACATTCTACTGAGGCTTGTTTTAAAATGTAATTATCCTTTCCCATCAAATTGAAGCACATAAATAATGATAATGTTCCATGTCATCAATCCACATCAAGGTTTTAATTAAGATGGCTACTATACATGGTGTATATTAATATTTGTGATTAAGGTTAACATTTCGAGGTTGCACAAATATGTTAATAGTGCTTACAATTTTGATAAATCTAGTTATAACATAATAAGATAAAAAATTCAAAATTGGTGAAACAACTCAAATTGTAAAGCTTGTGTTGGCTACATTCATCAAAAATTACACAAACATTTGGTGAAAGGTCTTTTACATTGGCAAAAGGTCCATGTTATAACAATAAAAAACCTAAAGAAAATTTATAACTTATTAGTGGTCCTTTAAAATCTTTCGAACTTTGAGAAAAATGTAAATGTAAGCATATAGAAAATCCACACAAAAAAGTTTCCAAATTTTGAGAAAATTGTAAGCAATTTAAGAAATAATAAGTTGACACCAAGAAGATTTCACATCAAATTTAGAAAAGCAAGCCAAAAAAAAGGAAGGAAATTGGAGAGTTAACATGATATGTGAAGAAAAAAAAAGTTGTTATCTACATAGTCAATAACTGAAAATATAATCATCAAGATTTATAGCAAATGTTGATGTTGAGGTATGAATGTGTGTATGAATGAATGGACTAGTGATCCTCATTTTCAAAGGAAACAAGTTGGTGATAAATCTAAATGTTTGTTATCCATTTATAGCCACCTTCAAGTGATGTATGACATATCACATTAGTTCTACTTGGCTATAGACTCCATCTATCAAATAGCATAGAGGCTATCATTACCAATTGCCATTTGATTTTCAGGCTACTTTTAGCTAGGCATGGATTTTTGTAGCAATTTGGCTAATTTTAGCCCGTAAGAAAAACTCTGATCCAGATCACGAAGTGGAACTGGGAAAACCATAAGTGGAACCAGCAACGACCATCTCGGCGGGTTTTTAATCTCATGTAAGCCGCATATTCCGCGCAGCAGAACCCCCACTGCTATCTTTCCTCATCTACGAGCAACTGATACTTTCGTTAATAGCCTAAAACCCTAATTCTAATTAATGTGTCAAATCCTAACCCTAATTTGTGGGCTGGTCTGCTCGCGATAATTGGGCGCTGTTTGGCCCACTTAATGTCGCTAAATTGTAAGTAAGTAAGTAAGTAAGATCCTTGTCCGCGGTGGGTTGCTGCGAAGATTGCAGAGACAACGACGCAGTGAGGTCCTGCATGTGGTTGTTCTCTTCCCTGCCTAGTAGCCACTGCTCTGGTTCAGTTTTTGTGTGGCAACCGAAGCAGGTGCCACAGGATGGTGAAGCACAACAATGTGGTGCCGAATGGGCACTTCAAGAAGGACTGGCAGTCTTATGTGAAGACCTGGTTCAACCAGCCGGCGAGCAAGAAACGCAGACGCACTGGTACAATACGGTTTTGAATTTTCATCCCTTGGTTTTACGCAATTTAGAATTCTATGATGTTGCTTCGAGGACTACATTTTGATTGCTTAGATGCAGCGACACATACCGTCTCCAGCAGGATTTATGCGTTTGACTTGAAGAGACATTCTAGGGTTTAATAACGCAGCGCAGTTCGGTTGCATAGATGTTACGAAAAGCTAGTCACCCTATGCAGGCCTTGTATCAAGGCATGTGGATGCCGCTCTTGCATATGTATGTGATGTAATCTGGACTACATCCTTTACGTCTTAGATATGCCGGTAACAGACACTGTTCCCCAGCCAAAGCTTTCTCAGAGCTGTGCAGCTGACTTTGTCTCATGTAATGTTATCATACCGAATGGCCAAAGCTTTCTTAACTTTGTTTGATGTATGGTTATCACACAGATGGCCATGCCACATGAAAGGCCTGTCTGATCTCTTATTTTGATGGTTTGCAGTGCGTCAAAAGAAGGCTGTGGCAGTTTTCCCTCGGCCAACTGCAGGTCCACTGCGCCCAGCAGTGCACTCACAAACCTTGAAATATAATTCCAAGATTCGCGGTGGCCAGGGTTTTACCCTAGAGGAGCTTAAGGTTAGTTTCTATGTTGCACAGAAAGTCCCAGATTTTTTGGGTAAATGAATGCTTGTTTTAAGTCCTTGTCAGAATTGGTGGAGTCTTCTGGCTAATGATCAGTTGGTTGTTGTTCTACAGGAATTCTCCACATGGTGTTTTTGCCCTTTGAGTCCTAGGGTAGAAGAGAATTGTTTTGATTCCTAATTGTTGGCATATTCGATTCTGTTGTGGTTGACCTTTCTTTAATATTCTTGTAAAACTGTTGTGATTTCCCCAGGCTGCTGGAATCTCAAAGAAGCTGGCACCTACCATTGGTATTGCAGTCGATCATCGCAGGAAGAACCGGTGCCTTGAAAGTCTGCAAGTCAATGTTGCCCACATTAATACTTACCTTGCAAAATTGGTGGTATTCCCAAGACGGTCCAGGAAGTCCAAGGTGGGAGATTCAAGCCCAGAAGACTTAGCCAGTGTCACCCAGGTTCTTGGATCTGTGCTTCCCATTGTAAAACCCAGGCCCACTGTAGAGTTCATTCCAGTTACTGATGAGCTGAAAGCAGCAAAGGGATACCAGAAGCTGCGCCTGGAAAGGATGAATGCTCGCTTTGTGGGCATCCGCAAAAAGAAAGCAGAGGCCACTGTAAAGGAGGACAAGAAGTGAGGTACCTGGTTAATTCTATTTTTGTTGACAAACAATGAGGGACTTCCATGCAATGTTGTGGTATTCTTTGTATTGGAATGCAATTGTCTTCTCATTAATAACTGGGTGACATGTTTTCCAAAAACCAAGTGTTTGATATTGAAAGGTACCTGTATGTGTATTATGCTATTTCTGTTGGAAAGTCCCATATGTCATGGGGGTGGCACAAAACAAATCACAAGTGGCATGGACAAATTGAATTACAGCTAAAGCATACCAGCATTTTAACTGAGAAAATTGACATTAAAAAAGAGATTGTGTGTTCCACTACAATTTCTATTTATTTCACTGTGTGAAAGGTAGTAGAAGAGTGGATTGTTTCAAATGGTAGACTAGATTGATTGGTGGGTAAATGACTCCTCATGAATGTTGTGTTTTTCAAAGTCAATTTCCTGATGTAGCACTTGATCATAATCCAAGTACACCATCTTGCAATCTTGATGGATTTCAGATGTGGAAATTGAAAGGTTTGGTTGTGGGACACATCAAAACTTTTTGTACACAAATTGATGGAATAATTTACACCATTTGCACATTGTTGTTGAAGGGCAACTTCAACTTACTTATCAGCAGGTTAAGAAAATTTTAATTAGAATTATTAGTAGGACAATACCTGGTATGCACCCATTGATCCACCCTGTTCTTTCATATGCATCATGCCTGAGGAAGATGCCAATGATCAATTGAACATCCCTTGAACAATCCCTGTCTTCAAGTAAATTGTGTTTCCCACTTGTTTATTGATCTTCAAATTTTGTGTGTTAGATAAATGATGCCTTGAGATTATCCTTCACCTCTGTAATTCAATCGGGATGGAAGATCAAATTCATTGACTTCACTTTGATGCTCTTAGGGGGAGAATAGGAGAATTGACTGAAGTAGATTCAAGAGGAATGGCAATTGCCATCCATTGGCACACAACATCCCTTGAAAAAATTGGCATTTTGGTTTTTCATTCTTTTAATTGTTGACATGTAGACAATTTTTGGCTTGGTTTGGTGTATTGGCTTTGCAGAATGCAGTGTGACAGAATTTTCCCATTTCCTGTTCAAACTGGAGCTTGTTCCCTTGCAAATTGATATCTTTGCATTTCATTTATTGTCACTTATGACCAATGCTTTTCACTCAAACTTTTACAGCCTCCCATTTAATGCCACCTCTTATTTTCACGCAAAGGAAAGGGTTGCAAAATCATAGGATGTTTGGGTCAATGGTATATGTTTGCCCAGGCCATGCCAATTCCATTCATTCAAATTGGCTAAGGTGGCCCAATCACAATCAACCAACATGACCCTTTTTGTCATCAAGTCACAGAATTTTCAAGTCACACCATCAATCCCTCACTTGCATAGGTGTCGTCAATGGTGTTAGGAGCTTTTGAACCTCACTCTTTGTGCAGGATGCTCAATATGACAAGTAAAAAATTAAAATTGTTGGGCACACGGAGGGAGGACCACTAAACGACCATGCTGGGGATCGAACCCAGAATCTCTGGTTCCGTAGACCAGCGCCTTATCCATTGGGCCACACGGTCGGAAGCCAAAAACACCGTTTCAAATAGAGAAGTTAAATATTATCTGTACACTATCTTGTTGTGCCAACTATTATGTTCAGATTAAAATTGGGAAGTTTACCTGTAGCTAGGGAATTTTCCAGTGTTCTGATTTTAGATCTTTTGTTTGGCTATTGTGATGTGAGTGGAAAAATCCCCATGGATACCCAAGTGCCTTCATTAACCACACTGAACCAATTCTTAATGTCTAATTGAATGTGTATTGTGGATAGTGCACTCACATAAAAACGACGTAAATTTTTTTTGTAGTGTAACTTGAGGGCATGTTATAGTGCATAGTTACTGCTCTACCCACAAGCAAATGTTCTGTTTTGATGGCAAGCTTTACAAAAAATGTAAAGTTCCCCACTATGAAGGTTGCATCAATTTTTATGCTGCATAAAGCCCATGCATGGGTGATATCCGTACAGAAATCAGGCTTGCTCTCAACTTTTGCCTCCTGTGTACTAATTTTGGTGATGCCCTCACCCTTGGGCTTTACCCTACCCATAAAGCCTATATAGGTAGTTGAATCTCTACTTAAATGTCAACTGTGGGTTGGGTATATGCACATACCCATTCATATAGTGCAATCCCCAAAACATTAAGGGTCACTAAATGTGAGTGAAAATGCCTTATTGTTACTCTTTTAGATAAGGGGGTAAACATTTATTTTGTTGTAATTGCACTAAGGGGGATTTTGCTCATAAGTAGTAGTAATTTTTTGTAAGTAACATGTATGGCTAACCCAAATGACAGATTCTAGGAATGGTGGTTATGTAATTTTCAGTTCTCAAATTTGGATAGCTGAAGTCAGGACTTCAAATATAATTTCTCCCTGTCCTAAGTAATTGTGTCCATTAGCTGAATTTCTTCTTCAGGATCAAAGCTTAGACCAAGAACTTTCCTCCTTGTTTAGAGCAAATTTTGTCGTTAGGTTCTCTTCAAACCAGAAGCTACAATACCTGCAACTGAGGTTCTGCACGTGGTAAAACTCAAGCCAGGAGACGGGTTGCTAAGAAGAAAGAAAATCTACACTTTCACAGCAAAAAGAACTCAAGATTTGAACTCTTTTGCCTCTAGAACAACACATGGGAGTTTTCCATTGTTGCATTACCAACACATAAACCACTTGGCAGATTTCTGCCTTTGTGAATTGGATGAAGTTGCTGATCCAAGTCTGAGCCACAGAGGAAGGTTATCTTTTATGTATATGCAAAAAGAGAAATGGGATTGATAGTTGGAGCAGAAACCAGAAATTTCTTGTGACTGGACGTGCATCACATGTGATGGGATTAACGTGCATGTGTTGTTGTGATCATGTGAAATACCCCCGATCACTTTTCACTGGAATGACAGTGAAATGGAACTATGGGATGTACCCATGTTTTGTTGTAGTGGAACTGTAACATCCTCAAGACCCAAGCACACCAAATTATGTGGAAAGGATTGAGGGTTGCACTTGTGCAGCTGGTGGCAGTTTCATTTTCCTCACTGATCACTATGACTTTTGCACCCAAATATGCTATTGAGAATTAAGTTTACAGTGCA
The DNA here is from genome assembly GCA_963920785.1 of Sphagnum contortum. Classification (NCBI taxonomy): domain Eukaryota; kingdom Viridiplantae; phylum Streptophyta; class Sphagnopsida; order Sphagnales; family Sphagnaceae; genus Sphagnum; species Sphagnum contortum. The sequence continues at coordinate 9,568,979 of OY987294.1, read as the reverse complement.
TACTTTCAATGGGTACACTCCTTTGGATGACATTAAACCAGATCAGGACTACTATGCCATGGACTTGTAGTTCAGATCCCAGATTAGCTCTGCCAACTAATGATTCTGGATATAAACCTCTACAATCACAGGCAAGGACACAGTCAAATCCATCTTATTGATTTCATTCATCATCTTCAAACTTTTGCAGCTCATAATCACCAACACATTGAAGGGGAAGAAATGCCTTGGATTTTGGGAGAGTTTTGCCCTATCAAGGCCCATAGCAAAAAGGCTCTTTACTACATGGTGTTTATCCCAAGCTTTAGACTGAGATATTGGGTTTTACATCTTTAAGCCAATACTATGTAGGGTAAGGACCAAAAATGCTCTGGGAATGAGCAACTGATTTGAGGCAGAAGTTGGACCCAATTCCCAGAACAGGATCATTGGAGGTCCTTATCCAGTATAAAGATCTGGTAGAATTTTGGGTGGTTGTGATTTATTTGGGAAGGAGAGGAGGCATCTCACACTTAAGGTTTTAAGGTTCCTCATAATCTTAAGCTGTCCTCTATAGAGCTGAAATTTTACTGAGGAAAGTTGAAGACAAGCTTCATGTCATCATAATACTTTACATGGATGACCTATTGATAATAGGGTATCATGTGTTCAAGTTGGCTTTCTTAGAAGTGCAACTTGAAGGGACATTTGAAATGTTTAAACTACGTAAAATACAACTCTACATTAATTGATAAACCCAACTACCTAATTTAGTTTTTCAGAGGAAAATTGGTAAAAGTCATATGTATGTATTTCAATCTAGAATTAGTGAAAACCTAGAAGGCTTTCATTCCAAAAAAAGTCAAAAAAATACAAGTAATCATTGTCTAATATTACTCAAATGTGATTGAGTAATAAATGTCCATAATGAATCAAATGTGTCATAATAATAATTGACCAATAATAGTCAAATATGTTAATGTAATCCTAGGGGGGGACACTTAGTGTAAAGTTTGGAATCTACATCCATCAAATGACCATTTTTAAGAGGGTATTAGATAATTGTCCAACCTATTTTTCATCACCCTATTATTATCTAATTTTTAATATATACATATTAAAGCCGGCCTATATTAATTATAATCCATTATTTATGATATTACATATCCTATAGTATAATTAAACTGATTATTTGAATAAAATGTATCCTATTTTTAACTAATTAACATAATTTTTACCCAACAACCAATATATTGCACCCTATATTTTTACTCATATATTTTCTATTTATTTTTTACTAATGTTCCCCCCCCCACTTGGAATGTAGTAAATGTCCATAATTAGTTAAATGTATCACAAAAATAATTGGTTTATATCAATCAAGTGTGTTAATGTAAATAATGGTCAAAAGTAATCAAATGTGTCATAGAAATAATTGACCTATATTAGTAAAATATGGTGTGGTTCATTGAGACAACATTTAGTCAAATAAGCCACCATAATCAACAGTTATTGTATTATCTTTTTTACTAATAGTCAAATATCAACTTGCCAAATTGAATAGTGAAATGGCAATCAAATGATGACATATGGAAGGGGGAAGAGACATCAAATAATAACCATAGGATTGTCATAAATGACATGACACATAGTTTTTGTGTTGATCATCATGTCGACATTTATCTAGATGTGTCAATTTTCCATTAATCTTGACACACAAGCTAATGTTGGTGTAATAAATAAGTTGAAAATATTTTTTACTACTATTGTTTACTTGTAATTAATGAACAAATATTTAATGACTTCATAATCAACACGCATCAAAATACAAGCCCATGACATTTTAAAAACCATAACTTGCCATGTGCATATTAAATATGACACTATAATTTTAATTTTATAAGTAAAATTACACACATTGTCCATATTGTGAGTGAATTTCAATCACAATCTAACTGATTGAAAATGGATATGTAGTCTTTAAGATTGAGTTTAAAAACCGTTGTCCAACTTGTGACCAACTTTTGGGGCAAGTTAAATAGGTTTAATCACAATTAAACAAAGTCACAAACCATGGGCACCTAAATCTAACTTGTGATTGAACTTCTATTGTGTGCAACTAACCTTGCAACAAAACATGTCCATGTGGTAAAATATTCTACCACATCAACTAAGATTGTATCCACATTAGACAAGGTTTTTTCCTCCATGACAAAGAATATTGTGCACATATTTTGTCCATGTCATCAAAAATTTCTCAAAAAGATTTCATCATGTTCACGTACTCATGCTCACAAGTTCAAGCTCACATTCACAAGCTCACAATATAATGTTGTTGTGCAAGATGGACAAGGATATCAATGTCCATAGTGTGGGAACTACTTTCAAGGTTGCAATTGAAAACTTAATCACAAGTTAGACAAAGGCACTCATGGTCTGTGACTTGTTTAACTTTTGATAAAATTTTAGGCATGCATTGGACACAAATATCAAGTCTTTGACCTCTCCAACTTGTGATTGTAATTTGGTCACAAGCTACATAGGTCAAAACCTTGTGACCAAACTTGTTTAATTCATGATTGAACCTATTCACCTTTGGTCATAAGTTGGACAAGGGTGCAAACCTTTCAAGCTAATGATAAAAAAAAATTGGTCATAAGCTAGTGGGGCACCCATGATCAGATTGAATTTGCAATTGAATTTCAGTTTTACATAAGGGTGCCCATGTCTTTGACCTCCCAACTTATGATTATAATTTGGTCACAAGTTAAACAAGTCATAATTTGGAAGCACACGGTGTTGTTTTTCAAAGTTGTGATCATCCATAAGATGATTTAGCTAGACTTGGCAATAAGAAAACATGAAAGTAAAAAGTATCTAACATCTTGTATATTTGGTTATTTGTTTACCAAATTAGGTGCCCAAAAATCCCTAATGGGTCCCCTAATTTAAGTTACTATTGAAATTTAGTCATGATATGGATGGTGAATAACAAGCGATTTTTTGACAAAATAATGCAATTAGATATCAACACATGTGTCGATTACCTTCAAGGAGAGAGGGCATAAGAGAATGTGAGATTTTATAAAGGTGTCATTCCCACCCATTGTTTCCATTTTTCTTTTATAATGTGTGAAGATTGTGGTTGTGTGAACAATTGTTGATTTACATTTAAAAGAAAATGGTGAGTTTTTAGAGGTTGGTGAGGTCCAAAAAATTTAAATGTTTTACAATTGCTACTAGATTTCATTGGTTCAACCTCCTTAATGTTCACTATACCTACCATTCTTAGTTGGAATGTAATTTACTTTTAAATTATTTAAAATAAACCAAAAGCCCAAAACTTACCTATTAGGCTATAATTGCAAACCTTGTATTAACTCAAAATGTATAGCAATTAGATTTTAAAAGACAATATGGCATACTTGAGGGATGAACATACAGACCTTATGTAACCAATAGCTAAGTTAAGTCTCCTCCAAAGAAATGAATGAAAGGCAAAAGTCCTTATGCAAATAAGGACATTTTGGAAGATTATAATCAATTGTGGGACAATCACACTAACATGAGTCACAACAAGTGTAATGTGTGTTTAGTTTTTCACATTTAGAAGTGATAATTTAATTTGATGTTGAAAGTATCTTTTTGAAATATATAATAAGGTTCATAATACATCGTTGGATCGTGTGAATTCATTTTAAAAATATCCAATGAATAAAAGCTCTCAAAAGTATTCATTAAGCATTGTAACGCATGTTTTTTAGCATTAAAAGGATTTATAAATAGACTTCAAAACTTTTGACATTTACATAAATCTTGAAATCCTTTACATAAACCTTGACATAATAACATTTTAAAAAAAAGATTTTTGATGAATATTCCCCCAAAAATAGTCTCCTAAGTAGGTGAGTGTGGCTCATATTATCTTATTTACACCCATTGGCATAAGATGGATGGTAAAATGTACCTAGCCTTTGGACACATTATGTGGCTTGACACATATGTCAATTGGTGTCACATCAACAAATTTTTGTACACACACATGCATGACATGATGTCAAAACCTATGTGGCCCATTTAATAATTGATGGGACCAGCATATGAAAGCAAAATTGGGTAATGTCAATTTGGCTATCTGAAGAATAAGGGATTTCAAGCACAATGTGGTGCCATTATACATGGCCCAAATGGCTTATGTTGAGGTGGCTTTAAACATTGATATGGATTGTCAATAGTCCCAATGAGTTCACAAACACACATGAAACCCAAAATTTTGCAAAAAACTTTATGGTTGATTGAAACTCACCCTATTGATCCATTGAACATTCTAAATCTTACCATCCATTAGAGGTGTTCACTCCCCATAATGTATTTCATGATGAAAATGCCCACGATGATGAAATAAATCTTGACCAAGATTTTCTTGGCATGTTTGAAGGGGGTGATATGGACCAAAATAACTTTGATTGTGCAATTACGAGTGTCACGATAAGCAACAATGTTATGAAATGAACACATGAGTGTGAACATGAGCCTATGGGCAGGAATTTGTGAGTAAGAACAAATATTTGGAATATTTTGATGACGGGGATAAAATATTCTTAGAATATCCCCATACCATGCAAGAATGACATGGGAAATATTTTTCCACATGTCCGTGGATGAACATCACAAGATGGATGAAAAATATTGGATGAAAGTTGAACATAAATGAATTTTTTGGATTATAAATGTAGGTAGACGAATTGCTTGGATGAAAGTTTCGACAAGTTGAAATGTATGGACAAAACTAATTCCAAAATAATTATGCCAGATGAAAACCACATGTTCATGGATAAATGTTACAAATGGATGAAATATTTGGATGAAAGTTCACTAGTAGAAATCAGCCAAAATGTAACCATTCCGTTTGTGATTTACATGTGACTTGTAGTTGTTTGTGACTAGATTTGGGAATATTTGCAACTATAAAACCAAATTTCAACTATTTTGGTCATTTTGCAACTATGATGCAACTGTTGCAAATTTCATCCTATTGGTTGGATGGATTTTAGGTCTATTTTCATCCATTAATAGGTTGATTTGTCTCATTACTTGCAATAGTCACCAAATTAGTCGCATCTTAAAGGTATTCTACGATGACATAGGGGTGTATTTTTATGTATGTATTAAAATCATATTTATGATATATATATATATATATATATATATATAATGTGTGTGTGTGTACATTAAATATGCATATTTATGTATATTTTCATATAATGAATTCTTAAAATTGTTAATTGTATTCAAAAACTAGAACTTTGTGATTGGGGAAAAAAACATTGGATTAATCAAAGCTTATTTAACGTCAATTTAATAATATCATAATTAAAAATAATAATTCCATTTGCATTTGATTTGAATTTTAAAACTATATATTTGTATATGGTGTAATGCATAATGCATGATGCAAACATCTATATGAAACTTTTTTTTTCTTCAATTTTTTTAATAATTGCAAAATTCAATTAGTACAATTATGGTGAATAAATTCATATTCACATAATACTTATCAACGATGATGCAATGAAGAAGGTTGGTGTCTATTCTAACTCAAACTCAAAAGCTCAAAATGTTCTATACATGAAATGCAATGCTAGAGGGCAATTCTTTGTAAGATTGACTTGTTGATATTTCTCGACCTCTTTCTACTTAATACATAGATGATCACATAAAATATCGAGAGTTTATAGTGCATGTGTTGGAAGATTGTCCTTGAATTCAATAGAACCACTATCACAAGATATGGAAAATGCTATCAATGTGCATGATGCAATGTGTGGAAATCAAGAAAGTTGTAGTAGAAGCACATAATGAACTTGATTAGGTCAAAGCTATTTTGATTTTTTTCTATTTTGAACATAAAGTGATTTAGGGTTTTCTAATGACATGTTCACTACATGTTCATAATGAATTCAACTTCTACAATTGGATTTCTCTTGCCAATTAGTGTCAAGTTGTAGTCGTCATCAACTTTCTCTTGTTCCAAGATCTTGTTAAATTATCTTGTGCAAAATTGTGTGCAATTGTTTTTTTCTACAAATGTTAGACTTCATATTTGACATGAAGTTTTGTTGTTTCAATGTTACTAGGAGAACTCACAAAATGCATAGGATTTATAGGGCCATTGTACATTTTTCAAGATAGTGGAGGTTAGAAATAAGTAGCAGAATGGGCCAGCCAAAATTTTGGGCATAATATTTTGTATGTTGGGGACATTCCTCATGTCTATATACAAGGGGCATCTCATATTTAAAGATTTGGTATCAAAAGCAACTCCACCAAACTCTATGTTGCCAGGTACACTTTTTTGGGAGACCTCATTATGGGGCTTGAAAGGTGGGGTATTGATAAATCGACCCTTGGAAATCTTTGTCTCATCCTTCAGTCTCTCACTATTGGCATCAAGACTAACTTAAAGTTAAATGTTTTTTCTCATTGTGAAAATTTATTTACACTTTGAAGGATTCCACTTTTTACATGAATTGAATAAAGAAAATTAATGATTTAAAGCAAAATAATGGTTTTAATTCAAATTAGTAGGGGGACATGTGGTGATTTTTGCTCACTAAAGTGGTCATGTTAGGTCCAAAGTTAATACATGAATATTGATAAGAAAATCATATAACATGTAGTTATTTTTTTGCATGAAAGGTGAAGTCAAATTTTAAGGCCAAATTGCACTAATCCAACTTGAGTTTATTTATCATTTTTTGCATCAAGAGTGGGCAACACATTGTTTATGATCACTACTATCAGGATGCATGTCACATGATTCACCATTGTTGTCCATTGTAGGATTACCACAAACGCACAAGTTGCCATCCATTGTAGCAACATCATCATCATCATGACCATGATTTTGCAAGGATGAAAGAACCATAGTTGGCCCCTTGTAATAGTTAGTCTTGATGCCAATAGTGACAAATTGAAGTTTAATATTAGTTTTAAGGAAGAGGTTGTTTTACAACAAGCAAATGGGCTAATCACAAAACAACATAATACCAGTCTTGACAACCAAGAATGTAGTACACACCCATCAATACACATGCCTCAACCACTCCAACTATGGTAATAACTTCAACAGGGAAACACTACATGTCGTGTGTCAACCCACGGGTGTGTCTAATTTTCTCTCACATTTCGACTTCTTTTTGGAAAAGTCACAAACACATATCAAATCCTCATGAATAAAAACAAAAAAGAAATATAGAAAGAAAGAAAGAAATCCCATATCCAACTTAAATTAACAATAGTAGAAATAACACTCTATCACATAGTAAGATGGGTGATCCTTGGATGAATTTTCTAGCACCATGCAAGTTTTTAAAACAGCACCATGTACATTAACTTTAAAGTTTCTAAATCTATCTAAAATTCCTAAGCTAACATGTACTCAAATTACACACAAATTCAAGAAAAATCTTGTTGAAAGCAAATATGCTTTCATGTTTCCAAGTAAAAAAAAACACAAAATAAAAAATGACATCAAAAAGTCTCTCTAAACAAGTATGGCCTCCTAGTTTTTATACTAATTAATTCAAAATTCAAATAGTCATATAAGACCATTTAAACAATCATTAATCAGTTATAAACTAACAATCCAAAATTTTAAAAACTACACCTTGTCTAACCACCTATTCCACTATGTGTTTTGCCAACCACAAGTTTTGGAGACTATCGGTTCTACAAACTATTGGTTGACAATCAACCTGTCAACCTATTTACTTACCTAGTGTAATGTTCCTTATCACTTTTTGTAACTAGTTAGGGTGATACCATAGGTTAGGTTAATATAATAGGTTAGTTTAACCACATGTTAAGTATAAGCACCTACCCTAACCCATTACGTTAGGTCACATGTTACTAAATCTAGGTCATGTTATATTTGTGATTTATTATAGGGAAAAGGTGAATTACATGAACAACAAAATGCATTAACATTCATGAAAATGGAGGAGGGAATTGAGGTAGATTGGGCAAAGTATATTCAATAATCTATGCAATGAAGTGGATAAATGGACAAAGATGTAGGAAAAGATGCAAGCAAGAGGAAAACAAGAAGACAATGTTAAGGGCAATAACAAGTTGAGTCAGTACATGGTAGATGATATTAGGATTGTTGAAAAAGAGTTCAAATGATACTCTAAGTGGGAAAGTTGAAGATTAAGGAGGCTCTAGATATTTTCCTAACTAGTTTTTCATAATGTGAAATATTGGGAATACAAAAAAGATAGAGAATAGAATAGTAGTTTTGGAGATAAAACAATTTTGAAGATGTACACAAAGTTACTTAATTATGATATTTGATCTTTTGTTTTCTATATTTTTTTCCATGATCTAATTGTTTCTTTCCTGCATAATAATATGAAAAGTAAACTATGACAAAATTATGATAGATTCATAACTATGTAGATATTTGGGTTGTGAGGAATGTGGTTGTTGAAAATTTTGCATTATGTATGGATTTTTAGTATATATTTTGTATAATTGAAATATAATATGTGTAAATATAAAATTGCAATTGAAGCAATATTGGAACATTACGATTACCATTTGGTGACCATCCTTAGGATGAATTTGGGGTCAAAATTTTGAGTTGTATGAATCATTGTAATATTATTGTGTGGCAGCACGTATAGAAAGGTTATTGTGAAGAATTTTTTTAATTATCTAAACTATAGATTCAAAAGTGGTGAATTTTTTTTTGTGAAGAATTGAATCTTAACAAATAAATGTTGTAAGGATTTAATTTATGGAATGTTTTCCCCCAAGGACGAGTAGTAGAATGGCAACAAACATAAATTGAGTAGTAACTTGAAGTTTGTAGAGACAATTAGACCAAGTAGCCATGCAACAAAATGAAGACAAAAAGTAATAAAGGGAAAATTGTCATTAACAAGTGATGCAACATAGTTTCATATTCAAGGAGTATAATTATTAATATACCATGCCAAGAATAATAGGATAGAGGAGTGGCTTGTGGGGTATAAGACATCATGTACAATAATTATGGTATCTTAATAAGCATTCATTGACAGAGCAATGAAATGACCCATTGTCCAAACAAGGTTGCAATGAGGGCAAAACGTTCAAAAGTCGAACTAGAAGGATGGGGAGACAATGCATTTAGGGTTACCCTTGCAGATCTGCAACAAAGGGAATGGGAAAGAGTAGAAATGAGTATGTCAACCCAAAGACATGGCACTTTGTATAGATCCAAGGAAATACTACATATGTATCAAAAATTACATGGAGGTATGGAGACAAAATCCACAAACATAAGCTTTACTTCGTGATCTGTTTCACCTCAATATCGATATAACCATGAAGAGTGGGATGAAGACTTGGATAATGATGAGGTTGAACATGCCACAATATGTCAAAATTGTACTACAAACTGAGGATATAGAGGAACATGTTTTTGTGATTAAAGTAGTGTATCACATTAGGAGGGAACATAAAATTAAACATAACAGTCTACCGATAATGATGGTTGGTATTTAAATATGGTAGGTGGAGTAAGTGAATGTATCGTAAACTAGTGAATCCAAGATCAGACCTAGCCATCAACATTAATTATTACTAGGATAACAAGTTTGGAATAGATATGTTCAAAACGCAAACTAGCACTACATACTCACCATCAATTGTCGTAGTTTCTATAGACATGAAAATCATTCATTCACATATTGTCCATTTATTGAACAAGATGTATGAGATGCAATGATCAATCATTTCCATATTCAAGCATAGAATCACCAAAATCCATAAAATGATCATGATTTGTTAGCTATTCCACAAGACTTGGTAACAACAACACAACTGCACAACTACAAAAATTTATGCGACACCAATGAACATGGTGATGTACAGAGGACAATTTCAAAGGGTACAATTCCTTGACTCACCAAACCATGTCATTTCGCATTAGAAAAAATAAAAATGACTACCAACCACTTTGTTCTAAGCCACACAAAACTTGCACCTTTCAGAAGTATAGATTTTGTGCATGGAACAAGGAATATAACATTACCAAATCTCACAATGTGAAACGACAAAGGCATATAAATTCATGGAGGACCAATATTGCAATTTCTTACAATAGTTACCGACAGGGTGTAAGGAGTTTTTGTGATGATTGCACATCCAACTAGATCTATGCTTGTAATTTTAGCCAAATATCCAATATCTGTAAGGAACACATTTTTTGTACCACAAATTGCATGAACAAGGAACGTAGCTATGAAAAATTAGATAGTTGCATGTATTGTATTAATTGTCATCGCACAAACCACAAAGTAAAGATTTGCAGAAGCAAAAAAAAGAAGAACTTATTGTAGTTGCTACTGAAGCTACCACTCAAGCTAGTAAACCTCCAAGTTTGCTAAACAATCCTAGTCATATTTGTGGAATAATGGTTCACAAACTGATGAATTGTTGAAGATTTGGTGAAATGCAAAGTATTTTCAAGGATAAAATAATTCAATCCATAGAATCTAAACTAGCAATCAAGGTTAAAATGGTTATTGCCTCGGTCAACATGGTGGATGTCAATGTTACCACTCATAGTAAACCAAATGAAGAACAAGTGTTTAAAGATTAAAGCCAAGGAAAAACAAATTTTCAACAAATTAGGAAACTAAAGAAAAGTTGAAGAGGTCTATGGTGGAAACCATATAACAATTAAATGTTGACATTCAATCCACCACTAGACTTACCTACTCTTTCAATTGGAAAATGGACAATTAGTTGGGTGAGATGCCAAGCTCAACAAAACAGTGAAAAATACCTTCTACTTCTCCAAGTAAAACCATTTTTATAAAGGCAATTTTCCAGGATATCGATAAGTAGATGTTGGAAACTAGTTATACCTTCAACCTTGGACAAGTGATAAAAATAACACCAAATTTGAAAAAATACTTATGGTAGAAAATGAAGACCAATAAAACATATATGAACACTAGGGTAGTGGATGAGAAAGTAACCACGTATATAGTACCTGACATTGGCACAACAATAGTGGCTATAAGTAATAACATGGTTGTAATTCAAGTATAGATCAACATAAATACAATTGATGATGTCCTCTTGGATGGGGGATTTTGGGGTAAATGTTATCATACATTAATTAAAAATTAGGTTAGGATTACCAAGCCAAAACATGTTCCTTATAATCTGCAGATGGCAAATCAAACTATAACCAACCAGTAAGATTGATCAAGGATTTAAGGATATATGTTCATGACATACCATACATAGCTACATTTACAGTCCTATAAAACACAATTGTAGATTCCAATTATTCCATGTTGTTTAGTAGACCTTGGCTTACAAATTTTAAAGTAACACATGATTGGGGACATAACATGATCACAATACAAGGGAATGGTACAATTTGAACCATAGTTGTGACTAAACACCTTGGCATTAACTTGAAAAGACCATAGGTTTTACCATGTTTTGACTATCAAAATGACATTACAAATGAAGAAGAAGATCTAATGTTTGCTAATGAACCCGAGTTATTTTCTATTGGTACAATTAATTTTCCATTGAAAACTATGGAAATAGTGGTAGTTAATATAATATAGATTAAAAAAACTATAGAAACTACTAATGCCAGAACATAGCCCTCTTGTAATTTCAAAAGTAGTGCAAAAATCACACTTGAAAAGAAACCATAGGTTAGTCTAAAAGGGCAAAAGCACACTAGGGTGTCACAATTTCAGCATGTTAATGTCCCTTTTCAAAATCCTTTTCTAGTGTAGTTGAAAACCAACTTAAAATGGGAATATTTAAGTCATATTGAAAATAATATATTTTTCCATTTCCAATTTCAAATCATGATGTTATAAGACATAAAATAAATATTTTAAAAGAATATTTAAAAATGTTTAAAAAGCTTTTAAAATAATTACAATTTTTTGATTAAAAAAAAATCCATAACATAATAAATTAAAATCACATTCTATTCATTCAATGGATCTTTAATTTCTTAAACATAATTCATCCAATGTCCCAAAGTTTCAAACACATTAGATTAACACATTGTAAAATAAAAGTTCACATCCATGAGTTTTACAAATGTGATAAAAAATGTGGGCAAAATTCAAAAGTCCATTACTTATTGGTTATCCACGATTTTGATTTGATTTTTTCATTTTTGAAAGGTTGATTATGATAGGTTTAGATAAGTGAATCCTTCTTTTATTATTTCAAAGGATCTTATTTAATTTATTTTCTTGTACCCAAGGAATCCATATAAGGTCATCATAATGTGCAAATACCCAAAATACAAAGTGTATCCTAAAACCTATTATCACCACACCTTGGGTCAAATGCAAGTTAATGAGACGTTGATGAAGGTTTGAATATAGGAATTAAAGATTGTGGGCTTAACGTTAATAGAAGGATAATAATTGTTGTCGATCAATTTAGGAACAATGGAAAATCTTTAAACAATCAAAGTGCATGTTTAATTGACTGAGGATAACATTCATGAATTCTTTGAAGAAGCTATTATTGGAGTATAAGGACAGTTTGCATGGACTTACAAAGACCTAAAATGCATACTTCTAAAATTGGCACAACATCACTTTGAATTTGATACATCGATTCCACCAGCACATCAGGCTAGGTAAAGAATGAATACAAACTATGTTATAAATGTTAAACAAGATATAGACAAATTATTAGCAACAAAATTTATCAAGTTTATAGAAGAAGCCACCTGGTTATCAGTAATTGTGATAATACCCAAAAAAAATGGAAAGCTTATAATTTGTATAAACTTTAAAAAATTGAATGCAAATTACCAAGAAAGATCCCCTACCTTTTGCCATTCACAAATGAAGTTTTGAGTAAACATCATTTGCAAGGCATGATGTTTATTGATCCCACACTCAAAGCACAATTGTTCAAAACATGCAAAACATTAAAAGTGGCAATATCCACAATCACTAAAGAATTATTAATTTCATTACCCCTTTCAATTTTCCCCCCAAACCTTGTTGGAATGGATTTTAGCCTAGATTGTAATATTAATTGTAGCATCTACATGCTTCAAATTCACATGAGTTCCATTATAAGCAATAATAATATAGCAGGGCGATATCGAAAAAACAAAAATTACACACAATTATTTCATCTAAGGAGGAAGATGTCACCACCACCTACATCATTTAGTAAGGGCATCCCATGTGCACACACCCCCATCTATGCAGGCATTTATTGTTGCAACCTTAGCCTTGGGCTCGCGACCAAGGCAAGAGGTTGCAAGGTTGGGCCAAGAGGGAGACCCGGGAATCACATCACATGCTCTCTGGAGTGTAAGGGGTGTGAAGGAATGAACCTTCACACTCCAAGTGAGCTCCCATTATGGGAGTTGGAGTCTCAAATGGACTCTTGAATCTTCAGAGCGCGATTTAAGGGGTCAAAACCCATTGGTTGGAAAAGTTATTTATATCATTGGAAATCTATTGAAACGTAGATGTCTAAAATGGGCTCGCATCACCCATTTGGACATTTGAAACTTAAGTTATGATCAAAAGAAAGGCAAAAAGTCAAATTGGCAATTTGACTCTCGATCACTAAAAGTCAAGAATCGACCCAATTTCCTCGCATACGGGTGGCGTGCGGCATACCGTTGGAAAGATCTCAATGAGAGCTACAACTTTGCTTCAGACCTCATTACAATCGAAGGTCCGCACGCGAAGTTATGGGCCTCCAAAGCCGTGGGAGTCCCAACCATTAGAATTTTGGGACTCCCAAGACAAAAAAAAGGCCATTTGGATGTGGCCCCCATGGAGAGGTGCAAAGTATACATGGAAAGGTGGTGGCTTTCCCCAAGTCCTGGCCGTGGTGAATCTTGTGAGTCCAAATTGCCTGTGGCTAATCCTAGCACCAAAAATGTTCTAACTATGCATTAACCACCTTGTGTTGGTTTTGCGTAGGTTCGTGTGAATAGTTGAAGCTTGTCAATTCTTCCTAGTTCGATCCCAGAGCTCCAACACGCCCCTCCACCCCTCCAAAGTGCTACGAGCCAAGGAGCGTGCCTCGACTCTTTACTCTTCTGTTATTTTCAATTTGGATTCACATTTGAATCCCTGAAGGAGTTGGGAGTGCGTCACTTATGAGTGCTTTGCCACTTTTGTTATAATAATCAGCGTAAAATCTTGTCTTAATTGTACTTGCATAATTGTTGTTGGCAATGTGCTCATTGGGCTCATAGGCATCATTTGGGTTGCATGTTTCAAGAGCTGTAATTTTTGTTGTGTGTCCACATAGCAATGACAGTGGCTAGATCTCAAACTACAAATCCAAAGAACTATTAGAACTTTGTCACAACACAAGTTTGGATTTTGATAATCCATGAACCCTCATCAATTCGCCAGGTGTCCAATTGCACACATTAACCCAAAGTTGCAAATCTGACATGTCCCTTAGATATGGCAAGTTGTTTGAGCAAAACACAACATAGATAGAATACCATGTTGCAATCTACATATTGTGTGAGTTTTTTTACTTCATTTCTATAGTGAAATCTCAGGTGTAATGATCAATTGAAAAATTGCTTACACCTTGCAATTTTCTCTCAATATTGATCAAAATTGAATTGAAGATCATTAGCTTATGGGGCCTAATAGCACCTGCAATTTACAAGTGATTTTCTTGCATCCTAATTATTATTAAAGAGGTGTGAAGTGAAGGGGGAAATGGAAAGAGGCACATGAACTTCAACTTGTATAGTGAGAAAATCATCATTAGACACCTACAAAGAGTGCACATGTCCAAACCCTACTTGTAAGCCCTCACAAAGTTGTGCCCTAAGGCAATAGTGCAAAAGAGAAGTACATGATAATTTTCTTTTCAGAACGAAAAGAGAAAACACACGATAATGACATTCTATCTACAAAAGCAAATGCAAGAAGAAGAAGAAGATGCATTATCATTTGAGTGAAAAGCTAAGGTTTTTCTTGGTTTTTATTTTGGATTTTTTCTCAAACTAAAGCACAAAGCACAAGAGGTATGCAGGAGTTAGAAGGTCACGAAACATACCTGATCAAACCGAGTCATATTGGAAGAACGCTATTGCTTAACGATGAAACGCCATAGCACAATGACATCGTTTGTAACTCCTGTCCAAAGTGAGGTAGGATCATTGACGAGAAGCACAAATGCGGACATGGTGTTACGGTAGTGACAATCCCCACAATGTTTGCAAAGAGTGACAATGCATTGTGCAAGCCTCATTCGCATGGTCTACAACTCCCGAGTTAGAACCTTGTTTGGTGCGGGCAAACCTTCAATTACTTTATGTGAAGAAGAGAAACCTCAGAAGTGGATGTCCAATCTACATCACTGCAGAAAACAAATAGACAATCTATTTCACGACGCAAGGATTTGCGCGATATGTTTTAGGGATGAGGACTTGCAATCAGACAGACAACCAGATTTCACACAACTAGATATGGAGCTCTCTTTCACACCCCTGAAGCTAAATGAGGGTCTCATTAGACATGTATACATCTGAACTTGCATATCCACATCCTCAACATGCAAATGACATATTTGATGCCGCTGTCAGAAATATCCATATCATTCATCACAGAGGTATTTCACAATAATGATATGGAAATAAGACATTGATGTGGATATATGAATTGGACTTTTGTGTTAGCAATGTCTCTTGGGTGCCAGCCAACATCACGACTGGGTCTTTCCCATAGTTTCCAGAATGCAACAGAAACTCAGGATGGAGATGTCTGTAGTATGGTTTACTCAAAATGTTGAACTGGTGTCTTTTTCTTATCTACACTCACTGTTGGGAGCTGATGAAGTCAGTTAGTCGTCATGGCAGCTTCATCACTGCTACCTGTGATGAAGGTACTTTGTGATGGTCTGACACTTTGTGAGTGATCTCATGAGGTTATGATAACACTCATTGTCATGTTATCTTCAAAGTATTGTTGTAGAGAAAATTCTCTGCATCTCATAGATATTGGGATGTATGAAATGATGTTCAGTGTCTGGCTCTGATATTTTTCTTAACTAGACTATGCAGTGTGTGTGCAATGATTGACTGCTTAGCTTGTCATGTGTCACTGAAGGGCTCTAGGTGTTTAAAGAAATCAAGGGATTTGAACTTCCAAATCCTTTTCCAAGACTTACCTATGCTGAAGCAATGGCACGTTTTGGTTCAGACAAGCCAGACCTGCATTATGGCTTAATGCTTACCGAGGTAGGTTGTGAGCTCTAGAACACTTCTACTCAACAATTGGGTCCAGATGTTCTGTCAGCTGACGATGATGAACTGTGACTTTTTCTGTTTTAACGTGTTGCATATTGAGTACTCTTAAATGTCATTATGGATTATAAAGAGGGATGCATGAAGTTCACACTTGGCATTATATCTAATCAAGTGAAGTTTGCATGTCAAAGGTCTCTGACCTTTTTGCAAAATCAAGTTTTGCACCATTTGTGAGTTCCATAGCAGATGGTGGGGTGGTGAAAGCCATCAGCGCGACAGACAGTTCTACAAAAATTTCAGGGACTTGACTGAAGAAGGGTGATGTGTACCAGCAGGCTCTCAGGTCAGGGGCTAAAGGTCTTCCTTATTTGAAAGTCTTGGAAGGGGGTGAGATTTCGATCAGACCCCAATGTCCCAGCATTAGTCTCTGTGCTTCAATACCATAAGTCTATAAGGTCCCAGTGGAGTTAGCCTTAGGGGGTTTGTTCTCTACTCCAAGTCACATTAACATCTGTTCTTTACCATCCAAATATGGTTATTAACAGCTGACTAAGAGTTTTTGCCAAGGGATCCAACACTTGAATTGAAATAATGGAGTTGGGTGTCATAGATGTACTCGAGGGACCACCAGCCCTTACAGGTAGTTTGAGTGTGGAGCAACAACAGGAGCTAGCAGCACGTTGTCAGGCTAGTCCTGGGGATGTCATTTTATTTGCTGCAGACTTTCCCCCTGCTGTGAATAGGACACTTGATGCCATGTGGACTTATCTTGCCGAAAATCTGCGTTTAATCAATAAGGTAAAAGGAATCTGCATTCTTTCTTTGGACAGACATTAAATCTCATCTCCTCATACCCTTTCTCCTTCCCTTCTTTCTAAGCTGAATATCAGTTTTCGATGCCAGAACTGTTGTTGTGCTGAGAGTATGCATAGCTAGTGTGTCCGTAGCTTGTAATAGTGATAGGTGTACTTTTCCATGACTTGCTTGCCATTTGTGCTGGTTCAAACTTGCCAATAGGGTGATGGCAAATTGACATAGATAAATACTCTATGCCATCAAAACATTGAGTGCAACAGAAGGGTTGGAGTAGTACTTGGTTCTAATGTATTTGTTGTGGTGAGCAAACAGGCTGCCCATGAAATACTGTGGGTCACAGACTTCCCAATGTTTGAATGGAATGATGATGAGCAAAGGTTCGAGGTGAGGGATGCTTCTCTCAGCATCTACATGTGAGGAACCTGATTGAGACTAGTTTTTTGTGAAATACACTCGGTACCAATGTGTGATTTCAGCTTCAATAATTATGTTCTCAAAGCCATTTTCACTTACCTTTGTGATGTTTCTACAAACAGGCACTGCATCATCCATTTATGGCACCCCACCCTCAAGATATAGATGACCTCAAGACTGCACAAGCTTTGGCTTATTACTTGGTCTACAATGGTGTTGAGGTTTGGTTTCTCAATTATGTCTTGGTCTTTTGCCTCAAAAGCTCATGAAGAGAGATCCTTTTTTATGACTTTTGTAAATTTGTTTGTCTATGGTTCCATTGATCATTTGCAGGGAAGACCTTTCTCTGTGTAAATGATCAGAACTGCCCATAGATTGTGTGGAACCATACTTGATTTGGTGTAGGCTTTTGTGGGATTCAGATTGGTGGTGGAAGTCTCTGGATATACAGATGAGAAATCCAAGAAAAAGTGCTGGATGCCATTGGTTTGAAAAAAAGCTAGTGAGTATCCATAACTCTGCCTCAAAGATAAATGAGCCTGTCAGATGCTGCATGCAGAGTCCAAGAGATCCACTTCTATGCCCTAATTAACACTTGATGGTATACTCCACAAAGCTCCCTTCCAAGTCTAGGAAACTTTAGGAGGTCAATATGTGTGCTTTACTCACCCTACACAAACCAATTGTGGTTCTCACCTTGAGATGATGTTTTGCAGGCGGAAGAGAAGTTTGGGTTTCTTTTAGAGGCACTTGATCTTGGTGCTCCACCACATAGTACCCTTCTATCCTATGAATATTATTCTCAAGTATAATTATGACAAGGTTGTCTGCATGATATGTGTCAATGATTTCTATGTTTGTTGAATAGCAATATAGTCAGTGTGAAATTTCCTTGGTCATTCTGAAGTTAAATCCAGTTATCAGATATGGTGTTATATGTTAGTGCTCTAAAGCAGTACATTGTCTCTTTTGATTAGTTGTGGGACAAATTGCAGGAGGTATAGCATATGGAATCAATTGCTTGGTAATGCTCCTGGCTGATGAGACCTCTATTAGAGATGTGATCGCTTTTCCTAAAATAACAACAGCTCAATGTTTGTTGACAAATGCACCTGCAAGTGTAGATCCATTGCAGCTCTCCCAACTTTCACTGGCAGTTGTAGGTTCTAAAGATCACCTCATGATGTGCAACATTTGTATCAATAATGACTGTAGATTATATATTGAGCTTATTAGGTATGGCTCTCTTTCCCCATACCGACACAGCAAACATTCATTTGTCACTTAGGAACAGGAGGGGTGGTGCGTCGATGTAGCATTCTTGGAAGTTCCAACTTAAACAGATTTAAATGCTTTAAATTTCTGGAATGTTCCTTTCTCAAATGTGCACAATTCCACAATTCAAGGTCTTTTCCTTAGATCTCCTGATAACATTGCATGTACGAAGTGTACTGTAACATCCTTCTGTGGCCATTATAGGAAGAGCAACACTCAAGAATTGAAGGGTTACTGCAAAGGTACTTTCCATAATAAAAAATGGATGAAAACATCTTGTACCGATTGGTCCCTATTTAGCAGTAGACAATGAACTTTTAAATTATTTCCGTAGTTAAACAAGTGGCTCTGTGAGAACAGGCTCTGTCTTAAAATGTCATTTTATATGGTCCTACAATATGCAAGTTAAATACAAGTGAAATGGGTAAAGAGTCTACTAGTTTTATGAGAATGAGTCATGAAAATCATTTTATTTCATTAGTACTGGCATATTGAACTTTATATTGACCCCATTTGGACACTATTTTACATATTTACAAATCGAAATTTAATTCCCCATTATAATTTAAAGGTCATAAACACAATATTTGCAAGCATATGCAATGTTTTGAAAGGGTCAAGAAGTATGCGCAATGTAAAACTAGATACCTAGTTGATCCCACAAAATTGTTATAATAATGGACAACATTTAGATGAACAAAGTTGGGAACAAAGTTTCATCGAATATATTGATGTCCCTTTTTATTTTTAACATGTTCCACTTTCAAGTTTCAAGATTTGGGAAGTTTTTCTTTTTGTTTTTTTGCGTTGGATTTTGGGTTTAAGGCCTTGAGTGAAATGTGTTAATTGTCAATGTTTTGTTGTTGTGGGTGGTGTGTCTATTAAGTTAAAGAGGTATTTAGATTTTTTTGCCATCTTGTGGTTGCCATATAAAAAGTTTTATGCATGTGGTCTTTGAAGAATAAACTAATAATTTGGATACATACACCACATGCAAAAAGTGGTGCAACATTTGGAGGTCATAGATGATGAAATTATTTTGGGGTGACCAATTGGTAAATGCATCATGTATTCACACATGTAGTCACATATGTTATGTTTTAAATAAATGGAAATGTTAATAGTGTCTCGTTATACATTGGGAGTGTGTTGGTAGTTTGAATGCAATATAAATTGGTTCATAAAAATGTTTTTGTTACACTCGATTTGCATTCATTTCCAACAACATTTGCCTATTTATGGTATGGTTGAGATCCTATTTTTGTGGTGCTTCCATTAAATTGGGAATTTAATTTAAATTTATCCATGAAATTTAATCATTCTTGTTTGGTTTTTGGGCATGATTATTGTCTTTTAGGATTTCAACATTAAAATCTCCTAATATAATGATTGGGTAATGTTTCGAGTGACTATTCAATTATATTTTGAATTTTTTTGAGAAATGTAAAAATTGAACATGAATGAGCTTTATACACACATGTAATATACATTTTTTTTCGTGTTAATATTAAAAGTTATTGTTATGTATTATGAACCATTATTGGTTGTTACATTGAAAGAATCCAAATCCATGTGTATGTCATACATCATCAACAACCCATGACCATCATGGATTGAAACATATGAATGTTATGCACATCAATTGATATGTGGTGTGTTTTTGTTTCTATAAGACATAAGATATGAGACCTTTGAAGGTTATGGTCATAGTTGATGTTGTCATAATTTTGTTGTAAAGAAGTTGTATTCAAACCTTGTAAAATTACATAAGAATGATGTAAGTTTTTAAACTAAAAAACGAATGGTATCTAAGTCACAATTGTTTTTAATGTTTGGACTTTTATATGTACTCTTGGATCCACACAAAATTTTTGATGTTGGAAGGGAATTAATAAATACAAATTTTCTTTCATTTGAATGTGAAACAAAATTATGTATGTTAGCTTGTGTTTCTTAACATTTGTAGGATCAAAAACCAAATTGACAAGGCCATTAGATGTTGCATAATTACTGGCACATAATTCAATTAACATATTTTTAAAAATATGAATTGCAGAATGAAAACCTATAGTTTTGCTTAGATCATTCAAGAGTTCATAACATTGGACATATGTTTGCCAAAAAAATGGTGCTTATCCTTGACATTTCGAAAAATTCAATTATCTTCCACATGTGGTGCTTGATAAAAATCACATGTCATGTTGAGATCAAAACCACCAAAGAATTTGTTTTGAATATGTTTTATGGGTCTTAGCTTGTTATTTATAACATTTAACATTCTAACTCCAACAAATGATATTTCATCTATCACAACAAGTTCTAATTGTTCATATCCACATGTAAACTTATTTAATGCGTCTATTGATAACTTTGATAAATTAGATAATGATTGTTGAACAATATGTTCAATGTTAAATGTATTATTAAACCATCAATATTAAATGATGCCTTACATGCGGATGGCATGAAAAGAACCTTAATTTTAGTTAAGTATGAAGATATGTTTTTGTTATATATTCATAATAATCCTTGAATTATAAGTTTCAATGTAAAAGTATTACTACTTTGAACACCCCCCATCAAAAATAAATAAATTGGTGAATTAAAGTATGATGTTTTTTATACATAATGTCATAAATATAGCCTTTGTTCTTCATTTAATAGTCTAATTAAATTACGATATTCAAATTTGTCCATCATCATGGAACGTGATGATGTTGTGAAATTATCATCTTTTTAATGTTTACAATTTTTGGTTCTATCCATTACATGATTGAATCACAAATTTAGATCATAAATCATAAATTGTGTTTGTAATGAGTATTACATGATGGGAATCATTCATATGATAGTCTATGTTGTCATTCCAAATATCAGTTAGATGCAATGTTCTTAATTTTGAATAAATTGAATCATTTATTTCTTTTGTATTTGAATACGACATTTTGTAGTTCAAAATAAATTTTATTTAAAAAATTTCACCTTGAAGTTGGAATATGCATCATGCCATGTGACTTTGGTTATAAGTTGTGATTTTATGAATTTCTAAATGGTGAATCAATAGAAATTGTTATTTAGACCAATTTTTAGTGTTTGTATGTTTATTATAGTTTACAAACTTGATAATTTTGAAAATTTGAAATTATGATATTTTGAAATTTTAATCATTTTAATGTTATAAAAATATTTATGATAATGATCATGATTTATAACCATTAAGATGATAAAGGTATTAATTTATGATTGATGGACACATTATATCAATTGAATCTAAATGTAATTCATTTAATGCAGCTTATGGTTTTAACACAAATGTGCATTATTAAAAGCAAAATGTATTAATGAATTTAAATGTTTGATATGAATGATACAAAAATAAAGAAAACACAAGGTAAACATCAAGTTGGGTAACCATTTGTTGAGCATTAAGAAATACATTAACTATTTTTTAAATTATTGTATTTATGTCTATTTTATTTGGAATGCATTTTTGTATAGCAGAATGTAATTTTGAAGTTATCAATTTATCTATTTTTGTCATATATTATGTGCAATATGTTGTAGTTGCATATGGGTCCAAAGTAAATTAGATTTTTATATTTGCAAATCACAATGAGTAGCACATATACTAAATGCATTAATTTTTACATTAAAAGGATTTTTTTTTAAAAAGTGTGAATTTTGAAACTTTCTCTTCAAATTTAAAATATATGTATTTTCATCCATGTTTATATATATATCTCAAAGGTTCAAACTATGTTTACTTTCTATTTAATTATTGTTTTGAAAATGGATAAATGCCATCAATTTTTAAAGGTTCAAAGTTTTTTTTTCATGCATGGGAGGCAATGGGTAATGAAATTTACAAACAACATGAACTTTTTTCTTACATGTACACATGTGTTGATGTTGTTGGGCATTTTGTAATGAATTTGGTAACAATGATACATCATAAGAAATGTACATATTTATGAATCATTCAATTTTTTCATTTGTGTTCACTCCATACATTGGTGGATCTTTCATCTATAAAAGCCCATGGTCATGTTCATTTCCATAATCTTGGAATTCAATACCAATTTTTTTTTGAAATGACCCCAAAAAAAGATGCGAAAATGATAAAAAATGTTGGAGGACCAATGTTGAATCATTCCAAATAATTTTTTTCAGGACTTTTCAAAATAATTAGGTGAATTGTGTAAATATTCCCAATCATGTTAATCTATGTATGATTTGAAAATATTATATAAATTTGGTTTATCTCACATAATTTTCATTTTTGAATTCTCACCCAACTTGAGCTAGTCATTTTTTGGATGGAAACTTTAACAGCTAAAAAAATTATTTAAAATATTGGTTGAAAAATTCCTATATTTATGAAGTAGTTCCCATTTAGCTATTTGTTGATATTAAAAACTTTCAAAAAATTGTCGAGGACTGCCATAAAATAATGTTGCAAATTTTAGTTCTTTTGAATGTTTATTTTAAAATAAACCTAGAGGATGGAAGTGTTCATTTGGGGCAATAAAATATCTAATGTTCTCATAGTTCATTTTTGAGCTTCCAAAAAATTATGTATCATTGAATTTATTAGTGTATAATGTTTTTTTTTCACTTTCAAATTAGAATTGTCAGATGCATGAATTATCATAATTTTGAATTTAAATGCAAAAAAAATAAAATTCTCCATTAATGGTGAATGGTAACATTCAAATATTTGTACAATCGTGTTTCAATTAAATATTGTAAAACAATCATTACCATATTTGGACAAACATTTTTGACATATAAGGTGATTTATATTCAAGACATTGTTTAAGGTACACACGTTTATTGCTTCAACATGTGATAAACATGTTAATATTCATTGAGTTTGATTTAGATTTGAAGAGACATTAATAACATTATCATTCATTCAAAATTGTCCATAGTTGAAATGTTTATAAATTTGAACAAATGCAAGATGTGATGAAATAAGACATTATTTTAATTGTGTTAATATTTGAACTGATGGAATGATTTGTTTCCATTGATGTTATATAAGTAAACAACTTGTACATATGTATGTTGTTGAATTAGGTTATATTTGAATTTGGAATGTATTGAAAGTTGTTTTGAAATTTTAATTGATAAATGTTTAAGTTATTTTTAAAAAATAACCTTTCACAACAAAAACATGGAATTTTCGAAACATCTCAATTTGTTTATTATAAATGTGATGTATGTTGAATTGTCTACATGTTCATTCATTTAAACATGTTTCACATTGTTTGATTGAACATGATGTTTTAATGATTTGGTTGTTTCATATTTTGTGAAGTGCATCCAACATATGACAATTGAATTTTGTCATTTATGAAAGATTCATGTGTTTTTGTAGTAGATATATATTTCATATGATTCATAATTTGAGATGTTTTCTTTTCAATATTTGGGATCAATTCGACGAATTTAAATGCTTTTGCATAAGTCAAAAATATTATTGTCATAAAGTGCCCAATGAAAGTGTGTGTGTGTTTTTTGGGACATTAGGGTTAATGTTTGGATGGGAATGTTCCATTTGAATATTTTAAAAAAATTCCAACTTTTATATTGAGCATTATAATCAATGGAAATAAAATTTCATTACTAGAAATATTTGTAATTTGTAAATTGTGTTGTACGTATTGAATATAAAATTTAATTTGTTTTTTGGTAATACTTGTATTGTAAGAAGTGTTGAATATTGAGACAACATAATCCAACAATAAATTCCAATTGTTTATCAATATGTCGATGAATGTAGAATCTAAATATTCATTCCAATAGAAAAGCAAATGGGGTTGAAGAATTTGTATTGGAGATTGTTGCCAATGGAAACTCATCCAAATTTATCATCACTTTAGGATCATTTGGTTCAAAAGTATGAAAAAACCTAGGCACACAATTATCATATTCAATTGGCTCAAAATGCTGAGAATTATAAGCTATAAATAAGGGGATGGATGGAAAATCCACTCCACATCAAAACATTATGTGTTTTGATATTTATTGCAAATGTAAATTGGCCTTTGTACATATTTTGCTATCCAAAAAATTGCAATGAATCTCTCCATAAACCTCCCATTGTAGCACTTTGTGTCATTTTTGTTACATATTCATTTTCATGTGTCATTATATTTTGATGTAAATTAAATAGAAAGCTTGGATTTAATTTTTGAATGCAATATTGTAAAAATAATAATTATTTTGTAATAAACATTGATTATTTTGCCTCACTTGAAGAGATGATAATTGAGTATTCCATAAATAAGATATAGAATCAAAACAATAATTGCTTACTTCATATATACAAGTTGAAATTATATGAAGGCCATATGAATGTAATACATGCTCAAATGATGAATCAAAACAAAATTCTATATATATATATATGGATGGTTGCTTGACACAAATATATTAAATACCATTCACATTAAAGATCTAGTTATATTGAAAAATTACGTGCTCAAAAATTATTACATTGAAAAATGCACTTACTTATAATGCAAATTTATTTTATATAGGGAAGATGATAAATACATTTATATTATCAAAATATTATATACATAAAAACGTTTGCATTGAAAATTTGTTTTACATACAAAATTCAGTGCACATTATGGAAGTTGATGTATAATTTTTTCCCTTTAACTATATAAAAAAATGGGAAAATAAAAGTTACCATTTTTCAACAAAAAGTGCAATAGATCAAAATTGCATATAGGGGTCACACTAAACATTATTATTCAACACTAAAATGTTGAAGTGGTCTTTTGTTTATAAATCAATTTTTGTTCATCAAAGCCAAGCTTGTGTTTTACACTATGTTGCATTTTTACTAACAATAGGTTCAAGAACTATAATTACATCTCCACCACACAAACTAGATTCCATTTTCAGCAAAAACTATTCAATATCTTTGTGAATACCGACAAGGATAGATGTCAACAATAAATGAAATTTACCACGAATCCGAATGGAAATGAGGAGTTGAACTTATTTTGAACAAGGCAAAGCCAAAAACATGGATTCTATCATACACAAAATTGCTTCCAACCATTTGTTTTCAATGGTCAACAACATAGGCTCTTTGCAAGTTGTAATGGTAGCACTCAAGAACCTAGATTTTTTAGCCATTGATTTTGAATAACAAACATTGCAATGCACATGACCAATTGGCAAAATGATGATATTTGCTACACATCGATTGCCACAAACTTTTTGAAATGGAGGTGCCATAGGGTTGGCTATGACAACACCCTAATAACTTGAAAGAAATGAGGATTTCATATTAAAACAAAGTAGACATCATTCAAATTAACTAAAACAAAAAAAACATATATTCTAATATTAAAAAACCACCTAAAGAATGCCATAGCATTGGGTGGTTGACTGATGTTATTTCCACAAAAGAAAAATGATTGAAAGAATCCCATAACAATGAAAGGGAAAGCCGCTTGATGCTATTTTCCAAAAAAAAAGCCAAAACAACCACCAAAAGAATTTTATAACATTAGGTAGTGCCTAATGCTCTTTTTCCTACATTTAGAGCAAAAGCATTGGGTGGTTGCTTGAAGCCAAAAAAAAAAAAAACACAACCACCAAAAGAATCCCATAACATTGGGTAGCCACGTAATGATATTTCCACAAAAAAAATTGAAACAATTATCAAAAGAATCCCATAGCATTGAGTGGCCAACCAATGTTCCTTTTCCCGCATGAAAACTTGAAAATGAACATTGGGCAGCCACTTGACGGTGTTTTAATACAAATAAAACCCACCAAAGAATCCATAGCATTGGGTGGCCACTGATGATATTTCAAAAAATAAAAATAAAATCAACCATCCAATTTATTTATTTATTTATATTTTTGTGCAAAAAAAAATCATGAAATTTATGTTTTGAATGTAGGTCAAATGCTTGGTTATTTATTATGTAATTAAAAAAATTGACCCCCATAAACAACCTTGTTGAAGATTGTGCAATGGCATGCTCACAAAAATCAATTTACTTTGGAAGTTGTTGCCACATTCTTGGTTAAGATCATTGCGCATTGGCCTTTGTTATATGCCTCTAGAAGTTGTTCATATTCTAGTATAAATTATTGCCCATGGCAAGAACATTTTGGTCAAACTCTCCTTCTCCATCTGCAATCATCAATTATTTTTCACCCCTATAGTTTCATCTTTCCTTCACACTAGTGACAATAACCGTGATACTAGTAGAATACAACTTTGGACAATTATTTTGAATTCCCTAATCAAGTTTGTGTGAAAAAACATTGAAACCAATGCAAGATGGAAGCTAGAAATTGATAACATAATGGTTGTCAACTCAATAGTAATGACAATATGCATATCACCTTTCTCAAAACCCCGCTTGGATTTTGATTTTATGCCCAAAATTTCCACTTGCACATATATCCCTTTTTGCAAAAGTTACTCATACATTTCATTGTGTGGGGATTTCACCCTCCAAGTGACCGTGGTCAAAGCAACCTTATTTAACAAATCACAATGTAAATACACGTAGCTTGGATCTTCCACAGTCCTATTCGTAATTCGATCAAAGGTGCCCTACTTGTTCAACACCTTTGCTTCAAAAACACATATCTAATTTTGAAATCTAAATTGTCCACCCAAATAAGCAATCTTCCTTCTTTCAATGCAATAGTAGTCATTGTGCAAATAATAACAACTTACTAGAAGCAAATTGACAACAAACAAACTAGGGAACAAAACAGAGGCATTTGGAAAGACACACACTTCTAATTTTTTTAAAAAAAAAACAACACTCCAAAATGAAGCATAGGCCAAGCACAATTTGCAATGTGGTGAAAAACCAAAAACAACAATTGCACAATGCTTTAAATTGGAATGGGCTTAACCTCTAAACCGTAAATCCTTTACTACTATGTTCATTGACTTTACATAACTTTGACTATTTTTTACCTCAACTAAATTCATTCAACAAGGTTATTCATGATTTGATGGTTAAATAATGGTCCATATTAATGACCATTCAAATAATATTCTCTTTGATGTCCCATGTGTTTCAATTGTTCATTTCGTGGTTCACACCCAAACCCTAGACCATTTATGTGTTCATACGACGACTCCAAAATAATTCAAATATTATATTTTAGGTTTACAACATTTATAATTTACCCTAAACCTTTAGCTATTTATCACTTTTTAATATTATTTAAAGAAAATTTAAATGTACTAAAAAATGATCAGAATATCACTTTTTAATATCATTTAAAGAAAATTTAAATGTAATAAAAATAATCAGAATTTTTAATTTTGTTCAATTATGTGGAAAAACATTTAATCTCTCCACACATTAAGTTAATAATTAATTTTAATAACTTTGGATTGCATGTATCAAATGTTTAGCTCCAAAAACAATTATCCTTATACTATATTACATTTTATCATCCCATCTTTTAATGATATTTAATTTACTAGTTTATTATGGGTATGTTTCTAATTTAATTCAAAATTTTGAAATTTTTTATTAACTTATTCATTCAACAAAATTTCTAATTATATTGATTTTTATATTTCCAAGTTTTACGAAAATACTCAACTTTATTTTCAAATTGCATCCATTTTCAACACTTAAATAATGGTATAAAAAATTATTGTGGTTTCTCAAAAACATTAAAAACCTCAATATATTGAAAAATAATTACCAAAATCTTATTATGGAAAAAAATGAACTAATTTTTTTTGGTTGTCGGAATTTTGATTGTTTGAGAAATTATTAAAAAAGAATGAAAAAGGAAAGCATTGCAGGCTAAAGGAGACCAACATGTGACCTACCTAGTGCTATTTTTGTTTCAAGGAGGAGGGCACATCATCGGGCAGCTGCCTGGTGCTATACTTTTTGTAATGAGGGAGGAAAAGCATCGAATGGCCGCGCAATGCTAATCCTTGGGGGAAACAACGATAAACTTCTATAATTCTTAGAAAACCACTGGGTAGCCGCCCTGTCCTATGCCTTCTTGGAGAAAGACAAAGCATCGGGCAGCTGCTCAGTGCTATTCCTTCTTAGAGGAAGGCGAAGAATGGGGTGGCCGCCCCATGTTAATCCCCCCCAAAAAAAACTTTAGTAATTTTTAGAAAACCACTTGGTGGCCGCCTAGTGTTATCTTACATACATTAATTTCACTAAGTCCCTGACGGAGCTCGGCGATTTTGGCCGACTGGGCTCTGTGACGGGGCCTGGCGTTCAGGTCGACCATGCCCGGGATGATTGAGGTCTCCAAATTCTATCGAGGTCACGAGATGAAAAGTATTGGGGTTTGAACTTTGGCAGTTTCCACACCTGTGAGTGAGGGCGGTTATCAACGAAGGGTAACATACCCGAGGAGGTTATAACACCGGTTCCTTAGGCTCATTACAGGAATTTCATAAAATAACCAGAACCGGGGATTCTCTGATTCCGAGTTTGAATTGGAAACACCAGAACAAAAAAGAACCGACGGTTCTCTGATGTGAAAATATGAAAGAAATGTTGGATTGGACGGTTCTTGACGGCCGCACGTCCAACCACTGAGTGGTTATTGGAACCACGAACAGACGGTTCTCTGATTCTGGCAAATGTTTTTTTACTATTGAGTACCGGTGGATCTCTGATCCCGACATATGAAAAAATGGGGAACCGTTGGACTCTGATTCTGACATTCTGGTGTTTTTTAACACACCTGTGCATTACGCACAAGGTACCCACTAGTTCCTTCTTAAGGAAGGCAAACAATCGTGCGCCCACCCAATGTTAATCCTTGAATAAAATAAAATAAAATATGTAATTTCTTAGAAAACCACCGGGTGGCCGCCTAATGCTATCCTTCTTAGAGGAAGGCAAAAAATTGGGCAACTGCCTGATACTAATTCTGGGGAGAAAAACCCAAAACTTAAATTATTTTAATTTAGAAAAATACCACTGGGCGGCCCCTTGATGCTACTCCCTATATATATATATATAGTAGGGGCCAGTAAATTGAATCTGATCATTAAAAAAATTTTAAAAAACAGTTTTTCATTAGAAAATTTCCCCTTTTACAAAACATCTTCTGAAAAAACATTTTGAGGTAGATGGTTTTTCCACAGCATGTGGTCCTTTAGATTGATCTCCTATTTGTATTTCATTGAAAAAAATGTTAGGAGAAAAAAATTAAAAATCCCTAAGTCAATAGAGTTGGAAATGAAATAAAACTAGGTAGTTGCCATACTAATTAAAAAATAGTCATGAATATTTTTTAGAATGAATGAGAGATGCAATGTGTACTAGAACACTTATATTTATATTATTGCTGAAATTTGAACTTTGGCAAATTTTATGGGATAGACAATAGAAAAAGGAAGTAAGAAGAGAATGAGATTTCCCAAGGAGAAAACAAAACACAGTTTCCCCCTTCACTTTCCAACCCTACAACTTCCTTACATTTCATCCATTTTGAGCAATTTAAATAGTTCCAGGTGCATGAATTGAAGTTTTAAAAACTTATTGGACCTCTGTGCAGAATAGAGCAATGTCCTAAAACTTGAAAGGTGCAAAATATAAACAATTTTAACTACTATAGAAAAATGTTAAAATTTTAATAGAATATTTATCCTTTTCATTTCAAAGGGTGTATCTTTGTCATTTTTTGGTTGCATGGGTTGCAACAGGTGGAATGTTACAACATCTTTATTTTTCAAAACTATTGGTCACCATTTTAAACTTGGGTTAATATCCCTTCATAAAGGTGTGTGTACCTATTGAACTATATTTGTTGGGTACCTATTGTGATAACTATGAATTAGTTATAACATGGGCTTCAATCTTTATTTTTGGGTGTATTGGCCTTTTAGATGGATGCAACACAATTTTTTTTTGGACACATTGGATACAAGTACTCCTGCACATAAAAGCTTATGTACATTGAATAGTGTGTGTTTGAATGTATGTTCAATATCATGGTGAGTATATGATCAGAAATAGAATATTTATTGTTTTAGATAATAGATATTCTATTTTTTCCCCACTTGGCCACTACAAAAGGAAATAAAAATAAAAATCTAAAGTGATAGTGCCACCTAATTTTTTTAGTAAAATAAGAATAAAAACCCTGGAATTGACAATAAAAACATTAAGCATTTGTTGTATATATATAGATTATATTTTTCATTCAATTTTTTCACAAAATAATTTGAATTGCAAATATAACTTTGGAGGTTACATAAAAATTATCAAGTTTGACCTCCCAACCCTTATGAATAGTTAAACCCTCCTCACCTCACCCTACAAAACCCTTTTGCAATGTGAAAAAATCACTATCCCACTTGACCAAAACATTACCC
Source organism: Sphagnum contortum (assembly GCA_963920785.1). Lineage (NCBI taxonomy): Eukaryota > Viridiplantae > Streptophyta > Sphagnopsida > Sphagnales > Sphagnaceae > Sphagnum > Sphagnum contortum. The sequence continues at coordinate 9,537,825 of OY987294.1, read as the reverse complement.
AAATCTAAAAAAGACATCCCCTTCAAAAAGTGAAAATGCCAAGCCCCCTTCCCATCCCACCCAAGCCACCAACTCAACCCAACCTAGCACTGCGAAAAGAAAACCTCACAGTTGTGCAACCTTATTGATTTAGCTACCTAAACAACTCCCTTTTTATTTCTATGTGTATTTTGAGGGATCTCCCTCAGCAGAAGTACCATAGGGTATTATGAGCTCCCCAAATTTTATACGTTCCCATGTTCCCATTGAAATATTTCTTTTTGATGAAAGGGGAAAAAACCAAGGAAATAAAAAGATAGTTGTTTACGTAAGGAGAGGTTCCAGTACTCTTGCATTCTCCTGAGGTTTGGGAACACCCTTGAGCTCACGCCCTTGAGTGTCCCTCCCTCAGGAGAACGCACTCATATGAGAACCTTCCCTACAACTTCCATAGTGGCTACTATGTCAGGTAGATGCTGGTGAATGGTTCAGTACATAGCTAACCACCATGGTTAGTTGTGGGACAGGAATACAATGAAACTGTGCTTTCTTGTCCACATACATTGTGTTCTGTCCACATGGATACCATCCATCTGGCATGGTGTGCGGGTGGGTGCTGGTCCACTTTGGCCCAACAAAGTGGATCAAGTCATCTGGGGTTTGCTTTCCTCATTTACTTGTATTCATTAGAGTTGTGAATAGTATTGACATGTTTGGATTTTTAAAAGGGTTTATTATGATTAGGAGCATTTCAATATTGAAAATGGAGAGCAATGTGGTATCTCCAAATTTGAAAATTGAAATGCTCCTAATTACAATTTTGCTTCCCAAATAACGTCAGAAATAGTGAATACTATATATCTGGGAATGCCACTCCCAATAGATGTTATTGAATGTAATCTGCCTTGGCCACCTATTTCTGACCATTTAGTTTCACAATTCTGAGAATTCAAAATCCAAAAATAAGAAGGAAAATTTCCACATCAAAACAGAGAAAATAGTGCGCCTGATTATGGAATATAATAGTAACCACTGAAAGGCCATAATAGTTAGCCAAAGCAGGTTACTTAAAAATACTATTCTACAATTACCACATAACAACACCCTTTGGACCCTGGGGAGCATACCGTACTTGGCCCATTCCAGCTTGGAATGTGGCAAGCCCAGTAGGGGACCGATGCTTCTTAAGGTGGTAGCAGGTTCCGAGAGCTTTACAAATACAACGGTAATCTGATTGGCTGGCCAAAGCCAAGTGCCTCAAAATAACATTAAGGTCCGGGGTGGCAGATTATGTCATTTTCTTTCATCACATTCTATGACATAATCTTCAGATGATGATCATACACTCAAAATATTGACCAAAATGCGTATGGAACATTTGAAGGGCAATTGTTTTTTAAAAATCACATAATTTGATACAAATATCAGGATTGAGATTGAATATACGTTGATGTTTTATGTTTTAACATCCATTACCACTTGTGAGGCTTGCAGCAATTCCTGGACTAGGAGCAAATATACTTTGTATGGAAAGATGTGAAAGAGAAGAGGGTCATACAAGATGTAGATGTTAATTTTGTCTCCATTTCAAGCCTTTGGTGGTCTGGTCTACTTATTCATAAATGTGATTATAATTGGTAAAAAGTTTCAGCCAGAATCAAATGATATGCTTGAGCTGGATTGAACTTCGAGCAAGTGCTACCTGAAGTTGGATCTTACATTTTGTCAACTAAACAAAGATTTTTACACAATACTAACACATGCATTCTCATGTTGCACTTTCAATGACCAAGTAGGTACCCATAAAACAACATTTAAGTTAAAATATGATTTTTCAAGTAAGAATGAAACCTTTCAAATTTTGGAATTTGAATGTGAGAATCCTCACAAAGGAGTGGCAAGTTCAAAGGGGTCCTGATCATGAGTTTAACTCATAAATGAGTTTTGAGAGTTATCTCCTGTTACTCACCTATGATTCCCTCCATCCCCATTGGTGCAATCCCAACTGTGAGTCGTTGGGTTCATTAGTTAACCAATTAGAGGCTTAATGCATGCACTTATTTTATAACTTCACCCAAACCTATGTGAAAATTCCCCTTCAATGAAAGCTTAAAAAAAAAACTCCATACCACCTCCCCACCCCCAAAAAACTATAAAATATTTAAATTTCCATCACCAACATCCATTTGAAATTTACCAGGAAATAAAAAGGTCATTTCTTGCTTACCCAACATTTTGTGAATAATGTATTTATAGAACAAAGGTCATGCTTCTTTTGTTTTGTTTTGGTGAAGGACAACCTTCTAAAGAGTGTTCAACTTGTGAAGGGCACTTTAATGGTCAGTCTTTCAACGTGAAGGGTAGTTTCTAGAGCAGTCTAGAGCAGTCTTTTACATGCGAAGGACCAATGGGCCCTTCACATTTAAGGCATGGGCTTTACCGTTTCGTAATACATAACATATTATAACTTCACAAGAGACATACCTTTAGAGCTCCAAGTTTTAAAAAATTCAAAGGGTATCTACTATCTATGGTTACCTATCTTAATCCAAACAGAAGTTGGAGAATGATCAAGAACTAAAGAAATTGAAAAAAAAAAACCCTTGTTTTGTTTGTGAGACAAAAGGAGGGGGGAGCCACAAAGCAACCTCTGCAAACCAAGAAAAAAACAAAAAAAGCCAACACGTCAGTAAGTGAGCTGTCGTGCCTCGTGGATAAGTATTGGACAACTGCCACGCATGAGGCTCAGATTAGGATCTACTCATAAAAAAACATCCCAGTAGACGAGCTATTACGTGGACGGGGAAAAAGTAAAAAGGACGATCTTTGAAGAAACTGCTTCAGACTTTGTAATATTGGTTACCCCCACCTACGGCGTTCTCTCCGCAATCACTTCTTCGTAAATTCTGTAACGTAGCGTTCTCTGTCTCTCATTGGCGTAGCCGCACGGCGAGTGTTTTGGGAGAACCAGTGCCGCACGCGGCGACGATCTTCCACATCTTGTGCACTGGAAAATTTCGCCTTCGGTTCTTTGCTGTTGAAAATCTGTAAGTACAGTATCTTATACCTACAGGTCTTTCGTATGAGGGATTGTTTTTGGGGGGCTTGTTTTTACGATAGTGTGCTTTGTTTTTTTGTCTGTGCATGTGAAATTAGCGACAAAAACAAAAAAACATGTAGTAAAACTTACAGGAAGTCGAATTCATCGTCATCATCAGTTTGTCTTCATTGCTGCCGCTGCTGCTGCAGCTGCTAGAATCAAATTCTAAAGGATTACGTTTAGCAAGACGACGAGGAGCCACCACAAAGTATTAGTAATATTGGTTTTCTTGCTCAGGGAGAGTGTAGTTTTTTGGAGTCTTGCACTCGTCTTGCAGAGAGGAAAAAGACGTGCCTATTAGGAAGTTTGCACCGAGTTCTTGCTTACGAGCTTTGTTTTGCGAAAAGACGTAATAGGAACACAGACACGAGATTATTTTTTTTGTGTTTGTTCCTCCCCTGCTTGTAGGATTGGAATCTTGGAAACAAGTATCAGACTTAGCACAAACGAGCTTCCCTGGATTTCTTTGTGAACTTTTCTGCTGTTCAAAGTATTGGAATAGATTGCAGTTTGGCTGTCACAGAGCTTAGAGTGTGACGTTCTATCAGAGAAGAGAAGACCAAGAATTCCAGGAAACTTTGGTACCTCTAGAGCATCAACAGGCCGTGCGAAGGGAAGATGGACGCCGCATGCATGGCGGCTGGTTTGAAGCAAAGCGGCCGCAATTACTCGCCGTGGATAGCGGTCTTCAATATGTGCAACGCAGCCATCGGTTCTGGCGTCCTGTCTTTCCCATACGCTTTCAGGTCCGTGACTTTGGATCCCTTTCGGTCTCCTATTGGTTGTTGCCTCTGCAAACCTTTATCGCCGCATAGTGAGAGGGAGACACGGAGAGATACAGACAGAGACACACAGAGAGGGCAGAACGCACACACGGAGCCACTAGATCTTGTGTACTTCAGTGGCGACGCAAGCTGCAAAGCTTTTCAAAAACATCGAAAGCCTCGAAACGGCTGTATCTGCGATAGAACTCGTGCATTTGCGTCTTGTGCGATGATGGCGATTTCCGTTCTGGAAACTCTGAGGTCATGAAGCGCTGCACCGTGGCATAATGGAACCCCATGATGCACAAATAGAGAGAATCTTCTACACTGCAAAAGATCGTCGACTTTGCGTCACCAGCGGCAAGTGCTCTTTGATTGATCTTACTAAGTGGTTCTGGGTGTGTAGGCAAAGTGGTGTCTTTGGGGGCCTGTTCTACACTGGGATAATATGGCTAGTCGAAGTTGGAGCACTACTCCTCCTGATCCGAACCGCAGAGAAATACAAGACCAAATCTTACCAGGTTTCTTTGCCTTTCCCATTATCTCCGTGGCTTATGGAGCTCCGGAAACGTGATACCTTTGCAGGAATCATCTCAATGGAATTTTGTGAACTAAAGAATAGTTTGTCAGTTCATAAGAAATTCAAGTCTTTCTCATACAATTACTACAGAGATGTTCAGTTTGCAAGTAGCAAATGTCTGGGTTAGGGCAAAGAGAAGCTGTTGCAAGCTTAAATTGGAGTATGCTTTGAAGTGCTGTGACAATGCTATGGCATTGTCATGGGCAACTCAGGAAAGCTGTGGCTCCACTTGGCCGCATTAGATAATGAACCAACATATAGAAGACTGTACCCATGATACGGAAATCTAGCATTTTCTGGAATACCACAGCAGAAGCATCCTAATCTTGAATTTGTTGTATGTTTCACTCATTCTTGGACCCAAACATCCTTTGTTGTATGAAAGTTCTAAGAGTCCCCGAAGTGATCAGGACTTGACTTTGTGTCCAAACATCACATGCTGCCCAAGCTCAAAATCTGATGCAAAGTTTGGTGTCCAATTTCAGGATCTAGTAGTGGCATTATTTGGACCCAGCATGGCCATAGTCACATCTATTACTATCCTTGTATTTCTTGGTGGCTCCTTGGTTTCATATTTCATCATCACAGGTATGTACAACTGTCAATTGCATTGTCCTGTAGATGAATCACATGACCAATGTATAGGTAAGTAACAGACTGAGAGATTATTGGAATTGATAGAAAGCACAATGGGTAGAGGGGAATTTATCAGTGTGATAGCCTCACTCACAAGAACTTATGGACTCAAACACAATTATGCAAAAAGAATGGATGTGACATTCAACTCACAGTATGCAAGCATCCTATGGGATTTACCTCAAAGTAGTATCCTGTGTTTCTTTACAGATAGTTGGTGTATTACCAGTACACTGATGGTTGGAATTTGTGATTTTTGCATTTAGGGGATGTTTTTGAACCTATTTTCACTGATTGGTTTGGAGAAAACAGCTTATTTTCAGATCGCAGGTCCTGCTCTCTATGATCTCTACTTTCAATAGAGACTTTGCTGGACAATTCCTGTTTTTGCTGTGACTTTGTCTGCAGGCTAACTCTTAACCACTTAAGTTCATAATATTCTTTTGCAAAGGGAATTCTGGAGCTTATTAAGTCTGATAATTTTCTGAAACCAAGTCTTGGTCTGCCAGAGTTGGTCTAACTAAGGCCAGGGTGTTACATGTGCAGAGCAAAGACACATATTTAGCTAGAGAGCACATAGATGAGCGCCATGTGCATTCCCTTGGTCTTTGCTATGTTACACTGCATTCTTTCAGTTGGTTGGTCTAAAGAATGTGTGAGTGTTCTAGCTGCAATGTGAAGTTTGGTTATGTATCAAAGTCTTTATGTTGGATTGTTTCAGAGTCGTGATAGTATTGTTTGCAACACTGGTGGTGTTGCCCCTTTCCTTGAAGAGAAGCTTACAGGATTTGAAATGGAGTAGCACAATATCGGTACACTTTCTGCTGCTGCTTTTTTTATTCCCTCAAAGTGTTCAAACTTTGTCACTGGGTTTGTGCTCATATGAAATTGCAGCTGACAGAGCTTCCAGGCACCTCTAAACTCAATGTTGACTCAGGTAACCTATTTCTAGAAGACTTATTTGTGGAAATGGAGATCAATTGACTGCAATGGCCTGAATGTATTCCTTCTGTCAATCTGAATATCTTACCAGATGTAATTCAAAGTTGGGAAGAAAATTGGGGCAAGGAGAATGAGGATATTTGTATTACTCCCCTCCTGACTATTGGTGTTGTTGGCAGGTAACAATGCTGACATATTTGACTGTCACTTTGGGAATAATAGGTGTTGCTAAGTTCTTACAAGAAGGCATCCCACAGCAAGTAAGTCTGGTGTCTCCATTGGCACAGAGCCTGCTTTTTTATATGGACATAATTTCTCAAGCTGATGAATACTCAGAGCTGGTAATCATGCAACGAAAGAGCATGAACTGATGATGTCTTTATCAAGAAAGCCAAAACTTCTAGTGAGGGGATTTGTTTCCTCAATATTTATGCACTGTCCAACTTTTCCAGTTTGAGGAGAGAACAATGTGACGTATGCTTGCTTACTTGCTGTCTTCAGGTGAACTTCTTCAGGGGGGGGATGCATGCATTGATAGGTGTGGACATTGTTGTATTTTCATTCCACTGTCACATTCAGGTATGAAGAATTTTGGTATGGACAACGAAAAGATCCATAGAAAAAAGTTTCAATTTTCAGGGTGACTAGATACACAGACATGCTTGACTGAAATTAGCTGACAGTCAAGTGGTGTGTCAGGTTATGCCCATTTTTGCAGAGCTTGCTGATGAACCAAATCCATTTCTTCATGAGGGCTGGAATTGGGGTTTGCGTGAGCCCCTTCTTTCCACAGAAAATGAGGCGCCAATCTTGCAGAAGGGGTCAAGCAGAGTGAAATGCATGGATGGGGTCATTCTTATCTCCATGACCACGTGCTTTATTGGCTACTGTCTGGTACAGTGATCTCCTTGTTGGGCTCTTACCTACTCATACTCACAGACAACTTTTTGGTTAGCGTTACTTGTAACATACCTTGTTATGCTGCTCTAACCTTAGTAGGGAGGTCAGGATATGGAGCCTACTTTAGTTCCTCTGTTCCACCAAACCCTCCAGCTTTAATCCATGTGCATCCTTTTGGGCAGAATAGAGATACATTCTCATATATGACTTCTCTTTGTCTGTGCAATATGGGCAGGTTGGTGAATTTGGGTATCTGTTATTTCCTGACGTAGAGAGCGATCTTCTCAAGAGCTTTGGCAGCAGTAATCCATTTATTAACTTCTCACGCATTGGCATGGCTGTGGTATGTCTAGTTACAAATCTCATTACTCTTCCAATTGGACCCTTTGTTTTTGTAAGATGTCAGCAGAGATCTGATCTATATATGTATATCTGACATTATGAAATTCTCTATCTTTCAGGTGTCTATGGTTTGCTACCCTGTGTGCCACTATCCCTGCCGGACTATATTGGACGATGCTACAAGATATGTCCTTCAAGGGAGGATTAAAGAGGGTTTTTCATGGACTCTGCATGTCATTTTGACTCTTGTGTTATGCGGAGCAGCTTTGGGAACTTCTTTATTGACATCTGATCTGGGAACTGTAAGTTTCCCTTGCCCCCCCAACCTGAAGCTTGGAATTGCCTGGAGGAGAAATGATGAAAGACTAGGTATTACTGACCATTTTCTCAACTAGTTAGTGATCCGAGTTAGAACCTTTTTACAACCATAAGGAGAGCAATGTGGTTGCCAAATTTTTCCAGACAAAGATTGGAATGCCAACAGCATCTCACACTTTCACTGACTGTTGGCCTGGAGAACCCAGCTTGCATTGGCCACACCTGGTATTATCTCCAATGTTAGGCTAGTGTTTAAGGATCTTAAACTTAGCTACTAGTCCACACCTAAAATCTTAATTAACATTAAATTTTAGGTGGCATATGACATTGCTTTGATGTTAAGATGATGTTAGTAGCCATTGTTAAGTAACATTAAATCTTTGAAAAAAGTAGGTTTCAGAGCTTAACATTGTTTAACTAAAGTCTCAAAAAGTGACAATTAACCCAATCTTTAGCATGCATCCTTGTCTATCCTCATTTCTTTTTCTCTTTTTTACAACAGGGGGTAAATATTACTTTTGTAGGTGTGGACTAGATTGCAAACTGCTAAAAAATAACTCAATGTTGGTTACTAATTAACATCATGTGTCATGTTTAAATAATGTTCCAAGAGGTTGATGGTAACTTGCAATGTTAGAAATTGTGGTATTGTGATTTGTGGCACTTTGTTTATGTTAAGGTGATGTTAGTTGCAAGCCCTTAACACCGAGTGTGGCCATACCAAGTTGGGTACCAATAAATATGCCCCAAGTGGAATTACATCTCCTGCAGCCAATTGCAAGCTGACCTGAGAGCAAATCTAGTAAATGAGACTTTGGATAGCTGAGCATTGCCAGAACTATTAAGTGTAACATCTCTCACACCTTAAACCTGGTTTTTTCTGAGATCCAACACCATGGGACACACACAGAACAATGAACATGAGTTTATGATGAAGAAATCTGTCTGAGCTTGTTTGCTCTTTTGTAGGTTTTTTCAATTGTTGGATCTACTGGTGGAGTATTGGTGGTTTTCATCATACCAGGATTAATTTTGATACACAATAAACTTGGTGAACATAGGCTGCCAGTCCTGCGGGATACTGAGGCTCCTTTGCATGGTGAGGAAGTTGTGCATCCAAGGAATAGGGTAAAGTACATCCGAATTGTAGGTGGATGTGTCCTCATGTGCTTTGGCTTTCTCATATTTCTCGTCACAGCATATGTTACTGTGAAGGGCAAGGAGAATGTCTAAACTTTGGTGATTAAAGCTTTGTTACGGCCTGAAGAGTATATGAGACATGCACAATATTCATAGATTTTCAAGTTCTCACTATTGTTAAAATGGTGGTGGAATAAGGACATCAATCAGGGATTTGCAACATATCTGTGGGATAGGATTTAGTGTGAGCAATTCTACCAATCTGAGATTAGATTGTCCAATTCTGGACTATGATGTTACTGATGCTTGATTTAAGAGCACCATTTGAATAATGTATTTTAAGAAAATTTCAGAGGAGCCTAGTCCTGAGGCTGTCCTAAATTTGAGGGAAAATCCGGAGAAGCTCCCCAAATGATGGAGGTACTATTCTGCAAAGATGTTACACTACGGTTGAACCATAGAGGTACGTTCAGAAACCTATATTTGGTTGCAAGCAATATAGGATCTTGATACTATTGTCACAGACAAGTCTGACATCGTGGGTTAAGAATAAATTGGCGTGTCATGATCAGTGCCTTTGCTCACTGGACTTGTTTGCTGCATTTGATGTCCACAGATTGATGTAAATACATGCATAATACAATTTCATAGTTTTGCAATCATATACATGAAGAGGTATACCTTTTCTCTACCTTTTCTGTGATTCTTGGCATTTAGGTGCTGCATTGTAGGAAATGCTCAGATGCAGCCATGTAATTGGGCCTCTTATGGTTACCTAGTTCACGGCATTTGAGTCGTGGTACTGGAGTAGTAAGTTCACCATCTCTCCTTCCCATGTGCAGATCTCCATTTTGCCACATTGGACGTAATGGTGTAACAAACTATGTTGCTGATCTTTATTCATCACACTAATGCATTTGGGTACTAGCCATTAGCAGGATTCCAGGACTGTTGCCATCAGTGCTCTCAAATACAGCAGTGAATCAAGGTCAGGTCTCCCTTCCATTTTCATGATTCAATATTTTAGAAGGCTTATAGCTCTATCACTATGGATTATATCCTTTCCCCAATGTACCATAGATATACTCAATTGTCACCCTCTGAACAATTTGCTTATGGATACATGTACAATTGGAAAGTGGAGATGAAAATGCTAATGCACACACTTGTCCCAGTGTTAGTGGGGCTTGCAGCCAATTTCCTTTTAGTATTGGTTTTCTTTGAAATCTCTTACAGTGATAGTCCACATCTACTGTTATTAGTTTCTTCCAAATTTTCACTGGTAGACATTACAGATGTTTCTTCTCTAGTGCTTCATTGCTCCTCTTAGTCATTTTTCATACACCAAGTAAAGAGCAACTGACACATTAGACGCACAACATGTTCTGCTGTAGCTTCTGGAGGGTTGGACTTGGGACCTAAAACTCTAGTGGGTACAGGGTGCTGAGTACTAGTTTCACAATTTCCATCACTTTTCTTCTTTCTGCATTGCCACCAGGTAACAGAAGTAAAAAATAATTAGCATGCTGTGGCTTCTCCAAGTTTCAGCACAATGTTGACCAAAAACTAGATCTCAAGACTGACTGAGTAAGATGTACATACAATTTTTCACTTACTAGGATAATATATGGAGTATCATCCAATTTCCACAATTTCCTGAATATTTTTTCCCAGACTGAATCTTCAGTTTTGTATGTGACATTAATCCCATATTTGTCCATAGTAACAATTGTGCGAATAATGTCCTTGCAAATTTAAGATCTAATGCTCAAGTTGCAGATTTATACAAACCAGTTGGAAGAGTCAATGGTTTTCTTTGATATAGAAAGTTGAAGATGATACTAATGAGATTGAGAGCCATCAACAATCAATCCATCACAGTCTGAAACCTCAACAGCACACTAAAATGGAAGTCAAATGATTGTTTGGAAAAAATTTCCAACTCAGGCTCACATGCAGCAAAAATAAAAAGCTGCACCAATCAAAGACAGATTGATCATGCAATGTGTGAATACATTATCATTTAGGGAAAGAATGTTGGGGGGGGGTTGGGAGGTGGTACATTGGTATGCACAACACAAAGCAAGCTATCTACCCAACAATAAAACCCTTTCATTACCTGCCCTTACTATTGCACAGACAGACTGGTGATTCAAGCTAAATGTTCAGCATGTAGTGCATACCCCTCTCTTTCCTTTGCACTATGCAGGGCATTAACCAGAGTGGTGGAAGGGGACGAAGCAGCTTTGTTTTAGTGGATTAATCAGCAGAAGATTCAACAGAAGGGTACATCGGACTACAAGAGGACACTGGAAAGAATGGGGAAAGCCAACCACCACTAAACCACTACTACAAAAAGGGAAATGTACTATACTCATTACATCGTGTTAGCATCGTGTCTCCTCTGCTCTTTAGCTGTGGGTGGTGATGGATTGGTGGTGGTCTCTTTCTTTATTGGCCTACAAACTTCTCTGCACCATTGGCATGGAGAAAGCAGCCTTGGCTCTTTTTCACACACACTGTAAAATATAGGAACTACTGCTGCCAAGCCACGTTTGCCTTTTCTTATAGAAGGCTCTTTTAAGCAGATAAAAAGAATCTGTTCATCATCTTCCCAGCTCGATTGAGACAAAACCTCTGTGCCATTATTGGGACACAATTATAAAAGAAAGACAGAAAAAGAATATGCTCAAGTGCAGGTGAGACCACATTGCACCAGATTAGGTCCATTCTGCTTGGGCAAGAAGGGATCGATGCGCACCCACAATAATGAAAAGATGGAAGCCAGCAAGATTGACCACACGATAATTATTGTCGGAGTGCGGTTCTGTCGTCCCATCAAACCCTTGAGGAATGGATAGAGATGGACAATCACCCAGAAGGCAAAGAAGAGTTTCCCAAATAGAGGACCCCATGATTGATATCCATTGTTGATTGCATCTGAGATTCCAGCAACCACGCCCACAAGGTTGATGATAATCAATGTTGTTGGTGGAATCAAGAGGGAAGTCCACTTGAATGTGTAGAGCTCCCCAAAGTTCTCATCTTCTGAAGACTTGGACGTAACTGTGAAGTTTGTGTCGATACCTGCACAAACCTTGAGCAGACCTTGGAACAGTGCAAACAGATGTGCAGACACACCACCAATCACCCAAAACTGTTCATTCCTCCACCATTCGTCTATTCCCACTCCTGACCATCGCATCTCCAAAATACCAGTTGCAAAGATGGAGCAAAAGAGTGCAATGAACCAGAGACTGTTGAAGTCAGTAATCTGTGGATTTCACAAGGGCAGAACATTCAGTGAGAACAATAGATGAGTTATGGACATGGAAATAGTGGGTTTGGAAATAGTTGCAAATTGCAAGAAAGAAAAAGCCTGGGAATACGTACCGTGGGGATGATGAATTTTCCTGTCAACAAGCATACAGCAGGGAGGGTACAATAGGCAACAAGTGGCAAAGATGTGAGCGGGTAGATTGTGGTGTTGATGTACGCAAGTCTTTCCAGACATTTCAAGCGTCCACTATATCCATACCAAAGGGGGCAATGCCTGCTGAGACTAATTTCCACTGATCCAAGTGCCCAACGCAACACTTGATTCAACCGATCAGACAGATTGATGGGTGCTGATCCCTTGAACGCAGGCCTGTGTGGCATGCAGTAGATTGAACGCCACCCTCGGCAATGCATCTTGAATCCTGTCAGAATATCTTCTGTGACTGACCCGTAGATCCATCCAATCTGCAATGTTTCAGATGAGCCTCATTGGTAAGTATCTTTTGGCATTCTGTCTGAATTGTACCTTTAGCTTGCGGAGCAATTTTTTCCATGACATGAAAGGACATCAAAAGGACAACCTTAAGGTCAGTCAGTCAGCAAAAGGACTTCATTCATTCATTACCTCTTTTCCCCACTCCGTTTTGTCTTCATATCCACAACTGATGACATGAATTGCTTCCTTCAGAAGGGCACCTGGACTTGCCGAGTGTGGAACACCACCATTTTCAAGCAGAGTAGAAGCAACAAACACAGGAGACTGACCAAACCTCTTCTCAAAGTTCTTCAGAGACATGAGAGACGACTTCTCATCTTCAATCCCTACATTGAGCAAAATCAGAGGTTTTTAGTCCTTGACTCTCAAGAAACTGATTTCTTTTTTTCTTTTTTCGCAATAGTAATAACAATATACCAAGAGATGGCAAAAGAGAGCTGGCTATACACAATGCATCAGTTTGGAAGGAATTGGATCTTTACCCTCCACACCCTCCTCAATATCTTCAAGGCTGAAGATGGGTATGGTAGAGTCACTCCGCAGAGCTCCTTTCTTCTTGGATGACTTGGGCTTCTTGGCCTTCTTGCGAGAACCACAGCACCATGATGGGCAGCAGCTGCCACAAGAAGACTTTGGTGGCTTCCCCCCTTTGTATGGAGCTTCATACCCATACAATGCTTGCCTCCTGAAGACACATCCAGTTCCCACGTATACTGGACCTTGAATTCCATCAAGACCCTTCAAGTTGATCTGTGCACCTCAATCATAGAACATGTCAGAATGCAATTGTGGTAATCAACATACACTATATTTCAGTAAAAGAATTGTAGAGCAAATAGTGTACCCAGATACAAACAATAAGATGGGATCCTTCTGTTACTTACATCAAAGAACACAGTGTTGTGATTGGCATATCGATCATTGCGATCAATACCATCAAACCTCTGGGGAAACTGGACATAGCACACTTTCTTGCCGAGCTGGGGATCCATCATGAAGCACATGGCCTCTCGAAGCGCTTTGCTGTTGTTGATATAGTGATCACAATCAAGATTGAGGAAATAGGGTGCATTTGTGAGGACAGCTGACACACGCACCTGAAAGGCATCAGAAATTGGTCAAATATTAGAACCAGAGAGAGGTGTCTCCTACTATACCAAAACATCAAGTGAGAACAAAATGAAAGAAAATTGGTCCATGTGAGTGGTGGTAGTGGTTATTTTGCATAGGAAATGATTTCCAGTATTTGTTACTCACCAGAGCATTCATGGCACCAGCTTTTTTGTGATGGTTAAAACCAGGACGCTTCTCTCTGGACACGTAGACCAGTCGAGGAAGCTCATTTCCATCAGTATCATGACCACCACTGTGACCCAAGAACACCTGCAGCATACAAGGGTGACTCACAAGTTAACAAAGCAAGCCAGAATTCTTGGTATCACCAGCAGAAAAAAAGAGAACCATATGGGAAATTTCTGTAAGGTGAAGGAGGAGGATAAGGAGAATGGAAACAAGAAGCAGGTGTGGTAATACATTTTACCTGGATCATTCCAGGATGATCACGAGTACTGTTCCCGGGCCACGGAGTCCCATCCTGCATTGTCCATCCCTCTTCCGGAACTTTCTGAGCCTTAGCAACCAAAGCATTTATGCGGACCTTGAATTCCTCATACTCCCTCTGCACATAATACAACAGGTGATCTGCAATCAGTCCTGAGCAATTGGGAGATCTGAAACTGGCTCAAATCTGAATGGATCTGAACCTTTGTAAAACCATTGAATTATTACGGTGAATTAGCAAACCCAAAACATGCAAGTAGTGGAAGTTTTGTCACATAGTTCAGTCACCTTCATTGCCCTGCGCTCCTTCACAAACGTGGGCTGCACCTTGTCCTTCAAGTAGTCAATTTTTTGAGCGAAGTACATCTCAGGAGCACGAGGCTCAATGCTGAATTTCTTGCAGAATGGAACCCACTTGCGGGCAAACTCAGAAGTCTCAGATAAGCATTCAAATGTGAGCATCGCTGCTCCATCATCAGACAAGTAACAGGAAACCTTGTCCACAGGGTAATCAACTGACAGGATTGACAGGATGGTGTTGGCCGTCACGATGGGTGGCTCCTTTGCAGGATCCACTGTACTGACATAGATGTCAATTGATGCCAACTGTGAAGCCTCACCTTCCTTTTCATACCTGCAAAAATTCATTCAACAACAGAATTGCAGGCTCTTCTTCATAAGGTTGCTCTAGCTCTCTCTCTCTCTCTCACACAATGAATGCTTTCAGAATTGAATTCCCCTCTGTTTTTGTTCCTGAGGGTTATTCTGAGCGTGTCTCAGTTCAGCAGGTAATACATGAGGTGACAGTGCCAGAAGAAAAGACAGAAATTTTCTTTCTTATAAAGTTATTTTGAAATATCAATATTTCTTTTATTTACCTTAGTGAGAGTCTGTCCAGGTAGGTCTCTCGGTTGATAGGAAGCCATTTGGGAAACTGATCAAGAATCCAAGAAATGGCAAACCAAATCTCACATGTCACTGATGTAAGCCACAAGCCATAAGCGTTGGTCACAGGATTCAGTATGCGATATCGGAAGAAGAATGCAACGATCACAAGTCGAAGAACAATGATCATCCTGTAAGGTTGGATCTTGCTGGATGGGATGAACACCTTCCTCCACAAGGGCTGTCTTGCCTCATCCATTCTGCTCAAGAGCAGCAGACAGCAAAGACCAAGATGAGAAAAAACACTATTTCACATCACAAACACAAATCACTTCTTTGAACAACAGTTATTCTCTTCTTCAAACAATGCATGAAAATTGGTGAAAATTTGATAATAATATATTCCTGCAACAATTAAATCAACAAATTGCACATTTTCAACAGTATCAAATTAGATCACAGTCCAAAGATCCTCCTTTCTATAAATGTGATTGACTTCATGTGTACTAATTGCAAAAGGGGAAATGAGCTTTATTTCTCAGTCAGCAAGACTCCAAACTCACATCGGTAGATCAGGGCCATTTGGGTCATCGAAGTCACCACCCTTTCCTCCAGTGAGCTGCTGACCTCCCTCCATTGTCATCATCTGCATTTTCTCCTGCCTCAGCTTCCAACTATCCACCCGCTCTTTCCAGGCCACACTACCGTAGCCATAGGCAGCCAAATCCTTGGTTGGGTCCATCGGCCTCGCCTGAACTGTATTCTCACCCCAAAGAAAATAAAACATACATCTATAAAATCAGCTACAGCAGGTCTCTGGGAAATATATAAGGTCACATCCAATTACTAAGAGATGGCATTCAGGCTCCCGTTTGCAATAAGGGAGCAGCTAACAAGAACTGAAATCAACTCCTGATGCGGAAGAAGGAAAGACTAGTAAGTAGGAGTAGTCCATACCTGGAAGGTTGGATTCAAGGTATGGCAGAGGATGCACACGCTTTCCCCCATTCCCAAGACCTGGAGGAACAACAATAGCCTGCTCATCCTCAGCATCTGGAACCTGCAGAATCAGTCCATCCCACAACAGTCAGTCAATAACCCGAATCTGTAAACCCACACCATCACTCATTTCATTACAAAAACACAAAACAAAAATTCTGTAATTTCCACACAATTTGACAGAAAAAACTCCTCAAAATTGACTGATTGATCTCCTTTGGATGGCAACAAATAATGCAATTGAATAAACAGGACAACATGTATTGCTACTTGTGCAACTGGCTTCACATGATGGGATGATGGGTGGTCATACCACTTGACCATTGGTGAGCAGTGGGAATTGTGGCTGCACATGCATCATGTGGTGTGGCAGATCACGGTCATATGTGCCACCATAGCTCATGTGTCCATGCAGCATCGCATCGGTGACATGCTCCTTGTCTTGCTTGCTAGCCTCAGTGAGGTTGAATTCATTCTCCAGATCATCCACACCCTCTTCCTCTTCATCACCATCCACTCGTGGGCTCCCTGTAATAAACAAATAAAATTGTCAACAAAAAGAAACCCCATCAAGAATCAACAGCACAACACAAAACAAAACAAAAATCCCACATCACAAAAGCATCATGCAATTTCCATAAGAAAATACCACAAAGATGCTTCTGCTCTTGGTGCACACAATCATCATACTCACAATGCAAGCACAACTGCAGGCAACAGATAAACAATACACATACCTTTGTGACGCTTATAGCGGGTTTTGCACTGAGGACAAGACTGGTTTCCATCATTGCGCTCATAATCGTAACAGGGGCGGCAGACTGGAAATGCACATTCATTGCAAGCCACAAAGAGCTCACCTTCAGTGGTTAACCCAACATCATCTCCACAAATTTGGCAAATGTGGCCTTTCACATGATTCAGAGGTTTTGGCTGTAGCAGCAGCAACAACGACAGCAACAGCACCAAAAGCACCATCCGCAGCACAAAATGCAACAAAACAAAACACACAGCATGTCAGTGCCACATCCCTTCTGGGCTCCATTCAAAGGGTGTTCTCAGACTTGGGTTTCTTCACAACAATGCATCAATCAATCCATCCATCAAATCTGCCATTTTCACCAAGCCTTCCATAACAAGCCATCTCTACACCAAAAACCCATTTGCCCAAAACCTTCTTCTTCTTCCTTTCCACAGAAAAAGCATAAAGCTCTTTCAGCATTCAACCACTTCACCAAATCTCTTTTTCCAGCTTTGGGGTGTCTCTGAAAAGTTTTGAATGCGGCAGCCCGTTGCAGATCAGACGGTCGCAGTTCCATAGGCAAACCCATACAGCTGCAGACCGGCTGGCTCTCTGGGTGTGGCCACAGAGAGAGACAAAGAGAGACAGAGAGAAAGAAGGGTGGGAACGGATAGACTTACGCCTTCATTCTCTGGCCTAATCACCACAAGCTCGTTTCTGTTATGAGAGCCTGCAACCAGACCAGCATTTGCTTCCATGTCTGCGTACAGCAGCAAACGTCCTCAGCACAGATCCTGCCCCCGTGCTCCTTCCTTCCTTGTGCTCGCTAAGTCCTGAGCTTCTTTCCTAATGTTTTTTTTTTCGGTTTCTTCAACAACAGTTCTTCCTTTTTGTTCAGATTCAACTCTCACAGGAACTCTGCTCCTGCGGTGAACTTGTTTCCTCACACATTGCATGAAGGCATCCCCTGGCAGCCCTTTTGCTATGTACTACCACCTATTAGATCCTTTGCTGCTCCTTTCTTCTTATCAGATCGTCTACTGCCGCTGCTGCTGCTGCTTCCCATCCCGATACCACACCATTTCCCCAATCTCCCCTTCACCACCCACCCACCTACCTTCTTCTCCCCCACACTCCCCCCAACACCAGCTGCACAAAGCTTCCAATTCCACACCTCTGATCAAAACCAAACCACCAACAACTCACCCCCCAGCTGCTGTTACTGCTCCCCTTGAAACAACCACAACAACAACCAAACAACCCAGTAAGACTCCTCCTTGCTCTCTGCTTCTGGTTGCTGCCGATCACTGACTGCTACTCAAAGCAGCTGGGACAGAAGAAAGAAAACACAAACACAGAGGCAAAGATCTCAGATACACTCTCTCTCTCTCTCTCTCTCTCTCTCTCTCTCTCTCTCTCTCACAGAGACACAGACAGACAGACGATCCACAGATCGCAACCAACCGGTGGTGCACAGCAAGAGCAAGACAGATAGCTAAAGAGAAAACAAAAAACAGCAGCTGAGACTGGAAGCTACCAACTCCTAGTGCTACAACTTCTGACAATTTTATTACCACTGCTGCTTGCTGCTGCTTCTTCTTCTCCAGGACGTCAACTACAGCGAGAAGAAGAAGAAGAAGCGATGTCGAGAGAGAGAGCGAGATGGGTGGCGAGAGACGAAGCAGACAAGTAGTTCTTCTACTCACAACAACAACGCCCCCACGCAACAACACTTCCGTCACTGGCCTCCTTTCTCTCTCTCTCTCTCTCTCTCTCTCTCTCTCTCTTTGGCTGGACCCAGCTCATCCAACTAGGTAGGTAGGAATACAGGTAGCTTGGTAGGAAGATAAGTAGGTACGTTACGCAAGTAGGTAAAACAAGAGATCCTACTGCTCTAGGTACCTATAAGTCATGGCCAACCCACTTAGCAGGTAGATACTTAACAACAAACTAACCTATTAGGTTCACAATTTTTTACAACCCACCGTTCCCCAATGTTGTTAGAATCCAGATCATCCAACAATGTAGGTACGACAAATAGGTAGGTTGATAGGTTGATAGGTTGGTAAGTAGACAAGTGAGAAGGTTAAGTAACAACACTCTATCTATTGCTTTAGGTACCTAAGAAGTCATGGTCAACCCCCTAAATAAGTAGACACCTCACAACAAGGTAACTTATGAGTGTGACAATTTTTCACTTGTCACTTTCAGAGTTGTTACTCAGGTTCAGCTCGGCCAATTACATAGGTAAATAGGTAAGTAGATAGGTATATACAACAAGATAGCTACTGACCACAGTCACCAGGTCACAATTATTTGGCCGTCCGCCTTTGTTCTTTAAGCTCCAGCTCATCCAACTAGGCAGGTATCTAACATCAAGGTACTTACCTAGGGATCGCTCGATTAACGAGCCAGGTACCTAGCACCAAGGTACACTGGGCCAACCAGGTTTATATCTATAGTTAATAGCCTACTGGCCCTTTATTTTGCTGGCTACTTTTCGCCAAAAAGTGAAATAAAAATAAAAATATCCAAAATGAAGTGATTTTGAAAGGTTTCAATCGCCAGAAGTGTGAACAAAAACTTGTGAAATTTTTATATTTGGTTTTGAGCATGTAGCCATAAAACATACAAGGTTTATTAAATGATTTGTTCTTAGTATTTGGTTAGTAGCCAGATTTGGTTAAATCTTCCTAGATCCGATTGCCACTTAGACTACATAAAAAACCTCCTAAGAAAACATTGGTTAACAGATTCTATGTCAACTATCAACCAAAGAAAATGCCCAATAGATAAATAAATAAATAGGGTAACAATTTTTACCCATTCCTCCCTTTAAGAACCAACTCATCAAACCAGGTAGGTACTTAACAAGGAGGTACCTAATTTTTTGGAGGGCTAATTTTATTTTATTTTTTAGTTAGTGTCTTTTGGCCCGATGGAATTTGTTGATTAACACACCAAACAACATCCCCTCCCTCCCCATCAGACATTACACACCAGTTAAAAGGGCGCAAACCATGAAAATTTGTTGGGGGAAGGGGAGGGGTTTATGATATCGTCAAAAAGAAAATAAAATTGTTTTGCGGGGGTGGGGGTAAGATTTCTTCTTCATGTTAGCATGGGTTAACCCAACAGGAACTAACAATTCAAACCAAAACACAATTATCTACTGTTGTTGTTTGGAACTGACATTTTGATGCAAACGGGCCACAGTGAACCAGCACCCACCAGTGCACCATCCACTGGATGCCTGTTATGACTCAGTTGGTAACCCATTCTGTAAGAAGTAAGTCTAAATTCTAGACTGGTAGGTAACAAAATAGGGGACTCATAGGTAAGTAATAGTGTAAACATAGCAGGTAGGGGCTGTTATTTACTACTTACCTGGTTGGTAGGTAGTAAATAAAGCAACTGAGCTAATCACCATGGTTAGCTAGGGAACTGGAACCCAACAGAAAATTGTTTCCTGATCGCATATCATCCATCCTTGATGCTGCTTCACTGTTGCCATGAAAACCCGCGTGTCAACCACAACACAATAACTACCTATAGAACCGACATTTCAACCCAAAATTCACAATGATCGAAACCCTTGTTTCAACCCCCAAAACAAAACAAAACAAAACACACAGTTATCAATATAAAATCAGCTTACCAAATTATCACCTCATGTGAGTTCTCTATCCCTTATTGCATGCCAGTAGCAACTTTCAATGATGCCCAAAAGTAGTGGCGAGAAGGGGAAAAAAATGGCCCAAAAAATAATAAATTGTGTATTACACACTCTTCACCAACCCACTATTTCCCCCCCCTCCCCGCCTCTCCCAATAAATGTTTGTAATTTTTATTATATGCCTCTTGGATACCCCCAGTTTGGAACCTGACATCACTCAGTTCCCCCCGCCCCCCACCCCCCCCCTGCCCAACTCCATTTTAGAAACAGTTTACAAAAAAATTCTTTAAAAAAGCCAAGTCCAAAACTTTTTTTTTAATTTATTATTCAGTTTCCACTCCAAAAAGTAGAGTAAATTTAGTATGTTCCTAGATCATAACGAAACCAACCATGCAAAAAGTGAAGCATCCTAGCCATAGGCCCAATCGACAGTATGGATGGGCGGTATGTACCTAATGAGGCCCCATGTACATATGATAGCTTTTAGGTCCCTATTGAACACACCTATACGCCAGTCTGGAGGCCCCATGAGCAATAGGTACCTACAAATAGGCCCCTTTACTCTCTAGGTACCTAGCATCACTAGCTCCTAAGACTAAGTCAAGTAGGCACCTAACCTACTCAATATGGCACCAAACACAATAATTGCTACCTCCTTCCCTACTCGCCTACCCGTCCCACCTACATGATGTGTAGGTAGTACCTAGGGGGTTCATTTTCTCCTTGTTGATTTCTGATGGGTTTTTTTTCTTTTTTCAACTTTCCTTTCTTTGAGGGGTTTTCAGGGTGGTCTGGTTGGGTCAGAAATTGAAGGCCTTTTCTTTTTCTTCCTCTTAGTCCTGGTTTTTTCAGTTCTCTTTATGGAATGATGCAATGTTGAGAAAATGTGTGTTTTTATTTTGGGAATAAATAAATTGTTTGTGGGCACCACCACCATCACCTACTAAAAAGGTTAAAGTACACAAGTGAAAAGTTTGTTATTTGACAAAGGATTTTAATTCATGTACGGCCTTATATGGTGTGCGTGTGTCAGTCAAGTTGTTGTTCTTATTGTGGACATGGCAACAAAACAATAGTTGTGATGTTATACATATTTTTTGTGCACAATTATTCATTTGGTTTGTCACTTGCAAGTAGGAGCTTGTTGTTGTAAATTAAATAGCTCTCCTAAGAAATTCATCATGAGTAAAGATTGCCTGATTGGACAAACTTCTTGATGAATTATTTTCTTTGTGTGTGTGTGTGTGTTTTTTGATGGGTGGGGACTGGGGGCTGGGCTCTTCTTTGGGTCACTAGGTGTGAGAAACATTTTTGACCAGCTCTTTAAATATCTCCCTTTATTCTTATTTTATAGAAATTTTTTTTAATTGTTCTAGATGACTTCAGTGTATTCAGTGATCTGAACACCCATTTAACAAAGTTATAACTATGTTTTGATAAATGTAGAGAATTTGGTACAAGCTTGAATCTTGAAAAATGCATGTTCCTCATGCATTCAAGCGTTATTTTGGAATACATGGTATCTATCAGATCCAAAGAATTTTTTTGTTATTATTCACATGCTTACACCGAAAACATTCAGGTTTTCAATGGCATGGCACAATACTATCAAGGTTTCATCATGGATTTTACTTTCATTATGGCTCCCATTACTAAGCTATTACAAAATACATAAGCTTTCAAGTGAACAACACAATGCTAACAGGCTTGGGAAAAAATCAAGCAACATTACATGGATGTACCGATCTTGATTTCACCATATTGGGATATCAAGTGTCATGTTCACACAAACGCTTCTAATTGGCAATCAAGGTTATGCTAGCACAAAACCTTACTAGAAAATACGACTAGCTGATTGCCTATGCATTACGGTTATTTAACAACACTAAACAAAATTATACGACAACTAAAAAGGAGGCACTTGCAATGGTGTATGATTTTCATAAGTTTCGTCATTACTTGTTGGGTAACAAATTCATTTTTTATGTGGACCATTTGGCATTGTTATACTTGGTCCAAAACCCCCAAATTTTAAGGAGAATAACAAGTGGCTACTTCTTCTTTTGGAGTACGATTTTTCAATTATTTATAAACTAGGGACATCTCACTTTCTAGCAAATGCATTATCCTAGATGCCCAATCTCACATAAGCAAGTGGAGTGCTGAACTAAACAATGGACGCTACCTTTTTCCTTTTACAACCAGTGTGGATACATGAAATTTTCAATTACCTCACTATCGAAAAAAAATTCAATTCACTATAATCAAAAGCAAAAGAAAAAGCTAGCCTTGAGAGCTTTGCATTTTCCCTTGGTATAGGGCAAATTAAATTGTTAAGGTCAAGACCAAGTTTTGAAGTGTTGCCTTGAACACTTAGAAATACCCATAGTGCTATAAGAAATGCATGAAAGAGTTAGTGGTGGGCATTCAAAATCACAATTCACAAGATTTTAAACACGAAATATTGGTGGCCCATGATGCACAAGGATGTTTCGAATGTTGCCAAGCTTGTGACAATTGTCAATGAATGAAGATTCTAAATATAAAATAACATAATAAAATTAATAACTTCATTACCAACAAAACCCTACATGAGTGTGGGGATTGGATTTTGTCAGCCCAATCAAACCCATAAGCAAATATACCAAAAACAAATACATTCTAGTAGCAATTGACTATGCCACCAAGTGGGTAGAAACAAAGGCATTGTGCACTAATACAACAACCATGATAGCAAAATTCAATCTCACAAGGTTTGGTTGTCCCCTTATTTTAGTAAGTGATTACGACACTCACTTTATTAAAAATGCCATTGAAATTCTTTCTAACCATTTTCTATTAAAGCATACGACCTCAACCATAAGGTAATGGATAGGCCTAATCTATCAAAAAAGTCATTAGTTCATTGCTTACTAAGTTGGTAAATGAAACAACATTGATTGGGATGAACACCTACACAAGATTTTGTATGTTTATCATACAACATTCAAGGTAACTATTGAACACACACCATTTCAATTGGTTTATGGCCTTTACCCTTTGATTGCCAATAGAATACATGTTGCCCATGAACAATTCACATCTCGACCAAAAAAATTCTCCCTCTTGTATTTTAACCAGTCACATGGTAAAATTGGAGCACTTGGATGAAACCCACCAAGAGGTAGCAAATTGGACAAGTAGAAGGGAATGGAACACAACATTATGGACTCCACAAAACCACAAAATTAAGATTTTCTTTACATGGGACATAGTTCTTTGGTTTCCAAAAGGCCAAAAAAAATACACTACAAAGTTCAAAAAGTGACGGTTTGGTTCATATAAAATACAATATTTCTCACCAATAATAATATACTACTCATCAACATTGACAAGTTTGAATTAAATCCCATTTTGGTGGAACATCAAGAAGTTCAAACCTTGTCGATATTTAGGAAAAGCTCCCAAAGGATTGGAAGTTGTTGTCAAACCAAGATTAAAACATGAGGAGGACTTAGAAAACAAGGAGGATTCACAAAAATATTTTTGGTATGGTTCTACCAAAAAACAAACAACACAGAAAACCATAGTCAATTGAAAAAATCTGGTTGCTAAAACTACTAAATTAGAAAACATTTTCAGTCCATTGGATTTTGATAGAAACCAATTAAAAAGTTGGCATTCCTCATGGGTTGTGTTTTCATCCAAACCAATGAAATGATGTCGAAAGGACATGAAGAGTGCATTTGTACTTCCACAACAGTTTTTGCAATTAGCACCATGTTTAAGCACCCAAACTTTGATATAAAAGGAAGCATTATTCATCCAATTTTTCTTATTTCTTTCTAATATTGTTATGCTGCAAAAAATTGTATCAATTTCTTGTTGGTGAATATGAGAGGAAGCATCAACAAGATGAAGAGGAAGGAAAATTTAGAATCAGAACTGGGTGGAAGCCAGCCTACATCGAAAATTGATCGTGAGGAGAAAAAAATGGTAGTGACCCTTTCCAATAAAGGAAGGAATTATTTTCTGAAAGTGGACAAATTTTAGTGATGGATCACCAAAAGAAATGTTGAATGGGCTAAGCATGTTGGCATTTTCAATCTGCTTAATGTGTATTTGAGTCTGATTCAGCCATTGGTGAAGGAGCTTTTCAAAGCCATCACATGTTTCAATCCAAAAATTATCAAATCAATTGTGCAGGGAGTTCCAGTTTTCGTGACTGAAAAGACGATGATTAAAATGTTCAACCTACCGAAAACTAGTATCGCCAAGTTGGCAACCAAGCCAACCAAAGAGAAGGATAAGCAGAAAGAAAGGGAGAAAAAGGCAACCATCTTCCAGAAAATAGTTTCACCAGAAGCACTTGTCCACTGGGAAAGATGGAATTAGGTCTCCCTTCTTAAGGGAATGTATGTAGCTAGATTACTAACATTAATCCATGTAATCTAGTTGAAGGGCAATTGACTTACCTAGATGGTGAAAATTTTGATGAACTTTGTAATCTTGGCCGAACAAAAGGGTCAAGTTCAAAGGCTTGCTATAAGGTACTAGAATAATGTTACAATACATGGTATTATTAAAAAATTGAAAACATGGGGCATGTTCTTTAGTTCTTTAGTTCCCCACATTGGGACAAAGGGGTAGATGAAATTAAGTCAAAACACTCAAGGACACCTTTTGATCAATTCACTTACACAAGCCAAATAATACAAATTGTGATGAAAGCAAATTGAACCAAATGGGGTTATGGATTTCCCTAGGATTCATCTAAACTCACATGGCATGGCCTTAAGAAAAGGCACCACCATCCTCTTTATAATACATTCTAGATTTATCCATAAAAACTACATTGTAATGGCAAAAATTCCCAAAAGCCTCAAAATAGACTTTCCAAAATATCAAGGCACATTGTATTTCAAATCTTTGAAGCCTCATAACTCCCTCAAAACAAATTTATCTTGAGTGTTTAACCACATGCACTTGTGGAATTCTTTGAAAAATTTCCACATATCACACATTCCAATCAAAGTTGTTTGACTCTTATTTCCTAGGTTTTAATGGTTGAAAATCAAACTTTCAATTTGATTATTAACCACTCTTTTGGTCAGAACTTGTGTTTCAATACTCCAAATTGATAATGCAAGTCCATTTTCACAAGTTGAAAGAAGATTCAATCTGAATGAGGTTTGATTCTTTAACTCTTGCTCCAAACTTGTTTGGACAGCCATAAGTTTAAATTCCCAAAAATAGGAATGCACTTGCAAGTCTCTCTTTCTTTGCACTCCCACACATTTCCCTTTCACAAGAGAAACTAGACGCCTCCCTTGCCTTAATTCATTCTTGGCTCCACCCCCCTCGCCATAAACTCAAGTTAAGGTTGCAACATTTCCCCCCCTTAAAACAAGAGGTCAACATCTTCAATGACATTTGAAACCAATCTTTTATATTGATTATATGGCAAGGAAGAAGAAGAAACTAAGCTGCCAAAATACAAAAGTTAGTAATATGCTTTGATTTCGTTAACATTTCTTATTATAAATCACAGGCTTCATTTTAACTAATTACATTCATCCATCTACAGAAAGTTGTTAGACAAGTAAAAGACTTCACAACCGCATGCTAAACACTTGGAATTTATCATCTAAAGTTTTATTCCATGTTGTAGATTTGAATGGATGAACACTTATGTCTGGGGTTATCACTTAATTATGTACCACGTAATTTCCATTTGGGGTGGAATAAATAGTTGATTTGAGATTTGAAAAAATCCAAGGGTGCTTATCTTGGAATTTTTTGGGTCATATATTTCATGCACCGTGGATTAGGCTGTTTGAGACTATTACATGTGGACACTCCATAACTTTCCTCCAAAACAAATACATAACAAAAAAGCAAAAAGAGCAGACTATGTCTTTGCTCTTCACAAAGGATTCTTTCATCTGTGCCATTCAAAAAAAAAACACTAAAGGAAAAAACTGAATAGCAACGGTGATTTTTCTTCAACAAAGTTTGTCATTTTCCCAGAAATTTGGGAATGTTTTGGAGAATGTGTTTTTCTAGTGTAAATTTAACTAATTCTGCTAATTTTTAGGTAAAGTTTGTGTCACAAAATTGAGTGGGGGAAAAACCTTGGATATCATATGCAAGGAATCAAGTAACATTTTTAAAATTTTAAACTCAAAAATAATATGCAAAATCACTAACCAATTTACACTAGGATTTTACAAAACCCAAAATTACGTCAATTGCACATATACTGATGTGGTTGCGTAGTTACAAGTTCCACTGTTTTATCTTTCAAATTTCTGATGTTCCATCTGATCTTTTTTTTTGGCAAAATTCCAACACTTTAGTATAAAAAAAGAAAAGTTTTGAGAAGGCCCCAAGGATTTTATTGGAAAAATACACCAAATTCACCACGTTTTTTAGAATTTCTTTTAGAATTTGCCAAGTTTAGACAATATTTGTCTTAAGGTTTTGGGGGGGGGGGGTTACAAAAGTTGAGAAACCCTATATCTCTTCAATGTATCACACTTAGGAATGGCACTTAACGAGCAACAACCCTTGGGTGAAGAATCGTTCTCACAATTAGTTGTCAAATGATGCATCTCCTTTCTTTGGATGTGTCAGATACCCTGGTACATTGGCAGCTTGGACACTAATTTATTTTTTTTTTCAATGTTGAAAGTTTGAAATAAATAAATAAATTTCCAAAGAATTTTTTTTGGTGAAGGAAATTAGACCATCTTTTGAAGTATCCAAAATTATTTTGTTTTCCAACATGGAATATTCAAAATTAATTAATTATTCATTCGACATACATGTGTTGAAGCAGCCCTTGTACTCTATGGAGGTAGACAGGCTGTGAGACCTTTGTACTTAATTGCATGGGATTGAACCCTAGGTCACCTATGGTTAAAAAGAAGAGTTAGATATTCATGTGAGGGAGTTGGTAAATAAATTCAAGTGCAAATTACGTAGTCCATGCTCAAGGTTTAGCGTCTGCTCAGAGTGAACAGAATTTGCATTATAGTGTGCTTGTGTTTGTTTTCCAATTTTGTGATGTAGCTGAAGTGGCAATCATCAATTTGACAATTTAGCCAAATCTGGATATGAAAACATGTCAGTATGAAAATTAAGCTTTCTTTATATTTGTGATTAACTACTGGAACTTTATGTAGAAAGTGATGATGTTTTAAATTCTTTTTTAGAAAATTTGACAATTTAAAAACCTAAGAAAACACTTATACTTTTCCATATTAGAAAATAATTTGCCATCCACAGAGAATTTGCCAAGGGGAACAAAAAGGAAAAACCCAAAACTTTGCATAAGTTTACAATTTGGGTTGCGGCCTTGCCTTGAATTGAGAACCAATTTGTGTGCGATACCTAGAGATCTTGAAGTTATACCTTTTAGTCTCTTTCTTGAATCCAATTCATTTTGCATTTACATTAGTGAATCTTGTAATTATTTATTTAAAAGAATAAGTGATGTAGACCTACTGGCGATCATCCATAACAAGATTTAACCAATTTTGCTAAACAAAATTATGAAAATAAAAACATTCAAGCATTGTTTGAGTTTAGGGTTTGACTACCTCATGGAACCTAATGTAAAACCAATCTAAATAACAGTCTCTTTGTCCCGTGGTCTATTTTATCAAGAGTCTACTTTGTCATGCAATTATTCTTATTGTTGGGTGGTTATATGTGGGTAAGGGTTGGGTATATGGAAATTTTTGGGCAAATTTCTCTGCTTGGCAATGAAAAAAATTGGAAAAAAATGCATATCCCTGTTTATTTTTAGTGTAAAGTCGACAAAAAAAAACTCCATGTACCCAACTCGGAACCTAAGGACCTAATTGGACATACACATCTCACTTAGATCACATATCAAGCTGCCCTGGATCTCATTCTATGTGCAGATGAAATGTGATCCAAATATGCATTCTACTTAAGGACTAGGTAACTGGCGAGAGGCTATTTCTGGTTACTAGATATAATTGAGCTGCAGTAGTTGTAAGATTATGTACAATAATCAGCAGCCTTGAGCCTGTTACCGGACTTAACCTGTTTCCCATGAGCAGCCAATGGTCCATCACCTGCGGGATGGGAGTTTTTGGCTGGGAACAATGTTGTATTAGCATGGTCTGCACACATGAGATATGAGTTATAACTTGCATGCCACCAAGCATTGGAGTGTTGCCATACCTCTGGAAACCAGTTATAGATGAATGTAAAGAACATTAGTTATGTTCGATATTCAGCTCAAGGTCACTGGTTACCAAAAATAACCTCAGCCCTTTCCAGCAACCAGGAGCTTCTTCTTGCCTGGTTACCTCTGGTTCATATTCTCCAGGTATTATTGTGTGGAGATCTTTTCTTGGGTCTTATAAAATTATTTGTCAATAATAATGCTAAAAATAATATTGCTTAGATCTACTTCTAGAATCTTGTAACATGCTTTGTGGAATGTTTTTAGTACTTATTAGGTACATCAGATCCTCTCAAACTCTCCAAACCACAATTGGAAGCCAAAAGAAAAGTATAATATCTCTTGATTCAATTGCAGAAATACAATAACTATAGCCAAATGGGATAGAGGGGTGGATGACCATCTTGGTAATTACGTTTGATTAGGGGGGGTGCATCCAAGGTTTTTTTAAGAAGCATTTAAATTTTACATAGGATAATGTTTTCAAGGATAGATATTGAAAGATTTAAAAAAAAGAAATTTGGGTAGTATAAGATTGAGGCCTATTACAAATTCCTCCTGGACCAACTAGCCTAGTAATGGACCAACTAGTAATGAATATAGTAAGCTAAAGTGTGGCATGTGCAATTGAGCACATATTGTAAGGTAATTCAACAAAGTACATGTGTTCGTGTGAAACTCAATTTTCTTAATGTTTTTATTTTATTTGTCTCTAATTGAATTTCCAACAGGAAAATTACTCAAAATTCAGTAAATCCTGCACCACAAGTCTAAAAACTATGAAACTACCTTGGCACACCCATATTTATTGAGGGCTTTCCAAGGATATCAAGGGTGCATCCTCAATTTTCTTAATTTTTGACTTCTATTGAATTTCTAGTGGTGAAAATATTTCAAAATTCAATAACACCCACATTGTAAGTCTAAATATAACAAAATCTCCTCAATGCACCCTTACTCATTGACGGCTTTCCAAGAATATGAAGAACATAAAGCCATGTGATTTTGGAAATCTGAACATGACAAAGCAAAAAAAAAAGTTCTTTAACAATACAAACAGCTATTGAATTCTTAACCAATTTTGGATTCAATAAGTCAATTATCCATAACCTACCCTTGGACCCTTGTTGATAATCGATCATTTTCTCTATATGGAGACAAAAATGACATTTCAAACTTTGCTTTGATGACATGTAACAAACATGCAACAACATAAAGAGCTTAATGCATTGAAAACAAAATCAAATATGAAATTGGTGTGAACTACATTAAAATTCTCAAAAATCATAAGCACAATGTTGTTTTTTTTCTTAATTTTAATTTTTTTTGTCAAGAATTATACATAAAATGTGAATAAAAGATTATGAATTTTAGGTAGATTTGAAAAGTTTGAAACTTGAATAATTATTTTTTTAAATCAACAAATGGTGAAGATTTTATAGTTAATAAGAATATTTCAAACAAATTAATACATGTCACAAAATATGAGAAATTCTAATTATGTTTCAAAATTGAACTTATGGATGATTTTTTGCATGAAACTTAATGAAAAAAAGAAAAAAAAAAGGGTTTCATACATCTTATATAATTTCCAAAACAAAATGTAATTAATTCAAGGTTGTTTCAATAGTTATAGTAATCATACGGTTTTTCTTCTTTTTGGGTGGTGAAGGGATGTGATTGGCTAAGCTTTAGGCTTAAAATGTATAGGTAGAATTATCATCATTTAAACCTTAAAAAGTAGTAGAATTTTTCTGGTCTATGTGAAGTATGCCTTACCTCTGAGAATTTTTTGCCTCAATAGGGGAGGCGTTGGACTATAAGGTTCTTCATCATAAACCACAGCTGTGGTTAGTCTAACTCACTCCCAACCTCACACAAGGGATAAGAGACTCTTCTAACATTAAACAAATATAATTTCAGGTTGATGTGGACTTTCATTCATGTCCATGACATTAGTTGCCTGAAGCCCCTTTGACTTCATTGCACAAACGAACCCCATTTACCTTCGAATGGAAGCCAAGTGTCTCACTCCTCATGCACATCACCAAGACATTGGTGTTGTCAAGGCACCAAGTCCTTGCCTTGCACTAGTTGCCGGATCTTAGGCCATTTTCCTAACTTCCTATCAAGGCACCAAGCACTTAACAATGTGTGGCACTTGCCTGGGCACCTTTTGGGCCAACATACATTTGCAAGGCACTTTCCCATGCATTCTCTGACCTAGCCAACACCCTAAAAGCAGCCACAGTGAACCAGCACCCACCAGTGCACCATCAATGATGGATGATATGTGATCAGGAAACAGTTTTCTGTTGGGTTCCAGTTCCCTAGCTAACCATGGTGGTTAGCTCAGCTGCTTTATTTAATACGTATCAACTAGGTAAGTAGTAAAAACAGCCCCTACTTACTATGTATAAACCATCTACTTCCCTAGTAGTCCCCTATTTTGTTATTTACCGGTATATATGTTAGACTTACTTCTTATAGAATGGGTTACCAAGATGAAACCAGGCAGTAAGTTAGTTGAGGGTCATCCACAACTGAGTCATAATGGGCATCCAGTGGATGGTGCATTGGTGGGTGCTGGTTCACAGTGGCCCCAAAATGCTAGCATCCTCTTTTGGCACAGGTCCACACTGCTTGAGTCCTCTTTCATTGCAACCTTTGGACGCCAGGGTGAGCCTCATTGGGTTCGCCCCAAGCTTCGCCCCCATGTCACTTCGGTGTGCCTCATCAAATGGTGATGACACTGCCTCAACCAGTGAGGCATGTCACTTACCCTCAGTAAAATTTCAGACTCAATAGAGGATGGCACCTTTTATGTAAGGTTCCTCTGCTCCTCTCAAATGAAATCACAACCATACATTTCTAAAGAAAAATTCTCCCAATTCTTGACACCAGGTAAGGACCTGAAATGGGGCTGTTCTGGGAATTCTGGTCTAGCACCACCTCATGGAGGGCCCAATTCCCTGAACAGCCCCATTGCTTCACAGCCTGTAAAGTCCAAATATTTCTGGATCACTTCTGTCTTCAGATCTTTGCTAATATGGATCTCATTGTTGATCCAGCACATCTCAAAGAAATCCATCGTGGATTGAAGTACACAGCATAAAGAAGTTCCACCTTGAAAGGGATTTCACAATTGAGTTGTTTACAGAACCCCCTAAAGTGTGGAGGAAGGGCTGGTCCAGAAGGATTTATGTTGTTGGAGGGCATGGCAATGAGGCCACTAGGAAGGGTTTATGTTATGTGAGGGCATGGCAAGGAGGGTGGTCGGAAGGAAGGGGATATGGTGTTTAAGGGCATGGTGATGAGGGTGGTAAGCAAGAAGGGGTTGTGTTCATGAGTGCATGGCAATGAGGGTGGAAGGTAGGAAGGAGTTATTTTTGTTTGGGGGTGGTAGCTGCCCAGGAACACTATACCCTGCCTGTCCTTCTTCAACATAAGAACCTGCCTGACATAATCTGAATCTGTCAACCCTGGGCCACCTTGTGGATTTCTAATGCACCTGCAAAACACCCAAAAAATAAAACTCAAAAAAGTCAGGTTTTTATGCTTGCCACAGTCAATGTTGGCTGCAGACCCAACTTTGAAACTTTGACTGACCTCCAGGTTGAGCAGGGTTTTTTTCCCTAACATGCCAAAATTCACAAAAATTTCCAACCTATATTTTCCAAGTGTCACCCCCCCCTCTACCCCCCCCCAATTTACAAGTTTGGCCTATGGATCAGATAAATTGGTAAGAGTGAGGAGTACAAAGTGTCATTTGTAAACAGCATAAGTTTTTACTACAAGTTGTTGCACTCTGAGAGTTCAACAATCAATCGATCAAAAAAGCCACCCATGTGTAAGTTTGTTTTCATATAAGTGGGCCATTCATGCACTCATCTTTCTTTGATCATTGGCATGAGAATCTCATCTATGAAATTGGGTGAAATAAATAATACTACAACTTACTTCTTATGCATTTGAATTATAAGGCCCCCAACACAGGCTTTCAAAATACCTAGTGATCATTTCCACTCAATGTTTGTTTTATTTTAAGTCGATAGGATAGGTAGGAAAATAGGCGTTTACTAAGTAAGCATATGTAAATAGATGTTAATACATAGGTAAGGGGTAGTAGATTGTTAAGTTGTTAGTAGGTAGATAATAAAAATTAGCAACTAAGCTAACTATAGAAACAGGAACCTGATGAAAAAGTCTCCTGTCCATCCATCATCCATCCATCCCTCATGGTGCACTGGTAGAGTTGTTGGTTCACTTTGGCCAGGCTTTGAATGATCTTGATAAAGAATCTCCAAATTATGTTTTAGAGGAACACTGACTAATGCCACCTCCAGCTAAAACAGCAAATTATCCTCATTTTAGGGCGATAATTTTAAGGGCTGATGATGAGTGGGAATTGGAGGACAAAGGAAATAATCGGATTTGGATTCCTTTCATGTCTTTGTTTGAGTAGGATGCCAAGTAAGCTGCCTGGGACCCAACTACTGACCATCTTTGC
Source organism: Sphagnum contortum (assembly GCA_963920785.1). NCBI lineage: Eukaryota > Viridiplantae > Streptophyta > Sphagnopsida > Sphagnales > Sphagnaceae > Sphagnum > Sphagnum contortum. The sequence goes on along the minus strand of OY987294.1, from coordinate 9,504,777 downwards.
ATGAGTGCAAGGGCCCCCAAAGTAGTACTAATACTCAACATTCCATCTAGTAGTAGTTCACACTGCGGTTGGGGTTGGTTCAAATTATAGAAGAGTTGGGTGTTGGCCCATGGGTTGGGTGTACATGCAATCGGACGAGCACAACAATAATCAGTTCGATGCCCACAATGACAAGATACCAAGAATCATTTTGTGTTGTTGTAGAAGGCATATAGTTGACTACCCTCTTCATTGAGGTGTGTGGGGGAGGTGTGAGGGGTGGACAGAAGGAAGGAGGAACTCAATTTGCATCTGTATTATTTGCTTCAGCTTTTGTGAAACATATTCATCATTCCAAGGGGATGCTTCTATTTTCCCCTCTTTGAAAATGCCAAATTGGGTTCTGCACATTGTAAGAAGTTCTCACCTGGGGACATCATTTTCAACAGTTACACACAAAAAAAGGCTAGAAAAACTCACATTTACTTTACACAAGAACTTTATAACAAACACAAAAATCCTCAAATTTTTCACAAACAGAATCTGATTTTCCAACACCAACAATCTGCACACAAAGCTAGTTGTCATTGATTATTCTTCCACTTCCCTCAGCAGATACAAAAACAGAATGGTTTGAGTTATTTGTGGATTACAATATTGTAATAGTCCATTTGAGAAGATTCTGTACATCAACAGCTCAAGTGTCAGAATTGAGATCCAATGTTCCAGAATAATCCACATCACCCGGATTACATACTGGAATGGGGTGAAACCCAGCCCATTCCAGAAGTTAAGAAAAGGGTATTAATATTGTTGTCTTACCCTTTCTATTACCCTCTGGAATAGGTTGGAACTGGCCTATTCCAGAGGGTAAATCAAGGGTGTCAATATTCTTGTCTTACCCTTTGTCGTACCCTCTGGAAGGGCTGGAAATGGCCCATTCCAGAAGGTAATACAAATGGCATCAAGCCCCCCTTCCCCACTGGAATGGGCCCTGTCCAAGGCACATATATCTGGGTAGGAACTAACATGGGTTTCGCCATTTAGGGGGGGCGAGGGGAACGGGAGATGCTAACCCCCCCGCCCCAAATCAGAAAAAATGAAAACCTTGCAACAGAACAGCGCGATTCTCCGCATGGCTGCACTGTCAGGACAATAAAAGGTGCCAGACAGAGCTGGGGGGGGGGTGGGGGGCGGGTATTTTGCGTCTCACAGAGAGGAGGGGAAAAAAGTTAAAACCATTGCCAAGAAAACCAAATACAAAAGGCAAGTGTGGAAGGCCATTGTTTGGGATTTGCCTAGATGAGGAACTGATAAATCTTGGACCCACAGCTGATTGAGTTATGAAGCAACAATATCAATGAGGTAATCAATTTGGGAGCAAAGCAAGTGCAGACACACTAGCAAAAGGGTGGGACCAAAATGGGGGGGGGGTATAATTGCCAATTAGAAGAGCTAGGGGGGCTAGGGGGAGCTGTGGCATGTGTTCATTGTGACGGAGATTTGGCTTGTAGCAAGTATGTTATTTATGTACTAGTAGTAGGTACCCTACACAATTGTGATTGTGATTGTGCTTTATTTTTTGGGAGGTTGTGAGGGTGCTATATGGAACACTAGTTCGAAGTGTTTTGTTGGCAGCAGCAGAAGACAAGAAAACAAATACCCACCTGTCTGATTGTGAGGCATAGTGGGAGACGGGAGAAGTGGGGGTGCCGGGGGGAGGAGGCAGAGTCTCGCCTTTTTCCTGGTGACTGCAGCTACTGCATCATTCACACTGATTGGATGCTCTTGCACCCTCATTATTGATGGAAAGAAAAAGCCTCGGAAGCCTTGCCAGAATTATTTGGGCTGTCACAACTCCAATAGGACGAGGGGAAGTAAAGTGGAACTAAGTGAATGAAAGAAAAAAAGCACTGAATGAAGTCACCCACTTCACTTAGCTGTCTTTCTTGGCTTTCTTTCTTTTACTACCCCTCCCTCCCCTTTTTGCCCCCCCCCCCCCCCCCCCCAGCTTTGCTAGGAAGCAAAGAAGGCTACTTACTTTTCTTCTTCTACTTAATTGGTAATGGGTATGTGTGTGTATCTAAGAACTACAACACCCCAATACACCCCCAATAATGGGACTGTTCTAAGCCTCCTAAAACTGCTCGTTATCCAACAGTGCAAAAAGTTAGGCACTAAATTTGATGGTGAAGAGCTCTTGTCAGCCCTGCTGCCCTTTGAAAGTGAAAGGGTCTGACCAAGACTCAGTCACAAAGAAATTTCATCAGGTGGAAAGAGATAAACGTGATCTCATACACCCAATGCAGGATGGATGATAAGTATGTGAACAGGAAACTTTCAGTGGATTCATGTCTAACCCAGTGCTAACCACAGTGATTAGCCATGTACTAACCATCCACATGTATCTACCTACCTACTAGGATCCAACCAAGTGCCTTTACCTACTTACTCACCTACATAATAATAACCACTTACATTCCCTACCTATTACACTTACCCACTTATATAGGTAGTACTTACCTAATAGTGTGAGGTGAGGGGTAGGAGGGTTTACCCCATAGGTTACCAAGGTGGAACCTTGGTAACTCAGTTGTGGTGAATCCATACCTGAGTCAGAATGGATTTTCAATGGTGCACTCAGACTGGTGGGTGCTGGGTCACATAGTTCATTTTCTTCACATGGAGACTATAGAATTATTTATACTAGTGTTACCCGTGACCTTTGGACACCCATGGGTACACCACTCCAGCCACCCCGAATGCTTTGTTTGGTCGTCATAATCCGAAATTTTCCTAAAATAACACTCATGGGTCTCACCATAAGGCATTTATATCTCCATAGATAAAAACAATATTGTGATTTAGCGCAGTGTGGTCTCGATCGACGTTGTGCAAATATCAAAATCATCCATGTGTACCTTCAGGTTATCAGTCCGAATATTTAATCCCTTACCCGATGGGGGTGAGAAAACCCAAAACCCTAGTTCTAACATTTTGAAACTTGGTTCCCCAAAGTTTTGGAAATTTCTAAAAACACATTCCTTTATATAATCGTCGGTTTTTTCGATAGTTGGGGGGGGGGAGGGGGGAAATTTTTATATCCGCCTCTGGTGCGGTGGGAGAGGGCTTACCCAATAGAAATGATGAGAATTAAGAAAAAAAAACCCTCAAAAGACTCACCGTCTGAAAACGATTATCGAAACTTAACGGGCGTTCTTGGTACAGGTCAAGTCAGTCAAGTTTTCAGAGCATTTTCCGCGTCCTCTGGACAAAACAGAACCGACACAGAGTCCAATTCTGCCGCATAATACGACCTAAATTTGTATAATATAATATAATGTAATTAATATATAAGATACTGTAGGTAGTCACCAAGCAGGTCTGGCACTAAATAATAATGACGAACAAAAATACAAGGTTTTTGCGAAATTATTAAGGTGTACTTAACAAGTAAAAAGTACACCTTAATAATTTCTTAATGGTGATGCTGAAATCTTAGGAGAAAATGTAATAAATATTCGGCATCAAAGTGCCAAACCTACTAGGCGACCATGGGGGTGTGTGTGTGTACAATTATTTTTAAGAGAAACTTATTATCCAAAGGAGTGCCTGAATCCAGGAAACTTGTAATAGAGCAGACCCGCCTACTTTGGTTTTAAAAAGCTTCAACCGACGTATAATTTATCTAAGAGAGCTTGAATCTAGGAACTTGTAATACATTCAAGTTTAATTTGGTTTTGAAGGCTCAACCCATAAGTTGTCTGCTTATCTAAGAGTGCCTGAATCCATGAGCTTGTAATAGCAGATTCAAGTCTGGTCTGGTTTTAAAACCTCAACCATCTCATCTATTTATATACACATATATTTATGTTTATGTATATAACCATTTATTTATTTATACCCATGTTAACTTTTATGGGATCTATTGAAAGAAACATTTGGGGATTCCTAAAAAGAAACAAGAATTTGTATTTTTACAATTGGTGCTTAAGAAAAAAAACACTAAGTTACTTTTGTTTTTCATCACCTTGGCTATTCCAACAAAATATGGTTTTCCCTAAGATATATAGGGCAAACACTAAATAGTAGCAACAAGTTAAATGCGGCATCAAGTTTGACACATTTGCAATACAATGCCCAACACAAAAAAATTAAATTAAATTGTACCCACACAATGATTAATGATGTAAAGGTCTAGGGTTCAATCTTTTTCTCAATTTTTTTTGCAAACAATTGAAATGGATGAAAAAACACATAAAACATTTAAATATATATTTTAAGTTAGTTGTCTTTTAGAAGTAATTTCTTTGAGAAAAATAAAATTAATTGTCAATCCCAAGCAAGTTGCCCTAAGGAACAATGTAAATTCCATGTGAAACAAAATGAAATTCCTAAGGAATAAATGAAATACCCTAGACAAAAAATTGCACAAGGAGTAAGAAAAGTTTCCCATGGAATAATGAGTTTTCTTTGGGAAAAAACCCAAGTTGTTTTCTTTGGGAAAAGGCCCAAGTTCCCTGAGGAAAAGGGCACCTTCTCCAAGGAGCAATGAACTTTTCCAACGACAAAGCCTAGTTCCCTTGGGGAACATATTTTCTGAATTTTTTTTCATTTATAACTATTTCATGTTGGTTTTTATATTGGCTTGTGACCTATCATTGAAAAGGTTTCAAGAAGGAATACAACTTTATGCCAAGAAGCACTTCAATCATAATTCATCTAAAAACATTACAAACACACAAAAATTCAGACACAATTTTTTTCCTTTGAGGAACATGATTGCTCTCTCGGGCAACTTAAGCCCGTTCTCCCCTGGGCACATGGTTATTCCATGGAGCAATTTAAGTTCCTTCTCTTCAAGGACATGATTATTCCCTAAAGAAAAAAAAAATTTAAGTTGTTTTTTAGGGCAACCTATGTTTTTTTTCCCCAAGGATTTAATTGTTTCCTAAAGAGAAAAACATTTAAGTTATTCCCTAGGGAAACTAAAACTTGTTCTCACCAAGGACATGATTGTTAGGGAAAAGTGGCAACTCCCCCGATGAAAAGCCAAAATTATTCAAGGAAACATAAGTTTTGAAAATTTTCCCCATGGTCATCTCATGTTTATTTTTATATAGGCTTGCAACCTATCATTGGAAATGTGTCAATGAGAGTTACAAATTTGTAGTTGGAAGCACTTTAATCAAAATTCATATGAAAAAGTTACGATCACACAAAATTTTAAACACATTTGCTCCCCATGGAACACGGTTGCTCCCTTGGGCAACTTAAATAAGCCCTTACTCCCCTAGGTACATGGTTGGCCCCCAGGAACAACCATGTCCCTTGAAGAAAAAAGGTCCTAAGTTGCCCCAAAAGCAACCATGTTCCCTAGGAACAAATGTGTTCAAAATTTTGTGTGATCGTCACTTTTTCATATGAATTTTAATTGAAGTGCTTCCAAATGCAAAGTTGTAACTTTCACGGACACCTTTCCAATGATAGGTTGCAAGCATATACAAAAACAAACATGAAATGGTTTTCAATGAAAAAAAATTGAAACATATGTTTCCCTGAGAAAATTGTTTTTTTCCTTAGGGAAATAATCATGTCCCCAAAGAGAACAAGCTTAAGTTACCCTAGGGAGCAACTTAAAACTTTTTTTCCCCGAGGAAAAGGAGCTTAAATTGCCCTAGGGAACAATTTAAACCTTTTTTTCTTCGAGGAGTAATCATGTTCCTAAGGAAAAGGAACTTCAGTTGCCCCAAGGAACAATTTAACCTTTTTTTTCCTCAAAGAGAAAAAGTTTAAGTTGTTTTCTCCCCCAAGAACGTGGTTGTACCCTAGGGCACAATTAAACCCTTGTTCCTTCGAAACATAATTTTCTTTGAAATTTTTATTTTCAAGCAATTAACTTTTAAAATTTGCCCTTGGGCAAATTATTTTCATCCTTTTTTTTGTGGATGAAAAAAGAATTAAAGAAAAAAACTCCCAAAAGATTATCAATTGTTTTGTGTTGTTGGATTAGGGAGCTTTGCTTATGAACAAAATCAAATCTTTGTTTTGAACAAGCAATTTTAAATTAATATGCAACACAACTAATAATCAACAACGTTGGGCAAGTATGGAAATATTATTCAAAATTAATCCAACTCTCACATCGGCTCTTTCCCAAACAACCTCAATCATTGCAACCTCAATTATGGTTTCAATAGCATTACATTAATAAAACAAAAACCTCCCATGCAAAAATGTTCGTTAGTAATTCAAATTTCCAAAATTAAAATATATATATATAAACTTTCTAAGCATTTTTATTACCACTTAAGTTTTTTACTAACACAAATTGAAATCACCCACCTTGAATTCCAAATGCAACTTCAACTAAACAAGTCTCAAACAATGGTAAAAATGCACCACGAATTGCGCAAGGTTATTTGCAACACCATTTTTGTACAATTGTTTTTTGAATCATTCAATTTGTTCAATTTAAGTCAATAATTTAATGTTTTAAATTGTAAAGTGCAAATTTTCTCCATCAACAAAAACTAAATAGTCTGATTGATGCAAATCCATTTCCAAAAAACTAATGAAAAGCATTTGCTACTAATGGTTATAATGATGCATTGAATTTTTCTTAAGACATTGAATTCACCATTATTGCCACCTAATAATTTTGGTAGGTGGTTGATAAAATCATATAGTAGAAAAAAGGAATTTGGAATTTAAATTGTGCAAAAAATATGATTAGTGCAAAAAATTATGATTTGCCAAAGGATGGATACCATTAGATTTAGAATTAGAATCTATTGCATCAAAATGCTAATGCAATCATGGGGTTGAATTACATGCCCTGGTTGTTGTTGAAAGAATCCAACCTTTAGAGACTAATCTAATATAATCCACAAGTTTGGAAATGGCATGCTACGTTTTACACAACCCTCAAGAGATCATAGGCGTGTGAGCCCAACAACCTCTACAACACAAAGAAGTCATCCAAAGTAATTCAAAATGTAAGAATCTTGAAATTTCAATATCCATAGATCTTGCTCCTAAAAAGACATTAGTTACTACAAAAAGTTTACACTACTAGAATTCCAAGTTTTTCAAACTATGCAAGTTGATTGAATAATCATGTTTAACCACACCACATTTGCATTTTGATTAAAGGCCAAGGTCTTGAAAGACATGGGTCTCTTTTAACCATTCAATTTGACTATGGTGACTAATTTGACCATATGTCAAATAAACCATCCAATTAACTTAAACCACAAAAAACCCCCCTAATTAAGAAAGCAATTGTTTTGATTAATAAGGTTAATCAATAGGGCCATACAAGTACCATTGGCCAAAAAAAATTTGTTGTAATAAAAAACCCACCTATATTTCCATGTAACATGTAGGTATCATTGGTCTTTTAGTTATGAATGTTCATGATTTAGTACTCTTTGGCCATTTGCTCTCATTTGAGGAAATTATTCTAATTACTACAAGGGGGAAAATGAAAATAAATTAACTATTCACCAAGGAAATCCATGAAGGCTAAATATACTAATAATTAAGTTATTGTCATTGAAAATATTATGCAATAACTTAAGAAAAATAAAGTATTTTAATTTCAAGGAAAGTTAATGAGTTTGCTTTAAATTTACCCAAAAAAATACTATAATTAACAAATTTTATTTTCCTCTCAATTATAGAAATTAGCCAATTATAAAATTCTGGAATAAAATCTTTATAAATTATAATAATTAAGTTGCTAAATATTGGAGAAATTGAATAACTCAATTTTGTAATAGTTGAATTACTGAAAATAAAAATCATTAACTTCTTTCAAAACTCTAGTAATTAGATTACTAAAAATTACAATAATTAAATTATTAAAAATTAAAATAACTAAAATGCTAGGAAATATTATCATTAAATTCCTGAAATAAAAATAATATAATTAATCCATGAAGTTTATGGTAACTAAACTATTGGAAATGATTAAATTATTAAAATTTATAATAACTATACTATTGGAAATATAGTCACATATGAATGATGAAATGACATGTATTTTGTGTCATTGAAATATATTTGAAATTTTAAAAGTACAATGTTTGCCAACCAACAACCATAATTTTTTCATCATTATTCTTTATCCTAAACCCAAACTCTTGAACAAAGTTTGAGTAGCCAAAAGTGTTCCTTCTCTATTCAATTCATTGCCCCTACCTAGGTATATTAATATTAAATTTTGAAAACACCAACAAAATTTCAAGCCCAAACACAACACCATTGATGTCAATGCAATCATCATATACATTTGCCACAACTCACCAAATTCTAGACTTTCGATGAAAGATAACCTTCCACCCTAGTGTATTGGCATCACTCCAAAAAAACACATGTTGAACTTCAAAGAGGGGGAAAGCAAAAGGTTCATCAAATTCATGCAATGTGTGTTAAAATTTGCAAGTAAAAAGCCAACATCCTCTCATTTATAAGTGGGATTGTTTCTATTATCACTCCCATATTTCACCCATTCGCATCAAAATAACACTAATGGTGTAAACATGCCTAGATTATAATCTAATGATAGGATTTCCTTCAAAATCCTAGCACATTATATCACTCCAAGCACATTGTCTTCATTTTCTTGGGACTATTAAAAGATAGATGCAACCTCAACTACAAGAAATGTGTCCCTTGTTCATTGATTTTTTTCATTGGATTTTGAGTGAATTCACTAATCCCATTGAATGAAACCTAATGGGGAATTAGTGGATTTATTGGTTCATTGAACATGGACTAGTGAGCTATACCCACATTTTGTAATAAGGCTCACAATTATAGGTAGCTAAGAAATCAATATGATCATCAACACAAAAGTGGTTCCCATACACCTTCATTTTCTTGTATTTCAATGTTATGAAACTTGGGAGAATTGAAAATATGATGAGATCTTCATCAATAGGCAAAAAACTTGCATCTTGATGGGTCTAAATAGATTGCCTAACTCATTTGGCCATGACATCAATATTTGCAAGGTCTAGTGGAAATATGATAAGTTGGCAAGATGTAGTAAGGTCCAATAACTATGCATTTTCAAATTCCACTTTCCCAACATGAGCCTTCCAGTTTTTATATTTCCTACAACAACCATAAGAACATACACATGAAGTAATAGCATACACCAAATGTAAAAGCATGAAAATGCAACTCTAATTTTAAGGTTCCAATCTATCGATCGCAACCATAGAATGCCTCAACATGAAAATGTAGTTGGATAATTGCACACTAAGGTGGACCAAAAACGGTAGATGAGGAAGTCTTTAATTTTTCCTTTCGCAGGGTTTTTAACTTGCTCTCATTTCCTACCTACCAACATGGCTTATTTGTAGGTGTTGATCAATTTTGCAAATTACATGCGTGACATAGGTTGTGCATGTGTGAGCCACAAGCGCATGCTTTGTAATTTGAATTATGTAAGCTTTTAGCATTGAGGTTGTGGGTGCACATATGTCCAAATCTATTTCAAGCCTATGTGTCTGATCACATCACCCTTATTTTGTAAAGCAAATTATTGTTCAAGCGATGTCAAGTGTTATGCCATCTACCAATGGGCACAATGATTATAACAAGAAGGTAAAGAAAGAAGGTGGGAGCTTTGGTATTAGTCTTAGTGGGAAGGGTTTTGTAGCACCATTATACGTTGAGGTTTTTCCATTGTTCAATCATAATGGAAGTTCTTCATATACAAGAATTTTTTTTGCAAAGAAGTATGACTTGTGCTCCATTGGTTTGAGTCCAAAACAAATTCGGATACCAAAGGATTGTACAAAAGAAGAGATTGAAAAGTGTTTTGGCCCTATTGTGAACAAGAACAAGTACTGTTACACTGAATGTTTAGATTCGGAACTCATTGCAATGATAAAAAAACTCTAAATAATTATGCTTGCATTCTTGATTCACATGACCTTGTTGTGTTAGAAGATAATGGGAGTCCTTAAAATAAGTTTGGAAATTCTCTTCTTATACAAATTGTGGTTAAAGTCCTTAATGTCCATTATAAGTTCTATGGATGTTTTTGACAGTCTCCTAGTATTCCATCAAGCCATGATATAAATAGATATTGTTCATGGCAATTGTGAGTAAAGGGTGACTATTGACAATAAAATTATTTCCATTGTCCATTTTTTTATATGACCCCACAAGTAGTCAATATAATTGTAGGTGCTTCTCTAAGCTTCTAGAGGAGTCCATTGCATAGTCTGGTCATTATCTTTTTCTTACATATAATTCCACAAGTTGTGAGCGAAAGTCCCTGGATATTGTATGGACTCTTGTAATCTTCCACAATGGTCCATTAGAGAGTCCTTTCATTGTCCTTTCTGTGTACATGACACCACAAGTGGTGAGCAAAGGTCCATGGATTCTATATGGACTCTTCTAATCTTCCATAATAATCCATTAGATAATCCTTTCATTGTTTTTTTTGTGTACATGACTCCACAAGCAGTGAACAAATATCAATAACAAGATATTATGGATTTATAGGTCTACATAAGAGTCCACTATGTACATTTTCTCCATGTACAAACTGCACACATGTATGTTTTGGTTGAACCAAGGAATCCAAAAGTAGTCAATTTTGTACAAATGCACATATATTTGTATAGATTGATGGAGTCATTTAATTGTTGGTGAAACTCTAATGTTTGATAGTAAAGATTTCAAATGATGTTGGATTAATTGTTTAAAAGTATGCATACAAATGCATTCATCAAATTTTTATGTTGCAACTAGTCACCTAGCTCGTCTAACTTCTTGGGCATTTCCTATACATTTCAAGAAAGATACCCCAAGCCCAAGTGTGGGTAATTTTCATGTAAAAGCACATAAGCATTTAATGGTGAAGTTACAAGTCTCGACAATAAGAAAGTCAATGACTAGCTGGTTGTTGAAAGGGGTCATAAGGCACGTTGCAAAGGTATCGGACAAGATTGTGAATAAGGATGTGAAGAAAGGATTGTTGCTTGGGAATTATGATGGTGTAGAAGTGGAGGAATATAATGCAACAAATTCTAATACAAATGAAGATTATGTGTTGCCTTCATGTCGCAACCCTAGCTTTAGGCTTGCGACCAAGGTAAGGGGTTGCAAGGTTGCAAGCCAAAAGGAAGGAAGCTCGGGAGTCAAGGCAAAGGCATTGGAAGGGTGTGGGCCAAGAGGAAGCCTGGGAGTCATCACATACTCCCGGGAGTCTAAGGAAGGGCGAGGGAGTGTGAGGGAGTGAGCACTCACACTCCCAAGGCAACTCCCATTTTGGGAGAGGGAGTCCCAGTGGACTCCCAAAATTTCAGAGGGCGAGTTGAAGGGTCAAATCTCAATGTATTGTTGCGCTTTTTATACCGTTGGAAAGCTCTTGAAACGTAGATGTCCAGAATGGGCTCGCATTGCTCATTTGGACATCTGAAACATAAGTTATGGGCAAAAGAAGGGCCGGGAGTCAAATTGGCAATTTGACTCCCGACCACTAAAAGTCGGGAATCGACCTCTTCCCAACATTTGATTTGAGAGTGCGACATGGCGTTGGAAAGATCTCGATGAGGGTTACAACTTTGCTTCAGACCTCGTCACGATCGGACTCTGCAGTCGAGAGTTATGAGCTCCCAAAGTCCCGGGATTCCAACCGGGACAGTTTCGGGACTCCCACTCGGGAGTCCCAGGAAAAAAAAGCCATTTGGATGTAGCCTCCGTGGAGAGCTATAGAGTATACTATAAGGGGGAAGGTGGTGGCTTCCCCCAAGTCCGGGCCGTGGTGAGTTTTGTGTGTCCGTGTTGCCCATGGCTCGTCCTAACACCAAAAGTGCTTCAACTATGCACTAACCATTTTGTGTGGGTTTTGTGCAGGCCCGTTTGAGTGAGTAAAGCTTGTCAACTCTTCCTAGTCCCATCCCGGAGCTCCAACACGACCCTCTACCCTTCAAAGTGTTGTGAGCTAGGGAGCGTGTCCCGACTCCTCCTTCTTCCGTTGTCTTTCACTTGGACTCACATTTGGGTCCTTTGAGGAGTTGGGAGTGCGTCACTTCAAATCACCAATATGTTGGTGAACCTACTAGTGATATGTTGCAAGCTACCAACATGGGGCAATTATGAGACGTGGAAGGAATTGTCACCCAAAAAACTTGCATGAAAAAATTGCAAGTTTGATTATCCTAAGAAACATAAGCATAAGAAGGTTCTCATAAATGAACGTGTGTCTTCTACAAAAAAACTAGTTATGCTACTCAGGTTAATTGCAGGCATGGGTCCCAAAAATTAAAAAAATAACTTCTACAATTTTTCACGTTCCTTGGAGATTTGAATGCAATTATAAGAAGGGTTCATTTATATCTTTAGACTACCTAAGTTGTACAAGTAGTGGCATTATTTGCAAAACATCATATTTTAAATAATATGCAAAGTTGATGAACCAATTTTGTTGGTTTTGTTTTCTTTGATTAAATGTGCCTAAATGTCTAGAGGTGCTGAAAATTTTACATTTCCATTATTGGGAACTTCTAGTATAATTATTTTTACATAATATAATTTGGATTAAATGATCTTTGGATTGGAACTAAATACTTGACCAATTTGTTGTGTATAGATTTGTTCTCTTCAAAAAACATTTACAAGTCCATTATTAAGTACACTTGACAACCCAACATGTGAATAATGGCAACCAATTGCAAAGGTATATCAAATCCCAATATAATTTATTTGTCATAATTTTGTAAAATGAATGTGGTTTTGAGGTTTTCGTCAATTTTTTTTTTGTATGTGTCAAATTTCATATTGAGAGCCAAAATATCATAGTTGTCAATTGTTAGTTTCAACTTGCTTTCATAAAAATGAATAATTCATTTTTCCCTATGCTTAGAGAAACAAGTGGATCATTTCAATTTAAGTTAAATGAACTATATGCCATGACACTGAAAGATATGTCCACAAAGTGAAGTTTCATTACCTACTACACTAGGCATGGAAAAGGTATCATCAAGGCATAGATTTAATTTGTGATTCATGGTCAAAAATGTGTTGAAGAACACCCCTACAATTTTTTGCAACCTGCAAGTGCTTGATAATTGCATACCACGTTTTTGAAAGTAAGGTGTCGATAGGGGTTATTTAATTACACCTTCTTTAGATGACCAACTTAATGGGAATTTGTTTGCAAACAAACAAAAGGTAAGTGAAATTTCCATTTTATGTGCAATAACATCTAATAAAAAACATATGATGGACATAATCCTTTTACTTTTGGAGGGTATTTTGTTGGTTGTTGGTTCTTGATATTAATGTACTACTATTTTGCTATTTATTTGGTGTTTTTTCTTTCACTTCTTTCCTTTCTTTTTTGAAAAAATTATGCTTATTGGCCAAGATGGATTGTACAAGTTGAATGGAGAGGTTGGGGATCAAGTGTCATGTTGTTGCCATTACCCTCAAGGGATTCTACAGATCTCTCCAAATAATGGGGTAGATGCTACTGGAGAACAATTTGTTGCAATAGTTCCAACTGCCAATGGTGGAACCCATCAAAAACATCATTATCCATAGACTCTTCATGAAGTCATGACATTAGTTCAAGGTGTAGCACATTGTGGTTGGGGAAAGCGAGTTGATATAAAAGCTAGTTTTTTCTTCTGTTGGTTATAAAACAATTGTTGATTTGAAAGTATATTTTTTTCCTAGGAGACTTACTTTTCTCCACTGTTCTTTTTTTGTGTTTTTTTTGCTCTATTCTTTCTCTTAAAGTTTGTTGTTATGGTCACTTGACATGTGGTTTGAAATTTGTCAACCTTTTTATCATGTCAATTCACAAATGATAATCAAGTTGACTTAATCCATAAGGATGGAGAGTTCTCATTTCTGATAAAGAGATATACTTTGCTATCTTTTCATAGGTTTTCTTGGTTTTTTTCAGTTTATTAGAACATCACTCATTGGTAGGATTGACTAGATGATGACTTTCTTCACCATACTTGGTTTATGTCTTAATAGATGGTTTAGGGAATGATCTTAATAGGGGGAAAGGAAGAAGCAGTTCGTTGTAGCTATTATAACTACCATCTTAGCTCGAGTTTATGATTTGGCAGCCTTTCAACACCAATTGCCCATAGGTGCAGGTCCTATATGGAATACAAGTCGTAGCAGGAGAAGTGTACACATAAAATAACTAAATCATCATGTTATAGTAAATGGATTTTACCATCCAAATTTCATGAAGTTTTATAGTAATAATTTCATCTTACTTGTCATTAGATTTGGGTAGTCTCATGATTTTTTGTTTTTTTAACTTGGGGTTGCTTTCACTTCTCTCATTACAAATTCACCATTGCTCTTCATATTACTATACTATATGTTATGGTTTCAAAAATTTATTACTTGATGACTTTGCTCTTGCCACGAAACCATGCAAAGGAAACTAAGACCCATTAAAAGATTGGTATAACCCTTATTATAAGGGATACTCATTCTAGCAAGTATAGTTTTAAGGGGAATATGAAGGTAGAAATGTAGATTCATGTCATGAGGTGGTGAAGAGTTTGTTGTGAACTTTATTTGTTTTGTGTATGACCCCATTCTATACATTGATAGGGGTGTCCTTGGCTTTGTATTCTTTAAACTATAAGTATTGAAGCTTATTTTTGCAAAAATATTGAAGTGAAAAAGGAAGTATTGTTTCCCTATGTATTAAAGATGATGGATTGGCATGGCAACATAAAGGTATTTGGGAGTTTATAGCCCATCTATCTATATAAGAACATAAATGTGCCAAAGGGTTTTGTTATGATTGTATTCGCTTTGTTTCAACATTGTACACATGAGTTTTGAATTTATTTTCTCTGTAAATGATTCTTTTTTTATATGGTATAAGTGCATTCAAAAGTAATATCAACTCTTAATGAAAAATTGAGCTCCCATGAACATGTACAAATGAAGGCTCCTTAACCAACTTCCTTGCAGAAGCAAACAACTTTGTGTAAATCTAGTATCAAAGAAAACTATACATAATCACATCAGCTTAGCTTGGACCTTTGATTTCATGTAGTTTTCAAATTATTGATTCAATCTATGCTCATGCAATTCTTAAATGTCTTAGAGTCTTCTTCTACCAACCATGACAACATTCCCTTTGATACATTGTTTAGGGACTATCCATTCTTGAGATGAATAGATTGAATAGGTAATTAATTAGGTGTAACATTGATAGAAATGCAGAATGTCAAGGTTGCTTGATATTCTATCGATTGTGACAGATGTACCTGATGAGTTAATGTAGTATTGTTCACCATTCTTGTTTGGTGGGAGAAGAACCTCTCTTTGGTTAAAAGAAGACTATTATGATCCTCAAAGGTCACATTCTATAATTATACCTTTTATAAGATCCATTTGTTAATGTATTCCACAATTAATGATATTTCTTAGCAAGATTTTGAAGAGAAAAGGACAATTCAAAACTCCATAATTGATGTTCACCATTAACCATTGACTATGAACATTTGTCTCACAATGTATTTGAGATCTATAGAATGCACAACCTAGAACTTTCATGGTTCAAGTATTATCCTCTATGAGTCTACATTGGAGGGGGTTTATGGAAGGACCTTGTTCCAAGCCTCCACCATGCAGCTTCCCAATTTGGCTTGGGAGAACACCAATTCCCTTGAGCACATTTAGAATCGCCTCTCATTGTTCATCTACATTTGTTGCATTACTATTAATCACATGCTACAAAGATTCAAGCATCAAACCTTCTCAAATAGGATCATTGTTCTCCACCCTTTCCCCTACATACTTGTCTTTGAACATTTGCATGCAATTTGTGAATTCATTCAATATTTTATATACACTTTAAAACCACAATAAGCATATTCTTGTGTTAGCAGAACAAATAAGCTATTTTCATCAAGAACTAGTAATGAATGTTACATGTACTTGGAGATCATAGATAAAACCAACAGTATCATTCAATGGCACTTTCCATTGCATGCCCATGATGCAATGCAAGTATTTAGCCAAGTCCAAAAGAAAATCTATGCGGACATTTTCACAATAATGCCCATAATGCATTACTATTATCCATGTGGGTACATATTCTTAAAGGGCCAATGAGCCCACCCTAAAGGAAACACAACATTGTGCACACCTGGATCAAGGGTTGCAAATAGTTTGCAATAATTTTAGATTCAATATTGAAATGAGTTTCCTACAAAGAACACTAGAGTTAGATGGAGATGCCTATCAAACCGGTTTTGTTTACCCATTTTCTCTCCTCCTCTCAAAAACTTGTCTAGAAAAGAATGTTATTCAATTTGTTATTGTAATTCTATTATGTAGGAATGAAGATATACCTAACCTCGTCATCTTGTTGAGTCTGGACCTTCTTTCCTCATAGATTAGTAACGATTTATTGTTAGTCCTTCTCTTGCTACACTTTTAATTTGGAATTCGAACCTTCTTTAAAGTTTGCTCTTATGTAGGTTCCTCTTGTTGTGATGGTCCTTCTTGTTGTTGTTACAAATCGTCTTGCTCCCATTCCTCTTCAGAGTCAAAAACAAAATCAGACCAACATGTTCACTCGTACTTGCCTCTCTTCTAAGCTAATTGTTTCAAAAGTTTTCTCAAACTTAAACAATAGAAAAAATCTTTGAAAACAATAAGAATAATAAATAGGAGATGGAAATGGTGGACCTCTTTCTTGAGACCTAGATTGCAAAGGCAAAATGTTCAAAAACTTTTATTGTTCTCTTTGTCTCTTTTGCTTTTATTCTCTTTATTTTTATAGTCTCTCTCTAGATTGTTTTTGTAACTTTTCAGCAAAGTTTTTTTTTACGCTCATTTTGGAAATAGAAAACAATAAAACTTGTTTGCAGAAAATAAAAACGAAGAGTTGTTATGTTCTTTGTCGATTGCAAAAATGTCGTCATCTCATTTCGTGTAATGACATCTCATTTTTCATTTTAACATTAGTGTCTTAATGACTTATCCCTTTCTCTTGTTTTTTAACACTTGTCAACTTATGTTTGAGTTCAAATTAACAACAATATGGGCTACATTTAATGCTTGCTAATTTAACAACTCTGTAGATATGACACTTGGTTTTTTTAATAAAACCTCTAATTTTAATGACCTGGTGTTATCTACATTACATATTTATTCTATCTTGTGTTAAGTCATCAAATTGACAAATTTTTATTATGATGTTATAGACATATTTAACCTATAGTCTATTGGTTGTGATATTATGTAATCACGGTTCTTGAATAATATCATAACTTATTGCTTCATCAGATTCATTGAGATTTTTCTTAATGTGACTATCTGATGAATATTTATGATCTCTAATGTTTTTTCATCTTTTGGATATTCATCAGATTTCTCTTTTCTATGGTCAGAATATGTAGACTTTAAAGATTTATAATTCTCTAAACTTTAAATCCCTTTCAATGTTTAATCCACATATTTGTATGGTTTCAATTTATTTATATTGACCAGTACTAGGTTTGGCTCAAAATTGTTGACAAAAACAAGAATAACAATGTTATTGGGTAAACAATATTATACCTTGAATGGGCTAAACCATCTTTTCTTGAATTTGCCTATGACGTGCTCCCATGCTCCTTGATAGACTCAAATGTGAGTTTAAAGTGAAACATCATAAGAATAAGGAATTGGAACCACTACTAACTAGATGTGGCCAAGTTCACTTTGTATTTCACTCAAATTTGAGTGAACTAGGACAGATTAACTACAAGCCAATCATGGTAAAACAGCTTAACTGCAGGTTAATCCCCCAGTGACCGGGGACCAGTTGCTACGGATAGGTCAATTAAGCTAGTAAAACAAGACGGAAACAAATGATGTCCAAATTCAGGTGGAAATTACACCTATTAGTTAAATCAACTTACAACACTAGTCAATTAAGAGGATTTTTTCACCTGGTGTAATTAATTAATTTAAATTGTTTTTTCATATTGTGCTTAGTTAATTTAGGAAAGTTATTTCACAAATTATGCTAAACATACTACCTGCTTGGACACATGTCATCAGCAAAGTCTTCCATTTGACAACTGAATTATGCAATACAATCTTGAATCAGGGACATCCATGTCATGTCCTCACACAGGCAGGCATTGCAACATTTCTGAGTTGCAAGACTTGTGAGAACTACAGATCCCAACACAAATCATGTTGCTACAAAAATTAGCAATCATGATAGCTGGTTGGTAGTAGTAGTACTTGCACCTGTGCTTTGCCATACTTTTTTGTTGCATCGTGGAAACAAAAAAAATGATAAATTATACCACATCTTCAGATGCAAAATCTTGTACACTGAAACGAAATTGAGCTAGAAAAATAGAAATTTGAAACTATTTCATCATCAAATGTGATGTTAATAATCCTCACATTAGACTCACGAAATTCATCTATGAGCCAAATATTCTTCTGCGTGTCTGCTACTGTAGTGACCTGCTGGACCCTTTCACGCTCCAACTTCTCCTTCTTCACACTCTCCTTTGCTAGTCGTGCCCACATAACATCGACATGAGCCTTGAGAACCTTCTCCATCCGCTGCCCCAATGCACCTGAGAAAAATGTAACAAAAGTATTAGAACCTCCCACTCACATGATTCCCATCCTCTTACCTCTGATTTAACAGTACATGAGGAACACACAAAGAGTTCTAGCAGATAACCCATGCCCATCTGGTTGGCTAGCTTAGGAGAATTGTTGATGAAATTGCCACTGGCCATTACCTTCCATGCGTTTACCCTCCTTGGCAACTGGCACTGCCACCATAACAGTCATTTGCTTGTGCAACTCCTTTTGCATGGAAACCAACTGAATAGCACAAAAACCCAACCAACAGACCGACAACGCCAGCCAATTATTCTCAATAGGGCTCCATGTTGAACAGCAAAAACTGAACTTTAGCACATATGTGCAAGAATTTGACTAGCAACTGTTGCCAAAAGAAAAGATGAATGCACCTTGAAAAAATTGTTGATATATAAGAACCTAACATCTATGACTTCATGCACTGTTGATCAGAGACTAGGCAGTTCTGGGCACACTAATTCGAGTAACCTACTAGATTAAGGGTGCACAGATGCAAGCAACAAACCCTAAACGGAGCTCGGCCGCTGTCATGTCCACCGATCTGTCGAGAGACGGGCGTGTAGACAGAAAAGCATGCCGATGATTCTCGCTTGCAGCAACAACAGCAGAAGTCAAAACCAAAGAGAAGCTCGACGAGATTGGGTGGTAGCGGGTGCAGAAGAAGGAACGGTGATCGCGGATGTGCGTGTGGAAGAGCCCGACAAACTCCGCCTCATCACCAGTGTGCTCGGAGTAGAATCACTTGTGCTACTGCTGCTATGTTTCTCGATCGCATTCGCACCTTTCTCAGAGACCAAATTGAGCACAGCCCAGCGCATATCCCGCTTCCGAGGTGGAGTTCTAGGGTTTCGTCCAGGGAGAGCAACCTCGTGCCTCGCCGTTCAACTAGGAGGGGGACCTCAGGGGAGGACCCTGCTACAGCTGAAAGCGGCAAAAATTAGAGGACCGTGGGGGGAAAATGCAGGAAAAGTGAAGAACAATTTGTGGGAGATGAGATTCTTGTAACAGAAAGACAAGGTGAAAATGTTATAGGGCTAGAAACAAAACATCAAAGAAAGGAAGAGAGCACAAAACCTCGACAGTCGGAGGAAAGAAGCCCTGTAAACAAAATCAGGAAAATAATGCAGAAAAAGGAACTTTGGTCACAAAACACAAAAGGACACAGAAAAGACAGGGGAGAGGAGGAGTGGAAAGATGA
Source organism: Sphagnum contortum (assembly GCA_963920785.1). Taxonomy (NCBI): domain Eukaryota; kingdom Viridiplantae; phylum Streptophyta; class Sphagnopsida; order Sphagnales; family Sphagnaceae; genus Sphagnum; species Sphagnum contortum. Next base: position 9,484,958 of record OY987294.1, on the reverse strand, counting down.
TGATTTATTTGAGCTGGAGAGTGCGATTCGCATCTCCTCGGCCTCGATGACGCCGTCGCGGGAAACATCGATGGACTGAAAGAGCACATACAGCTCACGTTCCTTGGCGTCGACATAGCGTCTGAAGTCAAAGAGGTCAATACGGCCGTCACGATTGGAATCGCATACATCCAAAAGCTCCAACGCGCACTTGCGTCGCCCTGGGAACAACATGGCAGCCAGCCCTGCTTCGATCTGCTCATGGTCCAGGTAACCAACTTGCCGCTGATCCAAAACCACAAACAAATGCCTCACTCATGCTTCCCGCTCTTCCTCGCTCTCCAACACATCCCCGAGTTCCACTCCTCCTCCTCCTCCTCCCAACACCACCGCAGTAGCCTGCATCTCCACTTCCACCATTCCATTTCCCTCCACCACCCCTGACTCCCCTCCCTCCCACAATTCAGTCACAAACCTGTGAACGCAACCCCAGAACACAGAACCTCTCGGAGAAAACACCATGAAACACGAGCGAAGTGGCGAAAAGAGCTTGAAGAGGAAAAAAAATGATGGACTCTACGCGCTACTTATGTCGCCCTAAAAAAGAAACAAACCTAAACCTAGTAAACAAACTTCACCCTTAGTAAACATGTACATCATATAGTGAACCATTTTCACCAATGAAAGTAAAAGCACTGAAATTATAGTGAACTAATTCACTTTTATGGTTCCACAGTTAAATAGTCTAGTGAACTACACCCCACTTTCCTAGTAGTGAACATGCTCCTTCACTTGCAACACTAGGGGGGGTAGAGGGGCATGTTGGAGCTCTAGGATGAGACTAGGAAGAATGACGAACATTTAATCACTCACACGAATTTGCACAAAACCAAACAACAAGTTGGTTAGTGCATAGTTGAAGCACTTTTGGTGTTAGGACAGGCAAATTCGAACTCACAAGATTCACCACAATTCGGACTTTGGGGAAGCCACCACCTTCCCCCTTAAATTATACTTTGTGGCTGCCCATGAGGCCCACATTTAAATGACATTTTGTCCCGTGACTCCCAAGTGGGACTCTTGTGACTTTAAAGCCCTATAACTTTGCATGCAAACCTCCGATTGAGATGAAGTTTCAAGCAAAGTTGTAGCCCTCGTTGAGAGCTTTCTAATGGTATGTCGCATGTTATTTGCACACAAGGAAATCGGGTCAATTCTTGACTTTTAATGGTCAGAAGTCAAATTGGTAATTTTACTCCCAACCCTTCATTTGGCCATAACTTGTGTTTTAAATATCCAAATGTCATACAAGCCCATTTTAGACATCTAGGTTCCAAGAACTTTCCAATGATATAAGGAACTCTTCAAGCCATTGAGTTTTGACCCCTGCAATCGCCCTCTGAAGATTCGGGAGTCCACCGGGACTAAATCTCCCAAAGTGGGAGTTGCCTTGGGAGTGTGAGGGTTCATTCCCTCACACTTTCCTACATTCTTGGGAGCATGCAGTGTGACTCCTGGGCTTCCTCTTGGCCCACAACCTTGCAAGCCCTTTTGCCTTGGTCACAAGCCTAAGGTTAAGGTTGCGATAACCTAGATGTGATTTTTTTCCCTTAGGAAACCACATAACATAATCTCCAAATTAGAACTTCTTTTTGATGTGTTTATGTTGACTTCACAAAAATCTGCTCCATTGGTTTGCTCCAACATTGTTATGAACCTCCAATCTGTTCTCCTGTAACTTCTCTACTTTTGTAATTCTTGTAGTTAGTACTTTGGTGGGTTTGGCATCTATGTGGTTTCCACTACTAACCAATATAACATATTATGTTGGCACGAGAGGATGTAGACCATAGACTAACTAATAAGGTGTGTATCATGTTGCCACTTTGTAAGTTGTCTTGTATGAAAATAAAATTATGGACAAATGTTTATCCCAGTTTGTTTTATCCTCATTGACTAACTTGGTCAGTAATTTACCAATATATTTGTAAGTAGACTTTGCTTGTCCATTTTCCTATGGATAATAAATAATAGAATTAACATGTTTTAACATAAATTGTTTTGTAATATGTTTAATTGTTTCATTGATGAAATGTATTCCTTGATCTGTGACTATGGTTAGAGGACATCCAAATTTGGTCAAAATATACTCATACAAAAATCTAGCTATAAAAATTGCAATATTAATTTTGAGTGCCTTTGCTTCTACCTATTTGGTTGCACAATTTGTAGCTACTGTAATATATTTGTTCATGTTAGTTTTCTTGCTAATTTAATTGGACCTACCACTTCATAAAAGGTTCCTCTAGAAATGTTGTTACCAATTTGGTTAAACTTTTTGTTTTTAGCCCTCCAGTTCTCTAACAAGTGTCACAACCTCTCCAAAATTCATGAGTATTTTTTAATAGAGTTGGCCACCAATAACCTGCATCCAATTTTTTTTTTGCAATAATATCTGTAGCAAAATGTCTTCATGCCACTCCATGTAGCTCCTTAAGCCAATCAATTTTTTTGAGGTGGTCATACATCTACACAATCTATTGTTTTATCCCACTTTTTACATTTTCCCCTCTTTTAAGTAAAAGGTTTTGCTTTTTCAACTAACTTCTATTTATAAGCTAAGTTTAGAGTTTATAGCATTTGACCTATCTCTAAGTACCTCTTCACTTATTGCATCCATATAGGTTCTATAGAAAATAATGATGCTTCTATAGTTTGATTTGGGATTCCCAATGGTTTTGAGCTATTTGGTAATGTAGATAAAACATTAACTACTTACCAAGCTTATAAACTGTTATGAATTCATATTCTAAAAATAATAATAGCCAGTTGGTTATCCTTCTAAACACATTTGGTTTATTGACTAGATATACAAAAGCCATGTGGTCTACATAAAAGACAAATTTGTTTCCCAAAAAAAAAGTTTGAACTTATGTAGAACATAAACCATTACTAAGGTTTTTTTATACGTAGTAATATAATTATGCTCTACTTTACTTATTACTTTAGAAGCATATACTATAGGTTGGTCATACTTACAAGTTGGGTTTTGTGTGCTAACATTGCACCTATTGCCGATAAAGATGCATATGTGGGCACATGGAACTCCAGTTGCCAATTTGCAAGTATCAAAATTAGTGCTTCCATATATCTCCTTGATTTAATCCCAAGCTTTTCAGTCCACTTTGTGATCCAGATAAAATCTTTTGTCTTCCTCGTCAACTTTGTGATTGGTGCCATGATAAAGACAAAGTTCTTAAGACAACATCTATAAAATTGAGCCATACCATTAAAGATTTGAATTTGTTGTGGGTTTGTAGATACTAACATATTAACTATTGCCTAAACCTTCTTAGGGTTTGGTATTTTTCCTTCCTTGGAAATTATGAAGCTTAAAATCAATCCTAAAAATACCATAAAGGGACATTTTTATGGGTTAAGATTGATTTTGTATTTTTTGCATTTTTGACAACAAAGTCTAAGATTCATCAAATGAGCTTCCATATGACTATAGACCATGAAGTCATCTAAAAATATTCTCATGAACTAGTCTAAATACTCTCTTAAAGCTATGTTGATTGTCGTTGGAATGTTGGTGGCCCATTTTTGATATCAAACGACATCATCTAAACAAATGATCCCCAATCTATTATAAAGGTTGTTTTGTATATATCTTCAAGGGCTATAGAAATTTGATGGTATCTTGAGTATCCATCTAAGAATGAATAGGCTCCATACCCTATTACAATGCTCAATACTTCATTAGAAAATGGTAAAGGATAAAGATTTTTTTTGCTAGCCTTATTCAACTTTCTAAAACTTACACAAATTTTTAGTTTTCCATTCTTTTTAGGTATTACCACTATAGATGATAACTATGTAGCCTCCTCTACTAGTTGAATGAATCATGCTCTTGATAGTTTGTAAATATCATATTTGATAGTTGCAACGTAATTGGGGTTCAATTTGTACCTTCCTTAATGTGTTGGTGGGATTGAGGTGTCTAACTTAATTTTGTGTTGAGCTAACTTTGGAAATATACCTTTCAAATCCTTATAAATTGAAGTAAACACATCTTTGGATTCCTTGAGTAAGGTATGAAGCTCCTCATTTGTTTCCTTTGTTAATTGTGCATTAATTTTGATGCACTATGGATTTGCCTTTGTGCCAAGATTCAATTTAACAAATTGCTATTCAATCAAGGTCTAACATGCTTTCTAGAGATTCTATACCTAAATTTTGGCTGGTGTTTCATCCATTTCAAAATTAATTTGGCTATGATGATAATAAATTTTTAAATATACCTTATTTTTTAGTGATGTCTTCGATCTGACATTAAATTTTGTTGTTTTTGTTGTTGAAGCCACTACTTTTGCCAGTACTTGATATGATATCTCTTGTTCTGGTTCAAATTTTCCATTGATTTTGATCTTTACAACTTTAACATTAAGCAATGAAATTATTTCATTTGAAATAGTGATTTTGTTAATTGAGAATAACTTTAGTTCTATTTCAAAAATTAGATCTTCTTCTTCGTTTGTTAAACCTTCCATCAAGTCATAACAAATAAATACTTGGGGCCTTTTGGTTTCTGCTCCTAGTTTCTTGATTGATATTGTTATGACTATTTTGTTGTTTTGAATAATAGTCACATCACCTACAAATTCTTCTACAAATTAATGGAATGCAAAAAGTCTAAATGTGCCATACTTTGTCAGATATCTTGCCATTATATCTGTCATTTATCAAAGGGAGGAGGTATAATATTTTAACAAGAAGAGTGTTATTACATTAGTGAGAGTAGAGAAGGGGCAAAAGGTAGATTTGGCACAAATTATATTTTATAGTTTGTGTAGTGAGTTGGATCAATGGTATAAATATGTTTAGGAAAATAAGGGGATAACAAATATACATGTCAATCTACCTTGGTATTGGCAAAAATCTTTCAATATTTGATTATGCATCAAAAAGAGAATCCAAAGAAACCACCAGCCAAGGTTAAAAGAACTAGGGAAGATATGTAGATAACACTTGAAAAAAAAAAAAAAACCTACAACAGACTCTCCAAAAACTATTTTTAAGAAAAAAAATAAAGTTGAAGAAGGAGGAGCCTCGGGGTTATGAGTGAAGAGCGAACATGAGAGCATAGATGTAAGGGCACATAAAATAATGAAGGGATGAATGGAACCATATGTAGTGCTAACAATGGTATGGGTAGTGTCAACAATAATACAAGTAGCTGGATAGACTATATAAGTACCATAAATGACATTTCCATAGGAGAGATAGTCAAGGGAGCAAAGGTAAGGGGTACCACATATGACATCTCCGGGGGAAAAATAACCAAGGGAGTAGAAATATGAGGTACCACATATGATGTCTCCGCATGAAAGACAATTAAAGGAGCAAAGCTAGGAAATTAAAAGGGAACATGACACAAGGTTTCTACAGGGTGAGGAGCATTTGCACTTTGATGGGGATGTATATGAAGATTGGTTGGAGGTCACTACAAATCCACAACATTTTCAAAATTTACAATAACATTTGTAATAACAATAACAATAAACACAAGAAGGTCTATAGGCTATTGGATTGCAAACAGAGGGAATGGAAACACAACCTTCTTTTGAAATGTTTAGACCATCAAAACTACATGTGCCAGTTAGTAAACCATAATATATAACATGATTTCCATTTGAATTTGAGTTGGGGAGCATGATGGTGCATGAGATGGGATCATTAGCAAAAGGATCCAAAAATCCTACGACACAAACAAGTTTATGGAAGTATGTGGAGGAGGTAGCTACAGAAATAATGCAAGCAAATAAGGCAATTGAATTATTTTAAACTATGGCAATTGTGGATATGCATATGGGGAATTTGACTCTAGAGGTGAACAATTTGAATAACAAATTGGCTACATGGGAGAAGGAGAAGGCAATATTATAGGAGGAACTAGATAATAAGAAAGACTTATAGAAGAAGTATAAGCATAATGTGGAAATCTGAAAAAAGAACATGGCAAAGGTTGAGCAAAAAAATTAAGTGTTCATTAAGAAACTACAAAATGAAATTGAATAGCTCAAAGGTAGCACAACATGGCTGAAGTCACAAGATGAAAAATTGCAAGATTTAAGGCAAAAGTCTAAATTTGGGTAACCATAAATAGGAAGTGGATAGAAGCATTATTTCTTCATAAGCAACAACAGGAGGCTTTGGGTAGTCAAGTGAAACATTGGTTAAGGAAAGAAGGAGGAGAATGTTCTAACATATTTGGAATTGGTAAATCTATCTATTGTAATATGAAGACCTTAAAATAAAGATAACAGAAGAAAAGAAAGGCAAGTCGCTAAAGGAACATAAAGAGTATCAAAGGAATTTGTAGCACCTACAAACATAGTTGGAAATGGCACATGAACAAAGAAAGAATCTAGACCCAATCGGTGTCAAGAAAATACTAGAGGATTATGAGCAAATGTTGCAATACCATACCCTAATGAGGACAAAGAACAAGATGAAAAATTCTAAGGCAGAATTTGAGGAATGGTGGGAGATTGCAAAGGAATATTTTACAAAGGAGTTGGAGAAGAATCTGAGTCAACATAAAGCTAATGAAAGAATTTTGAAATACAAGTTAGAAACTTATTAAAAAAAAATCCAATTTTCATTTATGGCAATCCAACAAATATTGAGGTATTGGCCCAAGATGAAGAAATATAAACATGGCATAATGGAACAATTCATGAGGAGGAAATGCAGACTAAAGAACCATAAGACCTTAAAAGTGGAGTAGCTTTGAGAGGAGGAAATACATATGGAGAAACCATAGGACCTCAAAGGAGGGGCTTAGGAAGATAAAGAACCATGGATAATTAAATTCAGGAACAAGAACAAGTGGAAACTATTCTAACAACAAAAGAAAAGGTATCTAAAATACAACTTTAGAAATAGAACCACAAATTGAGTTAGTGGAGGAAGAGGTCAAAACTATAGAGACATAAATACATGTTAGAATTGCAAAAGTAGAAGTGGGTACTGAACCACTAGTTGTTATACATGTTGAGACTAAAAGGACTATCATAGAGGAGATAAATGTTTAGCAGGATACGAAATACTTGCATTTCATTTTTTGTCACTTTCCAAGGATTTCAAGGACAAAATCCAAAGTACATAATGGGTAATGTTAAGGGGGTAGGATGATTACATGATTTGGATGGACATGGACTGCTCATGGAACATTGTTATTTGAATTTTGAATTCTTGTTCGTTTTGAATCATGATGATATGGCTTTGGACTACACAAAGAAAGAAGATATGGGGAAGAAAGGAGATGATTCTTAGACACATTTTTTAGGAAATAGTGAGCAAAGCTATAGGTTTTTCATAGTAGCAAACCACAAATTTGGTTTTGATATACTCCAAATTGTATTTGTTATTCTGATTTCATTTTAACAAAACATGGAATTCTATTGTAATTATGATTTAGTTTTCAGTAATACAAAGAAGCACAAACTTTTGCAATGATTTCTATGTTCATATTGTTGTGTGAATTTTCTATAGTATTAGAATACGATGAAATAAATTGTAATAATGTTTGTAGAGTTTTTTACAATGTATGCTGACGTGAAAATTTTGGTTATAGGGAATAACCATGAATATGGTGTTTTACTAAATGGCAAAGTTAAGTGTGTTGAAAATCAAGGCAAAAACAATGAATGTATGCATGTGAAGTGCAAATATGTTGTTACAGTAGTGTTAAATATCCTACAAGAATCAAATTTCACTTCTACCAAGTTGCAACTCATGTAACTTTGACATTCACGGCATATAAATACAATGAGTTACAAGCGTCCTTTGCAACTCAAAATTGAGTTGCAAGGCTAGTTGCAAACCACCATTTTTTTTCATAGTGTAAATATTTACTAGGTACATATTAATATCTATTACCTAATAGGTACCTTGGTAGGTTTAGCCACCTAGTTAAAGTAGGTACCTACCTAGTAAGTAATATGAACCTACATGGTAATGGATAAGAAATTAATACATATGTACTTAGCTAGGGTAGGTACATACTCACCTAGGTACATATTGGGGTAGGTACATACTACCTAACTAGTACATAAATTTAAGGTAGGTATGTATTAAATACCTTAACTAATCGGTACCTATTACCTAGCTAATGGCTACTAGGTAGGTATTTACTAGGTAGGTATTTAAAGTAGGTACCTAGGTAGTATGTATTTAACTAAGATACTACCTAAAAAATATGCTGATCAACAAGTTTTTATGTTTAGAAACCAATTGGGTTTGTTTCAAAAACAACATAGGAAACCAAAAAGTTTTTAAAAATAACTAATATTCAAACAACTAAAACTATATAAAAAAATAAACAAGATTTAAAGAAAACTACTTCTAAAATCATAAAACATAATTACAAAAAATTGTATGGTAAACTTCTTCCTACAAATTTCTTCTAAAACTAAATATTGTAAACACAAATGTTTATTATTCCATTCCTCCACAAATTGTTCATAAAACCAAAGATTAAAGCTCTTGTGCTTCAAATTTCATTCCATTGCACAATTGCTAAATGTTAAAGGTGTTTTCTATGCCTTCAAATTACAAAATTATCTCCTATACTCAAAATCTTACTTGCATACAAACATCGACATGTATGTTCTAACTTATATATGAAAATGAACAAAAAAATTCAGAAACGTGAAGATGTTCATATTTACAAAATACACACATGTTACAAGAAATATATAGAATAGATAAAATTTAGATTAGAAAAGCTTCTTCCAATCCTCTTCAAATCCTTCCTTGTTCTTGTTAATCATCAACTATTTATACCAAAATTAATGTTGTTTTAATTTAAATAGTCATTAACCTATACAATAGTCTAGTGGTTCAAAATCAAGCTAAAATGGCTATTGGCCACAACTTGATCAACAAACATATTCTATCAACAAATAAATTAACATAACATACCTATTACCTGTTCTCTTAATAGACCTATTATTGGTTATACAAGATCAGTTACTTGTCGCCCAATAACAATTCTAATAGATTCTTAAAATGATAATGTCTCCCCAATTACCCATTGATAACAACCGGTTGATATGATAATTAGTACAACAATTTTGGTTAACAAATAACAATAACTTTAACACCAAAACTTAAATTAAACATAATCCATCAAAAAAAGTAAAAAATTGACATAGTGCAAGAAATTAAAACTTTTACCTAGAACATTTCCTCCAACTCCAGGAGCCCAATTTTATCAATTAATTTTCATTTTCTTCCATCATGTCATCTTTTAATTCCCATGAATTATTTCATGGATTCATGGGCACCAAGATAATCATCATTTGGCCAGTTTTTGTAAATGCTTATAAACATTTCAAAATTCTCATTGCCTAGCTAAGAACATAAAAGGTTTGTGCATATACCTTCAAATTTGAAAATCCTCCCGGTCGTAATTCCCAAAATTTGTCAAGTTACAAACTCAACCTAAAATAATTGTTGTTCATGTAATTCCACCATGTTAACGAATCTTTGCATTTTTTTTCTATCATTTTTTGATCTTGAAATGATTTAATTTTTCTTTCACCATTGACAATGCTATTTTTTTTTTAATCTCCTACAATAGGTCATATATATTTGTTGTGTTAGAACTTTGGGGAAGAAAGTTAGGAGCTTGGCCACTTGCATCACTTGGATTCACAAATAAGGAGTGGAAGCAATACTTGATAGTCATACTCAATTGTAATCTATCAGGCTTTCTCCTTGCCAACATATTATATGATCTTTTGGTTTAACATCAAATTTAGAATGGGTCTAACATCTATAACATGTGTGAGTTTTGGCCTTTTAGAAAGAAACCATAAATGAAAGGAAAGGGTTTAGGACTTGTACCACTTGTTATTGCATGCTCTGTTAAAAGGCTTGAAGCTCTCCATCAAAATCATGGGTCTCATTGGAATCAAGTGCCAACAAATTTGGTTAATTAATTGACATACAAAGTGATATGGCAACAACAAAAACATTCAAAAGCAACCAATATCCTAGACTTTGGTTCAACACATGTTGCTAAACCATAGACCATAGGGTATTAACAATAATCAAGGTATTTCCTAAACTTGAAGATTTGGCACATGGCCTTGTAGGGCCAATGATTGTTGCTTCATATAACAAAGAACAATTACATGTTTGAACTTGGAATAAGATGATTTTTTGAGCACAACTAGTTTTTATAAAAGTCTTCAATTTGTGTAGAGGCACCCCCATAGTTCACATGCATTGTGCCATTTTTGTTGTCCCTTATCATTTTATTTTATTTAAGTGATGATTGTTTGCAAAATTAATTCTTTTTCTTTGATTGTAATTGAGGACAAGCTAACACATACCTTGAAATCATCCATGGCATACTAGCAACATTTAAACATTGCATAACCTCAACAAGCCCTTACAATAGGTGCTAACAATCCCAAAATTCCATAAGACATAGAGTGAAAGCACATTATGGGGATCAAAGATTGTTGTCACAAATATTACTTTTTGAAACTACATGTTTTGAACTTTTACCAAGCTAATATTAAAATGGGTTTTTCCAAATAATACTTGGAATTAGGTAGTTCAAAATTAAAAGAATAAGATTGTAAAACAAAATCCCACTTTGAAATTGATATTAAATGATTGAAAAGTATATTAGTGAAAAAATTGTAATCATATTGATATACTACCAAGTGCAAATATACTTCAAAACCCATTCAAACGATTACCAAATTTGATGAAATACTCAATCATATATTACATATGAGTTCATTGTCCCATTTCAATTCTATATGAAGAATTCCACTCACGTGATTTCACAAAAAAAATTGGACAAGATTTTTCATTCAAACAGACATAAGTGTGTGAATACATAATTTTTTTTGGAAAAAACATTATCATTTGAAAGATAACAAGAATTGTGAAGGAAAATTTGTGTCAAAAATCCATTTATAGTGTTTTTTAAAATGCTAAATAATTTTAAAAAAAATATGTCCTCAAAATAATACAAAATGTACTAGAAAACAAGTACATTTTCTTCTCAAAATGTATCACCATAGTGTGCTTTCACCCTACAATGGATGTTAATGTAGAAGTCATGGTGGAAAGATTATCCTTTCATATTTGACATATGCATTAAGCCCAAGTTTTGCAAATATATTAATCACTTCCAAAGCCATGGCACTTTTAAATGTGTTTAAAATCTCAAAAAATCAATACTTATCTAACAAGGTTCACATTTGTCCTTCAAGAAATGCATAATAAAAACAAAAATATCAACACCTCCCCTTAACATTCAAAGATCGAAAGATATAATGCAAGTATTCCATGATACAAGAATGGGGATACAAACCTTTCTTTGGCCATTTTGCAATCTAGGCAAAAGCTAGTGTCCAAACTTTTGCCATGTTGAAAAATTTAGTCAAGAATTAAAAAAAAAAAATCTTCTAAAAAAAGGTGCCTCAACAAATGATGGAAGCACAAGCTCATTAACAATAAACAAAACAAGATCCTTTTCAAGTTGTTTTTTTATGAAGATCTCCTCATTATAAAGAATTGCATTATCAAAGGAAGCCAAAATAGTAGAGAGGTTGGGTTCACACCTTTTAAAAAAAATGTATGGTTGCCTATCTTTTTCACCCCATCTTTCTCTTGTCTAACCTAGTCTTTCCAAGCTTGTTGGTGATTAGTTTCAAGATGTTTGAAATGCAAAATCTTGTTTGCAATTTTATAAGTTATGATGCACCTTTTTAATTCATGCAATTAGTGCAAGTGGGCAACAATGAACACATTTAAGTTGCTCAAATTAGGTTGACCTTAAATTTACCTTGAAGGAAGATGATGAACAAGGTGCATAAAATGCCCAAGTTGTGGCAATGTAGTTTTTGGGTTTCCAAAAATCTTGATTTTTTGCCAACAAGTCCCACTGAATTGTAGCATTTATGATTGAGGAATTTTCTTTAAAAATTATTGTTGTAGGTGTTGTTGTTGAAACATACCACAAAAAAAATTCTCAAATGGAGACTTTGAAAGAAATATAGCCTCATCTAAAGGAGTCACAAATTTTTTTCATGTCTTTAAACCCTAAAAAAACCAATAAAGCAAAGGGAAAGGCAATGAACAAAAAATGCAAAAACAAGTTCATATCTTTTTGCTTGTTGCCTTGTTCATCAAAGATGATGAACAAGGTGACAAGCAAAATGACAATGATTAGAGCATTATAACAAAAAAAAGGGAGTTCATCTTTTGATCTTGTAAACTCACTAGACCAAAAAATGAACTCCTTGAAAATAATAATAGTAATAAAAAGTCCATTTTTTGTAAGTCTAAAACATGAGGTTTTTTTTCTTCAAAGACAAAAGAAAGAGTCCATCTTAACAGTTCCATTTTTTTGACTTGCAAAAATGGAACAAGGTGATGAACAAAAAGATGATGAGCAAGGCAATGAGAAGGAGGATGACTCACTAAAAAGAAACAGATTGCGATCACCACAACCATCCACACAACAAAAACAAAAAAATTGTCAACTAATCAGCAAAGCAGTGAGCAAGAAAAGTTATCATTCTCAACCAGTCTTGGAACCGAACCCCCAGTCTAAGTTATTTGGTTCCAAATCTGTTGATGCACCTTGGCATGTCAGGCCCCCCTCTTCTTGCAGAAACTGAAACTATGTAAACTCCCTAATTTGTGATGTAGCAGTGAACTTAGCAGGTATCTTCTTGCAGTGTCTGTTGTATTAAATCATCAACTTTTGCATTTGATTGATAGTCATTGAGAGTTATCTTCTCAGCTGCTCTGTTCCCCATGACTGGCATCCAGGGATGTGCACAAAAAGGATCCAACATTTCTTGCACAAAGTTGGAGTAATGTCAGCTCCAGAAGAGCTCATGTACATGAAAGCTTCATGCAATATTATTGTCACAGGACTGTTTTGAGTAAAGCTCCTAGTAGCTTACCACCTCTGAGAACTGTCCTGCATGTTGGCAGAGATTGAATCTAGACAGAGAATCTGCATGCCCAGTATATTTGAACAATGGAGTTGTTGAATCTATGGGTTGTTCAGCCACTTCTTGAAAAATGACCAAGTTGTTGCCTGTTTGTCAGCCAAATCCAACAAAAAATAAAACCTATCAGGTGCAATTTTGTAGATGCAAGGGCCTGAGATGGAGCATGAAGGTCGGTTGTCATAGTAAGTCCCCTTCCAGACATCAAACTTTTGTCTGTGTGTTGTCCAGAAGAAGTCACACCAGAAGAGGGTCACCCCAAAGATGTTGGGATGGAAGTGGAAGAACTACATCATTCCTGGATCCACAAGTCATTCTCTGAGGTCAGAGTCTTTGGATTGACAATGCACCAACATTGACTGGTTTACGTAATTGATGATGTTCACAGAAGCTCCAGGAGTATTTGTATGGAAGCTTGTTGTAGCAGTCACCGTTGTTAGAGCTGCTGCAGCAACAAAGACTAGCTGCATCACACAGTGGCTATATCTTACCATGATCCTACTCCTCTGATCTCTGCACTGTGTCTTTTGATCAGATTGCAACCTGTAAGTTTTCTGAACCAGGAGAGAATGGTAGTGGATCCAGAGCCAGAAGATCTAGAGATTCTGCACTACACAGAGTAATCAAATTACAATCCCACTGCAATTTTCATAGACCCAGTAATGCTGGGAGAAACGAAGCCTCATGTTGAAGTTTGATTAGATCAGCCACTCTTTTATTGGGTTGAGGACACAAACAGATGGACATTCTCCACATGTCTGAGATACTGGATCCAGATGAGTCATGACAGGGTAGGTTTCTTTTGAGACATGAACAAGCTTGCAGACATCATGCTTTCTTAACAAACTCACAGTCTATGACAGGGTAGGTTTCTTTTGAGACATGAACAAGCTTGCAGACATCATGCTTTCTTAACAAACTCACAGTATATGACAAAGTAGGTTTCTGTTGAGAAATGAACAAAGCTTGCAGACATCATGTTTTCTTAACAAACTCAGTCTATGACAGGGTAGGTTTCTGTTGAGAAATGAACAAAGCTTGCAGGCATCATGCTTTCTTAACAAACTTACAAGGTACTGAACCCAGTACCAGTCCGAGGCCCAACCTTCTTTAGTCCAGACCTGAGACTATCCAACAGTATTGAGAAATGTGGTCCAGGAACAAAAGGCAATTTGCAGCTCCTTTCTTGACCTGACCCTAAACAAATTCTGATGTACCCCACTAATTGGGACTGTGGCAGGAATCTTAGGAGGCTGAAGTACATTTGTAGCAAAATCAAGCACCACCTGAAAGCCAAGATAGTCTTTGACACAGAATAGACATCCTTGATACATCAGATCCAACTGCCTTCATGAAAGAAGAGGCAGTCTGCAGCTAATGAAGTGCTTAAAATATGTCAACCTTGGAAGAGAACATAGTGTCCAATAGCAATTTCCTGTGTATGCTTTTGGTCATTTTCATACTGATGCTTTGATTTCTGGAGCTTGCTTTTGCTCCAGGATTCAGTTCCCAACCTTTTCACATTGAGCAGCACATGCAGATCCTAGGGGACAAACACAGCTAGACACAAGTCAGAGGAGTGATAACTATCATGGACGTCATCCTAGTGTCATCTCTTGACAAACACTTGAGGTAGGAATGGTACCAGTGTTAGCACTATCTCTTGGTGTGTACATCACTATAGTATATATCCATATAGTACATCACTAGCCTCTACGTGTCACAGGGTTTGACAGGTGTTGAAATGTAGTATGCAAGGTTGGATACCAACGACTCACAGATTCTCTTGCTAGGCAGTTTATACAGAAGTGTCAATAGGTTGTGCCAATTGAATTATGCCAAACCAAAATAATAAACCCTGCTTTGTTCTCTCAGATGACCTGAAAGGTCCAAAACAACTTATATCAGAATGGAAAAGGCATGAAGGGCAGTCCTGGATTCTTCTTGCACAGATCCCTGGCACTTCTGGAAGAGCATGGCAACTTGCTTCTGTGTTCATTAGTGCTGAGAAGGGTTCAATCTCTGAAGAAATTTGCATTGCTCAGAAGAGACGAGAACTATCTACATGAACAGATAGCTACTATGTGCAATCCAAGAAACTAGTCATCTGTAGCAGGCAGTGTACTACACAAAGATGCATCATATAAGGAATCTGTGGAAGAGACATGGGTCACAAAGCATGAGCAATCAAGTAACACGCAGGAATACAAATGAACCCTACCACTTTCTCAATTTGGCATTGACCATAATGGCTTGAGAAGGGCTCACAAAATTTTGATCCAGGGATGACCCTTTCATGCTTATGGTTCAGCAAAGGTACATTGGGAGAACCTGTTGTAATTACATGACTGAAAGGCAATCTGTTGTTTACTTCCACAATTCCTCCATGGGAATGCCGCGATCTGCTGCCACATCACGAAATTGCTTCATCTGTGTCACAGCTTCTACAACAGCCCGTGCATTGTTTAGTGGGTTTTTGCTGCCTATCTCTTTCCCCAGTGCATTCTCCACCCCTGCAAGCTCCAGGACCACCCTCACTGATCCTCCAGCAATCACTCCAGTTCCTGTAGCTGCTGGCCGAAGCATAACTTTTGCTGCCCCATACTGACCATCCGCTCTGGTCATTCACATCACCATTTGTAAGGTCAGGATAAGTGAGACGATGCAGCACTCCATTGAAAGAAACCCTAATCCCTCAATCCTGAACTGTGAATGTAAACTTCAAAACACACCAGAAACAAAAACTCAACTACGTGCATAAAAGAGGTAGGGAAAGTGGTGGAATTGTGCGAACCTGTGAGGGAAGGTCAAGTATTTAGTCATAGGAACAGTGATAATGTGCCTCCGTGCATCAGTCCCTGCTTTCTGCACGGCAATAATGACCTCCTTAGCTTTAGCAACACCTACACCGACTCTTCCCTTCTTATCGCCTAGGACTACCACAGCTCTGAACGACAGCTGCTTCCCTCCCTTCACAACCTTGGTGACTCGCCGGATCTGCACCACACGCTCCTCAAACTCCTTGGGTCCCCGGTCCCGTCGCCCTTTGTCTCCGTCATCCATCCCTCTGGAGTCAGATTTCGAAGACGCCAGACCTGAGAAAGCTTTCCCATACAACGCCTCATACGCCGCGGTTATTTCTTCTTCCGTCTCTTCCTCTTCGTCGTCCAGCAGCAATGCCTGAGGCGAAAGAGACAAACTGGAAATACCGGCCTTCGAGACGGAGGTCGAAGCTGGGGCTCCTCCTCTTGAGAACCGAATTTTGGAACCCCATAAAGAGCTAGAGAAGCACAAAGCAGCAGGTGAGGAAGCAGCAGCTTCTGCCGAAGTCCGGCAGGAAGAAATAGGCGTTGAGGAAAAACCTACAGTGGAAGAAACTCCGGCTCCTATGACTTGAGAGAGCGGAAGAGAGAAGGCCATGACGAGAGCTCTGTATCGTCGCGCAGCTCCGCAGCTCTGTCGCGACGCTTTCTTCCCTTTGCCTTCTTGGTTCCTCGTGAGGCAGCCCCAAAGAGTCCCTCGTTTGTGTTCCCTTCACGAATGCGCGTGATCCTGACCCACCTTCTCTCTCCCTTGCAGATAAGGTTGTGGGAACCTGACGGTTGGGAGAGTTCCCCTGGCCAGAATGAACCAGCATCACTCCAGCGCAACATGAAGGATGGATGGTAAGTAGTCAGGAGACAGTTTTCTCTTGGGTTCCAGTTCCTGAGTTAACCATGGTGGTTACCTCAGTTGCTGTTTTACTACCTTACCAATAAAACCCACAAACACAAGCAGGTTGTCAGGTTGTTAGCAGGTAGCCAAAACGGCCCTTCCCTATGTATAAATTAAAAACCATCTTCATGCCTCGTAATTGCCTATTTTCTTGTGGGTATACCTATATATAGACCTATTTCTTATAAAATGGGTTACCAAAGTGAAACCGGATATTAACTCAGGTGAGGTTCATCCACAACTGGGTCATATCAGGCATCCAGTGGATGGTGTGCTGGTTCACTGTGGCCCGTTCCCCTGGGATTTAACACCAGGGAACGGACCCTCAAGTGGCCGATTATGCCAGGCTCGCCAACCTACTGTGTACCACTTCCCTGGCAGAATTCGCCACCCGGGGCCGGTTGTGGTCCCGGCCCGTCCCGTTGTTGACACAAACCTACCTGCTTTGGTTTTTGGTAGTGGGGCTGCAAATAGCCGAGTGGGGCTCCATCCATTGGTGAAGTGGTTGGTACTGGTTCACTTGGGGCCAGAACGCACCCTCTCCACTTTACTCTCACGTAGCACCTCCCTCCAGAGCGTCTCTTGCCGATCCCGTCCCCTGTAGCGCATGACGAACTCCTCCTTCTTCAAGGCGGAATGAATCCTTCCAATTTGCGCTCAAGCAATCGACAATAATTTTTGGCAATCTGCGGCGCACAATCATCTGTTGCACGAAAATTGTAGAAGTCGCTAACCATTTTATTAGCGACGTTTTTGGGGTTTGCAGCAAAATTTTCAGCAGAATCGAGGAATTCCTTCCCCGAACGTACTTTTCACAAACTGGATACCTGCAATTCCGTGGCAGTGAGATCATCCGGGCGAAGTTCTTGCAGGGAGTTCTTGGCCCAGGACTTGTTTGCACCATCTCTCTGTTGTAGGAGGTTTTACAGACCTTGATTAGGGTTTTGGGAGCGGGCGGGTGGTCGGGTGTGGGGGGTTGAGGGCACGATGCCTCGGCAGAAGAGCTCTGGAAGATCGGGAGGAAGCTCGCGGAGGCCGACGCCTCCCGTTCAGCGGCCGATTCCTCCACCGCCGCCCCTTTTGCCACAACAACAGACTGGGGGCGGGTCGATGATGGCAGGGATGGCTGGCACGATCGCGCAAGGGGTGGCGTTTGGGACGGGTAGCGCAGTGGCGCATAGGGCGGTGGACGCTGTAGTGGGGCCGCGCACCATCCAGCATGAGCACGTGCAGGTAAGTCCTGATGGAACCTCCTCCTCCTCTTCGTTACAGGATTCCTCATCATCGCAGGATGCATGCGTGAACCAATTCAAAGCTTTCCAGGATTGTTTGAGAGCCAACAGTAATGACATCGGCAAGTGTCAGTACTACGTGGATATGCTGCAGGAGTGCCGCAAGGCCTCACCTCCCAGTTCTTCTTCCGACACTGAAAATTGAAGAGGATAGCCCCAGAGGATATCTGCCGGGTTTGCGATTCTTTTCTAGGGTTTCAAAAATTTCATCTGTGAGCAAATGCTGCTGCAGACATATGTGATAAAAATGGTTTAGTGCCAAGCAAGCCAAGGCCTTCCAGGACAGTTATAATGCTGACAGTAATGACATTAGCAATGTGAATATGCTGAACAAGTCTGGCAAGTCTTCATGTATTGGTTTTCTTCCCACTTCTGCAAGGAAAGAATTCCCAGGGGCAACAAGGACATGAACTGTCTGGTGGAATTTCGAATATGTGCATTTGCAAGCAGACATAGAGGATCCATATGTCAACATGAATGAAGAAAAGACTTTCTAGCACTGTAAAGGAATGGCAACAGCGAAATGTCAGGAACTGCCAAATCTATGTGGACGTGCCAACACATGCTGGAGGCTTCTTCACATTCCCAGGCATGAGGGGTTTCAGATTTACATCTATTAAAAAATTGCTGCAAAGATAACTGATGCAGACCTTTGCTGTGCCCAGTTATTTCAAGAGCATTGCAAGGTTTCCCCTTTTTGTTCTTCCCAATTAGATCTGTAGGAACTTCACAAGGATATGCCCATGGTGCAATTGTTTTGACTAGGGTTTTGAGGTCATTTGTGAGACAATGCTATATTGTATACAATACAAGTCTGTGGAGTGCTGGTACTATGACAGAAGCACCACATGATCTTGCGACTGTAAGGTTCTTCTTGCAGTACCAAAGATGTACTCGTGATACAGTTGGAACAGTCTCTAAATTCAAATCTGTACATGAACAGCAAGCACATATATGTGACCTACAACCTAATGCCACCAGAAGGATCTTATTGTCTACATTTCTGGTGGCTTAACAGGAAGAGGTTATTATCAGTGAAATGCTGGTTCTAGGGTTTTGGACAATTTGTTGATGCCAATTCTGTGACTCCTGAATATTTGGTAACATTCATGTGGGGGTTTTTGAAGTGGAAATGCACTAGCTCATCGAAGCATGACAGATTGCAACTTGCAGATATGTGTAGTGTGTAACGGGACTAGAAAGAAATAGGTCAGGTGCTAGGTACCAACTGTCATGTGTTGCATTATTTCATTGGTGGAGGGGTTTTGAAAGAGTCGCAGTCTGTCTTAGAAATTCTCCTGATGTTTATCTTCAGTACCACTAGGGTTATCAACATCTGTTACATCAGATAAGTCAAGATTGAATTTCAGAAAGTTGAGTACATCCACTGTTTTCTGCTGTCTGAGTTGTAGGTGAAGATCATGTCCTTGAGTCACCATGGTTGTTTTGATGTTCTCTGAGGACTACCTATACCTGCATTGGTCTCAGGGAGTTGGCTAAGACCACCTTGAGGCTCTTGGTCTCTTTGGTGGCTTGTTGGATTTTGGTTGGAGTTCTTCTATCCTGCACAAAGGTTTGGTCTTGAAATTGTCATCCAGGGAAGAAATATTTCTGTTTCCAGGTTGAGCATATTTCTGGTGCCAGATTGACTCTTGAGGAAGTCAACGCTACTGTCATTTAACTTAAGACACTCAAATCATGAGAGGAACTTGAAGGATGACACATTGGGAGCATGCAGGATGTGCACAGAGCACACGTGCTACTGGAGATCTTACTAACACTTTTCACTGGCTTATTAAGGAAAATTTCCTTTTTAGAATTTCAGGATTTGGAATATTCCAGATGATTCTATATAGAGTCTTGTAAGCGGGGAGCTTTTTGTAAGCCCACTTGGTCTTTTTTCTTACCTGCTGTCCTTTTCTGTGTGTTTTGTCTATCCTGTTTTCTGTTATCTGCTTGTGTTGTTGTTTGTTGCTAGCCAGTAGCATGGCTGGGTCTTCCCATTGCTTCCAGATTTGCAGCAGAAACTTGGTGTGCAGGTTAGTGTTTTCACTGGCCTTCACCCACTGTAGGGAGCTGATGAAGTCAGTGGGGAAGTTGTGATAGAGATCATACATGGTACTGTTGATGGTCCCTGAATAGGTGTGAGACTGGCACTGTTGTTCGTACTGCTTTGGTGTTTTATTTTGTTCTTTTTTGGTTTTGTTTCTTGGTCCTTTGTTCTCTGTTTTTTCTTTTCTTTTTTGGAATTCTCTGTGGCTGGTTGAAGAAGTGTTAACCTTGCTTTGATTTTTCTTAGTTGTGAGAATGGAGATTTCTCGATTCTTATGATATTTTCACCGGATATTGTGTCCATCCATGAAATTCAGGTCCCATTGGTCTGAGATCAGTTCACATGATATCGTGTCTGCCCTTGAAATTCTGGTCCCATTAGTCTGGGATCAGTCAGATGGTGAAAGCGCCATCCAGATCAAGTGTCTGATCTGAAATTGAACAATGAAGGCAACACCATCTCCATCTTTGGTAAGTTTGTGAGACAGGTACATAGTCGGTCTGTGGTCTTTTGGGGCTTTATACTTCTGGCTCTATTTGAGGCTGGTTTTATTGTGGCTGTGCAGCTTTACTTGGCCACTTCAAATGTTCAGCAAATTGCAGTCTTGAAAGCTTAAAGTGCTACACATTTGAACTTTTCCATGTGTATGTATGAGGATAACGAATGCAAACCCCTAAATTTTCTGTCTGGAAATTTAAACAAAAACAACAACAAAAACAGAGAGAGAAAACAACAGTCAAACCAACACTCATTCCACCCATTGGGGAGGAGGATCACACTCCTTTCAAGCACTGTATCAATGTTCTTAGACGCCAAGATTTTTTCTGGGAATTCTGGGGTTAATGGTAGGTGGGTAGTAAAGTGGCAGGTAGGGCCCTAGGGTGAGGGTCGAACCAGAATAATAGAATGGGCCTGTGTGAGGAAGAGCCAAGCGTGGCACTGGTTCTCACAACAGCCTCCCTTGAGGGCCTTATGTAGTCCATATTGGCCCCGTCTGATGTTTAGGAGTTACGCTTAAACAGACACCAGACTCATTGGAAGAACATTCTGCGGCACAGAACATTGGGAGCCAGAAATTGGGCACTAAATGGCTCATTTCTTGATCTGGCCCTTTAGACCCTACAGAAATGCAGGTATACCTCTAACTCAGACTGTGGCCCAAAGAGAACAGATTCCAACTAGCTACCCACTGAATCCCAACGAGACACCCACATACATACAACCTGGTAGTCAGGACCTCAGAGATACTGTAGTTTGAATGGGGGCATTGGGTTTATTCTAACTTGGACTGTGCCCACATACCAACTAGGTACCCCGCCATATCTTAACCAGGTACCCACTCATGTAAAAGACCCGTGCCAATTTTCATAGTGTATTTGGAGGGCATACCAAAAATTTCCTCCATGAAGGCCAAGCATTTGTATAAATGTGATGCCCGCATATGTGAGGGTTTAGTTCTTTGAAACACCTGCTTTTGTTTTTCCTGCAATACTATCACAGGAAATTATTTTAAAAAGAAAACCAGTACAGGCACAAGTCTGTAGTATTTGCTCTCAGTAAAGCCCACAGCCTCAGGCTTTACCCTACACATACAATCTAGTACTCAGGGTCTGAGCAGGAGGCAACAAGCCACATCAAACAATTCAGGGCCTGATGAGAGGTAGACTAGTATGTATGTGGCTCTGCAAAATGATGCCCATCTAGAATCAAAGAATATACCCAAATTACTAATGGAAATAGCAGGAGCAGCTGGTTGAGCTACTTTGACAAACCTCAAAAAACTAGTTCCTTTTTTCGCCTTTGCTTCTTCTTGGGAGAGGAATTCTTTTTTCTTTTTTTTACAGCTCTTCCAAAAAAAGGAGCTCTCATCATCTACTTGTTTGCACTCCAGGGTCCACAATCCCTGCAATGTGCAAGAGAGAGCTTAGCTAGGTACCTAAATTAAGTGGTTTTCTGTTTACACTTGTGGCTTGCGTAATTATTCTATATAGCCTAATTATGTTTTTTACATGCACTAATTATGTTCTTTGGATTGCCCTA
Organism: Sphagnum contortum; assembly: GCA_963920785.1. Classification (NCBI taxonomy): domain Eukaryota; kingdom Viridiplantae; phylum Streptophyta; class Sphagnopsida; order Sphagnales; family Sphagnaceae; genus Sphagnum; species Sphagnum contortum. The sequence goes on along the minus strand of OY987294.1, from coordinate 9,462,822 downwards.
ATTATGTTGTTATGGGCTAATTTTTACCTCTCTCACTAATCTTGTTTGACTTATAATGCGTATCTCTTACCATTACTGGTTACCGAATACGAGAGGACTCAGCAGAGAGAGAGAGGGAGGGAGGCAGACACCTGAGAGAAAGAGAGAGCCAGAGGCCATGGCAGCCATTCTATCCTTGGTTGAATCTGCAAGCTAGGAGATTTCAGAAATCGCGTAACACAGAGAGAGCGAGAGGAGAACAAGAAGAGCAATAACATTGGAATGGGTCTATTTCTTTCCTGGGTTTTTGGAGAGTTTTCATGATGCTTTGGATGTTTGAAGAAAGGGATGTGCGTTTGTTTGTTTGTGCTGAACCGGCGCTGCTTTGGAAATCCACCACCGTTTGCATGCTGATTTGGGTGGAATACGAGTGAGGTTACTGGCCGCCATGGCCGCCTTGCTCTCGCTTTCTGTGACATGCCGGCCGGGGGGTTCAGTCTATTATAGCGGTGGTGCATCTCTGGGAGGAGGAGCGCGTATGCTGAATCTGCTTGCATTTCAGGTTATCATCTCCTCCTCCTCCTCCTTCTGGAATGAGAAAGTTGGCCCGTCATGTTTTCTTTCTTTCGGGGTTGGGTTTCGTCAGGATTTTGGGTCACCTCGAGGAGGTTGAGAATTCATCGGTTGGGTTTTGCAAGTGATTCAATTTGCTTTGAATTGGGGGTTCAACAGCGACAGTCCTCTAAACTACTCCCAGCTTCAAACAATTGCAAGTTAGGTATCGCAGGAATTTGAGTTGAAGTCCAGGATTGAAGCTCTGAACAACCTGGTTCTGGTGAGTTCCATAGTAGTTGTTACTTATGTTTGAGGGAGAGAGAGTGCCCACTGTTTTTCTTGGATGTCTGCTTCTACAGGCAAGACAGGAACTACACAGATGTGGAGTCTCAGGTTTGCAGTTGCAGATGTATGAAGTGCAACGGCTGAAGGGCAAGGAAAAATTAGGGTTTTTAGCAGCTTCTGGTTTTCAACCAAGACAGCTAAAGCACAAGCATACTATAAGTATGAGATTGGATGAAAGGGCAGGATGGAGATTACATTCTGGAATCACCCTATTTGATGCTGGTCAAATAATGAGCAGCAGAGGTAATATGCATGCAAAGCACCTCGTGAGTACAACAAATGCAATTGCATCAACCTCTTTAGCCAGAACCAATGTGGAAGTCATGAAGTTGGTCCTCTGCACAGGAGTTCTTGTGGAACTGACGTTTGGTATGTCTTTGTATGCATTTCCCCATCCTGTTCTGTTGTGAAATTTTTCTTCAGTTGAAGCTCTAAAAACCATCCTCAATACCTGCAGAAATGGCTGGCCTGTTGTGTTCTTTGTTTTTTTCTGTTTGGGTCTGTGAGATTCATAGATGACTCAGTTATTTGTGTTTGGCTGACCTGTGTGATAAATTGTTGATGTCAGCACTATATCAATTTCTCTTCAACCAGCAAGGAGGTGTCCAATCCAACAACACCAATTTCAGCAATCAGGTATATACCAGATTGCAAGCAATTCATTTTCTACTGAGAGACAATTCAGGCACTCAGTGGGGGTGTTTCCTGATTTGAGTCTCATGTCAGCAGATAACAGGGTTTTGCAGGCCATGAGGTGTCAAAAGATGTGAAGCCAAAGTCAGCAGGTACAAAGAAGGAAGTGGGGTTTTGGAATAATAGCAAGCTTTGGAAACGGGCAGGAAGAGTCACAGGAAGCACATTGGTGATGTTGGTCACTTCAGTGTGCCTGGCATGGTGGGCAGGAGGTAGGTTTTAATGCAAAAAAAAACTAGACAAAACTGATGGTATGGGAAGATGGGGAAATTACATAGGCAAGCATTTTCGTTCTCCATGTTTCTAGATTGAACACAAACGGTCAGGTAATTTAACCACTCCATGTGGAAATGGTTATGGCAGGTGCTCAACCAGTGATTGCAGCTGAGAGTACCTATGGGATAGTGGTGCCACCCCAATTAGGGGCGGTCAAAGCAAAAGTGCAGTTCAGTGCAGCAGCTGTATGGCCAAAGACACTGCAGGTTTTTGAGGTCTTAAGAGATCAAGGCTTGCTACTTTCTGCCCTGCTGGGATGCTCTGCCTTCTTCTCCATGGCTGAGACATCCATCACCACTCTGTGGCCTTGGAAGGTAATAGCATCCTAAGATCACCATGATGATTGTCTGCTTATGTTGTACCCCAGCGGAGTTGACTGAAGACTTCTGAATTTCTGGTTTCTGTACTCATTTCTACTTCCCAAGAGTTGAGAAGCACTAACTAAATTGCTTTCCAGGTGCGAGAATTGGCAGAGAAAGAAGGAGAAGGTGGTGTGTTTCACTTACTTCGCCAAGATGTTACTCGTTTTCTCACCACCATTCTCATTGGCACTACGTATGGATCTTCTTCTAAACACCAACCCATTCACAGTTGTTTGTTGCTTGGTGGATGTCTTTGCATGGTCTTGTCCCCTCTGGTGATTGGGAGGTTTGATGCCCTGTGAACCCTCAATAGCTGAAAACTTTCACAATTGCACAGCTGATTTTTGGCATGGTCTGATCCTGAATCTCCCCTTTCTGGCAGGGTTGTGAACATAGCAGCAACAGCATTGGTCACTGATGCTGCAACTGCTCTATTTGGGGAAGCTGGGGTTACTGCTGCAACTGGTGTCATGACGGTGGGTGACACACTTATCACGTGCAGAGTGATAGAAGTTGTTCATGTAGCTGTATGCATGTTATGATGACACCACAGATTGACTTTTTTTTTTACTGTACGGTTGGCTGGTAATGATTTTGTGTCAAGTTTTCTATTTGCACAGTCAACAGTAAGAATGTGCTGCATCTGCCTGGGCAGGTTGTGCTACTGATGTTGACAGAAATTTGCCCTAAGAGTATTGCTGTGCACAATGCAACAGAAGTGGCACGTCTTGTGGTATGTTCCTCAAGTCTTAGATTTTATGTTCACAGATAGTGACTGTTAGGTACTTGTGGAATCACAAGGTGGTGCTTTCTAGATGATATCTTAAATTCCAATTGTGGTAGTCATTGGATTGGTGTTGGATGTTTTCATGTCAAAGAGAAATGGTCCTATTAGCCATTATTGGAGAAACTCATGACACTTGCATTAAGATGAGAAAAGGAATGTGGCAGGTGCGACCAGTGGCATGGTTGTCGATAGTTCTGTATCCAGTTGGGCGTGTTGTGACAGCACTGTCTACAAGTTTGCTGAAACTGCTGGGCTTGAAAAGCAGTGGGTATGGTCTAACTTTTTTTTGCTTGAATGTACTTCAGTGGTTCCTGTCCAATTTAAAAGCTGTTATGATACTTACATAGGTTGGGTATCTTTGGAAAGTCCAAGCTATGAGTGTGGAGGAATCTCCGTAGCTATTATGATGCCAACAAGACTGATGTCTCCTCTTGATTTCATTTCGATGCCATTTGCAGTTATGAGCTCTGTGTGCACATACCCTTCACCTTGCTAATTTTCTCACAAATTTGTATGGGCATTGACTTCTAGTTTTGAGTCAATAATTGTGGAGTGGACAGGGAGCCATTTGTGAGTGAAGAGGAGCTCAAGCTGATGCTTCGAGGAGCAGAACTCAGTGGAGCCATTGAAGAGGAAGAGCAGGTATCTCAGTGCTCTTTTTCTCAGTGAGTTAGTTTTAGCCATGCAAATAGGGGGCTTTTCTCATTTTCAGGAAAGGTCTGTTTCCGAATCTTCCTCTGCAATAGTGCCATTGTGATGATGAGGGTCAATGGAATTGGCATGCATCTCTTGTCTTTGACAATTTCAAGATGAAGAGTGCAAAGTTCTGTGTTACTCTTGAATCTTGAGTCGCTCTGCTCCATGATTTACATGGAGTTGGAGAATGTAACAGAGGAAAGGTATGTTGGGTTAGACTTAGGTTAAGGTCAATATTGTTATGGCTATTGCACAGGACATGATAGAAAATGTGTTGGAGATCAAGGATACATATGTGCGAGAAGTCATGACTCCTTTGGTAGATGTAGTGGCCATTGATGCTACAGCCACACTAATGGAGTTTCGCAATCTTTGGGTCAAGCATCAGTACTCCAGGTATTGATGGATCTCTTATTTGGAAAGGTTATGTCTGTGGTTATGACTCGTAAAATAGTTGGTGAGAACAGAAAATACATGACCATGCAATTTTAGGTTCCAAACAAAGCAGTTCTCTGAATCAAGTTGGAAAAGTTGTTATCTCCATCTTGTTCACCATATTTTCTAGCATAAGATGTGTTTGGACTTCAGACCAGCCTTTGGAACAACAAGTGGAGTGTGGTGTCTTGAGAAATGTGTTTGTTTCATTTCTCGTGAATTGACATAGAGGTTACCTTCAAAGTGTTATTGTGGAGCTTTCTCAGCAATTTTGCAGATATGTCTCAAGAAACTGAGCATTGGGAGTCCTCTGTTCATTTGGATGAAGATCAGAACCTATGCTTGTGTCCCATCATCTCTTGTATCTTCTACTTACAAGTGCAATGGCTTTACTTTGGCAGAGTGCCTGTGTTTGAACACCGGATTGACAACATTGTTGGCATAGCATATGCCATGGACATGCTTGATTATGTGGAACAGGTCAGTGCTGTTTAACCTCTTCAATTGGCAATGTTTTGTGTATTTTTTGTTTTAGCTTTGGCAAGAGTTGTTCCCTGTAAGTGGCCCCCAATTTCCAATCCCATGATTTTTAGGTCTCTTAACAGCTTTGTTTTATGGATGTGCAGGTCGAACTTTTGCAGAGATTGACAGTAGGACGCATTGCACATAGGCCTGCTTACTTTGTTCCAGGTGAGTGTTTCTGACTTTCTAGGAGATTTTCTGATGGTGAACCACAACACCCAACACATTTTTGGAGATATTGTGTAATGTAACGTCATGTATGTAATGCACAAACACAACCCCCAGAAATTGCTGTGAAGCTACTGATATTAGCTGTTTAAAACTACAAAAGCATACTGTTTGAGTTAAGACTTGGCACATCCCAACTTTGTTTGATTGTGCAGATTCCATGTCGGTCTGGAATTTGTTGAGGGAGTTCCGGATTCGAAAGGTGCACATGGCAATAGTTCTCAATGAGTACGGCGGTACAGTTGGGGTATGTGTTCAGTTCCAAGTTCATTTCTATTCTGACAGTGCTCCATTTTGTGCTCTTCTTGTGCATCATGTCATGATGTGGTTTTTTCCATTTTGAAGTTGGGTTGGGATGCCTTTCGATGTTTTTCTTTTATTGTGTAATGGTTGAAATATCGGAGCTATGTGCTACAAAACCTTCATGATCAGGTTGTCACATTGGAGGATGTCGTGGAAGAAATAGTTGGTGAGATTTTTGATGAGAATGATTCTAAGGTGTGAGCTTCCCCTACCTGCTTGTTTATGAGTCTGATGTTCCAAGCTTTTGCAACTTGTTTCCCTGCCAGCTGATTCAGTTGAATGGAGAGAAGTGCTCCTGCTTATTGACTATCTGCATGGAAGGTTGACCATCAAGTGACTGATGCATGTGGATGCAGGAAGAGATTCGCAAGAAGACTGGGTATGTTGTGCAAAGAGCTAATGGAGTTTATGATGTTGATGCAAATACATCCATAGAGGACCTAACTGATGCTCTTGAAGTCAAGATACCAGAGGTATGTTTATTTGAACAAATGTGTAGAGAGAGTTTGACCTAACAGATGAACCGCCATGGTATCGGCAAACATCAGCCTGTGTCTCCACCAACATTGCACTAAGGCATTTGTGATGTGGGGTTTGCCAGGGTCCCTACCATTATGAGACAGTGTCAGGGTTTGTATGTGAAGCATTTGGCTTCATTCCTCGAACTGGAGAGAGCACCAAAGTAGTTTTGCGCAGGGCAGATGTTGAGGAAGGGTCTGAACGTCGAGATGGGGAGACTGACCAGCAAGAAGAGCGCAGGGACAAGTTCCAAAAGTTTCGTCTTGAGGTAAAATACTGCATTTTTTTGTGGACTGTTCAATCTCACACTTACCTCCAAAGGTGGCCTCTTCTAGGATTTACAGAAATCCACTCCTTTCTACACAGCAGTCAGGTTTTTTGGTTATAGGAGATATTTATCAACAAGTGTGGTTAGGATAGTAATGGTACTCTTTACTTGGGAGCTCTGTTGGTGCCTCCTTCAGATACTTGCTGGCAATGCTCGGAAAGTGGGATCAGTCCGGTTTGAGAGATTGGAGAGCCCAGCAAACGAGCGGGGGCTCGCACGGACTTTATGGCGCAGTGGGGATGATACTGTGAATGGAAAGGGAGACAGGTAAGATAATGGTGCACTTGCCTTATAGTTGCTCATGGGCCTATAAGAAATGAACCCGAAAACACTCCAAAAAAAGGTCTTTCCTGTGCTACATACAAGCATCTCGTCCTGTATCTGTAGGTAAGCTTCTAAATTTTGAATGAAAATTGAGTGTTGGCTGCACCAGCTTTTGTTCTCTCAATGCAGGCATCATTGCAAAGCAATTGTACAATAGTTTTGGGAGCCTTTTTCCACACATGTCAAGTGCAGTCAGGCATTGCCTGCAGGGTCAGCGTCACGTGTCACCTAGTAAATGAACTTTGATTGTTGATTATTCAGGGATGCTGCTGACGATCACCATTGGGTTGACCCAAACCCAGACGAACATCCTCAGAAAGAGGACATGGATGATGATCTCTGCAAACCGCTTCCAGAAGAGTCAGCAGTTGGGGTGAAAGGTTATTACTACCTTCCAGAGTCTCTGCAGTGTGTTGACAAGCAGGAGCTCACTACCTCTGATGGTTTGTCCATGGTGGGTTCACAAGAGTGGGAGATGGATCTCATCGAAGGTGAAGTGGCCCATGACCTTGAGACAGATGATGAACTAGACTTGAGTACAGCCACAGCAGTTGAGACACTGAGTGGTAAATGGGAGGAACAAGAGAGACAAGTTGAGAGACGTCGAAATAGAAGACGGAAGCAATCAGCTGAAGCTTCTAGGGAACTTGACAGACAACGCAGGGCCAACCTGCGGAGACGTGAAGCTGAGGCTGAGCTGTACATGGCCACCTCACCTAGGAGAGGAAAAGATGAGCAATCAGAACCAGAAAGTTTCCAAGAACCAGAAAGCTGATCCTTTGGGTGAAAAATTTTCTTCCCTTATATTAGTAGGACTTCCTTCTGAGGTATCTATTTGGGTTCTTCACACCTTGACAAATTCATTGGGCATTGAAAATTTGGGACTTTCACTGGAAAAATGGAGTGAAACACAGAAATGCAGAAAAATTGTTAGCACGTGATGATCTTCCAGTCTGTTGCCCCCCCCCAGATAGTCATGGATCATATCTGTGTTTTTGACTGATTTTTTTTTCATAGCATTTCTCATGGATGTGTACCATATTTTGCATTTATTCAAGGACAGGAGGTGCTCACTCATGCACTATCATGTAATAAAGCGTAAGGTTTGAGGATGTTTTCTCTTGAGTTTGTTCTGAGTAGCTTGAACTTGTGAACCAGGAGCTGAGTTACCAGATAGGAAGTTGTCCACAGTAGTAAACACATTGTGCAATCTAAGGTGTGCATCTCAAGAGAAGAATTCTGAACTGCCACAATTGGCTCATGGCAAGTTTGAACCTAGAATTGAAAACGAGATAATACTGAGCATGGAGTTTGGGAACTTGTTCTAATGCTGGAGCATATTCTGGAACAAGTTCAAATGAGGACTTGTGTGGTAGCAGAATTGGCTTATGCAAGTCTCAATCAATCTGCCCCATGCCCTGCCAATATTGCAGTGGGTGGATTCTGCAATGTTCCCATTTGTTCTCCAAGCAGTTTTTCTGCCTTTTCAGGTTTGATACCAGCCTGGGTACTGCCAATTCTGGCACCCCTCTTCCTTGTGCACATGAACTCACCTTAATAGGCTCGCCTAAGAGCTCATGGGTGCAATGGGTGCTAGAATCAGCTGTACCCAGCCCCTTATCTAGTACTATGAGTTTTTCACTTTTATGTGCTTGATATTTTGTCTTGGTCTAGTATTCCTTTAACTTAATATTATCATGAGGAAATTATATTAATTAGTTGTGAGGGCATATTTGATTTGCACATCACAAAACCAATTAATCCCTAAATAAAGATATTGTAGACATTCCTTGAGGGCAGGTTTATATAAATTACAAGAGATGAACTTAGGGCAAAGAATATGGGATAAAGTGAGGCGCTATTGAGAACATGTTGGGATGTACGTTGCAAACTTGGGAACATGTTGAGAATCCTTTGGGAACCTCGTGGGAACACAGTGGGAACAACAAAAATCCAACATGATTGCATGTTGAGCCTTCTCATTGTCCACATGAAAATTATGGTCCTAAAATTAACTATCTGTCACCATTTTCTGCCTATGCTAATGGAAGGAAAGGGGAGTAGTGGGTGTATATTAATGGAAGGAAAGGTGCGTATGGGGTATATTGAGTGGCTAATTGCGACACACACCGGAGCAGTTTAAGTTTCCCTGCCTTGAAACATTTAGAAAGGGGCCAGGTACTACCGATGATGCCACCCATCATTCACGCAAGCTTGCCCAAGAGCTCATGGACACAATGGGTGCCAGAATCAGCATAGGTACCTAGCCTGTTATCTAGTACTCAGGGATTTTATTTTTGACAAACACTTAACCAACTTGAACAATCTGATTTCAGTCTATGAACAGATTTTTCCTGAAGAAAAAGCTCAAATTCAAGCAAAAATAATTCCAAATCCCAGTGTTTGTATAAATGTATAACAGGTTCCAGCATGTCGTCAAGAATATAGAAGGATCCTTACAAAACACCATATGTCATAGTGGCTAATTGCAACACACAAAAGGTAATCTTAAATTTTACTCTCCAGTCTCAACTACCAACCTCTCTTCCAATTGGAGCAGAGGAGACATAAGCCAGGCCATTTCAGCCAAAGGGAGACCGGCAAACATTCTACTGCATGGAAGGCTAAAAAGGCATAATTGAATTTCTATAGAAGCTTTTGATGAGATTCCATGCATAGGGAAACTCAAGAACAAAAACATTCACGGAAACAGGGGAATAAACAAAATAAAAAGAACACAATCAAAGTGCACTTATTCCCTTGTTGAGGCATCAGCCGGCCATTGACCATTTCTGCACCTACCTATTTGGTTTGGTCACCACCATTCTTTTATTGCCATGCTAGAAAGTATATCTTCCACTCACAAGCTTGTTTTAGCTTTCCATGTTTCAGACACGCCTCCTTAGCCTCGCCAGTCAGCAATGAAAGTGTAGGGCAAAGCCCCTGGGTGAGGACATTCCCAAATTAAAGGGCCCAATAGGGGGATTATGACAAGCCAATAGGCCCCTTATTTGGGGAATGGAATGTCCCCCAACCTAACCTTATCATAAGCCTAGACCAATGTTGTCCAGGTATTAGAATATAGAAACAAATATTGGTTTCTCAAATATTGCTTTGGAGTTTCTTTTCCGAAGAAAGTTTTCATGTACCTTGTTGATAGGGAAGAGAAGGAAATGAAAAGTGAAAAGGAAAAAAAAGAGAAATTTTCGATTGACACTTTTGGGTCCTTTTAAGAATAATGGGAGCCAGGTTTTTTTCCAATGTTGTGAAGTATAATAGCTGGGGAAGGTGATCATTGGAAGAGTAACCTAGCCAAATTTGGCTACAAGTCAGAGCCCTAAGTTGATTTGTAGGAATGCCACTGGCGACAAGCTAAAAGTCAATATCTAAATATGGCGACTTGAGAAATGTCTACCTTGAAATAGGTAAAGCGATTTTAGGCAATATTTTCCAAAAACGTCCATTGGGCCCCCTCACAATCCCTTTTTATTTGTGCCCAAGTGACAAAATTTCACCACGAAAAAACGCTGATGTGAACTTGCAAGGAAGCTTGAAAGAAGGAAAAAGACATGACGCTTAAAATAAAAAATGAAGTAATATAGGTCTCTTCAATTGATGAAGAAAGCATCTTGCATGCCAGGAGCCGCTTTCAAATACAAAGGGGAAAAAAAAAGCTTGAAATACTATACATTGTAAAGGAACTGACAGAAAGGAGTGGACAAGGAGAGAAAAAGAAAGAGAATCCAAAACAAGCATCTCATCACATAATGGCTCTGCCCTTTAAATGACATCCATAGCAGGATAACAAATATTCAACACATGTACTAAATTGGAAACACATGAACACATGGTCGTTAGCATGACAAAGACCAAGTTGATCCTTGAGTCATGCCAGAAATGCTTCTAGAGAGAATTCTCTAGATGACTTTAGAATGTAGGGACACCAAACTTTGTCCTGCTTCTCATCACATAATGACTATGCCTTTTAAATGACATCTGCAAGGATGATAAACATTCAATATATCGTAGTACCTGAACAATTTCAACAACAAACTGTTGAGTAATTAATTAAATTTTAAATCTTAACTTTGGCACTTGGTTTTTTAATTCTGAAAATTTTGGCAGATAAAAAGGTATATAAAATAATAAACAATCCCTCTTCAAGGTTGTGGGACAATCTAGTGTGTCTAGATTGTGGCAATCTCAAGACTGAGTTCTTGAAGGTTTGCAATAAAAGCCTAACAGTTGAACTTTTGATTTTGTTAAAATTTCGACACAAATATAAAATATTTTTTCAAAAATTCAGCAAAACAAAAAATAATTTAATTTATGCCAAATCCGTTGGTGGTCAGCATTGTGAAGCCCAAGTGAATCCTTAAGTTAGTTAGCTATGCCCCAAATGTTTTTTTTTTTCTTTGTAGTGGACTCCACATGACTCTAGAATGTAAGGATGCCAAACTTTGGCCTGATTTCACGGTTCATCACATTTTCCCCCATCCATGCATGCCGTTCACCCTCTCTGGGTGCATCACCATCACCATCAGTCTCTACTTACCCTGAAGGGCAGACCCAACAAAGGAACACCGAACTTACTACCGCTAGCTAGCGTCTTCATTCTACTCGGGTCAAGCCGGAAAGTAACTCGGGGTTAGAGGCTGGGGGCGGCTATGGAGGAGGAGGAAGAAGAAGAAGAAGCACAGTAGTGACTGGTGCCTGGCTCATTGTCATCATCGTTCCTCTCTCCTGGTGCTGCGGCCCCTCACGGTTTTCCGAACTTCAGAATTGCCCCAGTAGAATCTACTGCTGTTCTCTCTCTGTGTTTGTGAACAATATATTATGCCAACCCAAATGAGATAAAAGAAGGGTTCTTCAGAAGAAAGAAGCTAATTCTTCTGGCGTTTTCGCTGGTCTTTTGTGGTGTTGTTTTTGTTTGTTGTAGGGTCTATTGGTCTCTTCACTGACTAACTACTATTGTGCTTCCGTTTTGGTTTTCTTCTTGATGTTTATTGTGGACCCTTTCTTTTGTAGTAGCTCTCGCTTGGCTACTCAGGAACGAATGAAGGAAGGTGACTTCTTCTTCGCCACCTTGGAATTCGAATCCTTTTCAAACTCTGATGTGTTTTCTGTCTGCATCACTACTCTTTTAGCAGCTATCTGGTGATACTACTAGCTTCTTCTTCTTTCTTTCAGGAGCTTTTTTGTTTGGTGCGTCCTCTGTACTTTTTGTGAGAAGCTCTTCGGTTGGCAAGAGGGGGAACCTTTCCTTGGTCGTCGCGAAAAGAAGCTGCTGCTGGGTCTGTTGGTGAGGAACCTTGGAGCCTCAATCTCCGCCGCCGCACTGGATGCTTGTTGTTGTGGTTGCTTTGCCGCCGTCTGTTTTTCACGTGCATGTCTTTTGCATTTCTCGCGTGCTTTCTTTCGCTGCTACAGTTTTGCAACAACATCGCTGCTGTTGTCTAGGCACCTGTGTTCTTGGAGTCTCCGTCCTCTTTCTCCTTCGGAAGGAGTTCATTCTTTATGGTGGAGGATCTTGAGCAGAAACCAGCTAGCCTTCTTCGGACTTCTTCGAGATCTCGATCTTTTCTTTTCATGTCTGTTGTATACCAGCTGCTGCGGTAGAAGAAGACACTGATGAACGGCAGTAGTCTAGTGAAAGAAACGTTGGAGAACACTACTTCTGCAGCATTTAGTGCCATCTCTTCTTCTCCACCACCAGAAGAGGTGCAAGAAGTGGTAATATCTGGCCAGTGTTCGCATCATCCTCTTGTCCAGTTCTGCGAGTTGGACATGGGTATGGCGGAGGCCAACGGCACTCTCAAGCAAGCAAGCATCGTCAACGGTGGTGGAGATAATTGCCGGTCTACAACAGCATGGGGGGAGCATCAGAGTCTGGCCACTGAAGACTCCGGAGGCATGGAAGGAAACGGAGGTGGAGGCGACTACAGTAGCACTGCTGCTGCTGCTGCTGCTGCTGTTCGCATGGAGTGGGACCTCAAAACAACAAACCCTTGTTGGGAGTGGGAGAATATCACCACAATGGTGTACCCTGTTCGACAAGGAGGAGGAGATGGGGAAGAAGGCAGCAGGCATGTAGTAACGAAGTTGCAAGCCTTTGATTGGGCTCACGTTGTATGCAGCAGTAATGTGGGTTCTTCAGTGACCACCACCTCTTCTTCTTCTCCTCTAGCTTTGAAGAGCAGCGATGTCTCCATGGGTCTTGCATCATCTGGTACCAGTACCCCTTCAGGAGTCTCTTCTGTGTCATCAGGTGTTCCAGGCCTGGCCACAAACAGAGGTAATGCTGCCTCGCACAACACTGAGCTTTCCTCTGTAATCAAGAGTGAGATTGTTGAGCTGACAACAGCCCGCAGGAGGACCCCAGAGAGCCCACTTGAGCACCAACAGAGGCCCTTTGTTGGATTCCTGGGTGTCCAAAGCTGTGAACACGGGGAGCCAGAGAACAGTGCATCGGAGAATGGTGGGGAAGACAAGAAGCTCTTAGATGGTAATCAAAGTGCTGCTCCACCTTCTTCTAAGCAAAAGGGTGCTTTCACTGGACTGAAACTTGGAAGACAGACTTATTTCAAGGATTCTGTAGCTGGAGTGACAGCAGCAGGAGGAGTGGTACGAGTAGTAGGAGAGAGAGCAGCAGCTTCAGCAGCTCCAATATGCTCACCTCCTCCAGGTAAGAAGAGGCAGCAAGCTAGGCCACCAGGAGGGATACAGATCCCATGCTGCCAAGTTGAAGGCTGCAAGACTGACCTGACCCCGGCAAAGGACTACCACCGGCGACATAAGGTGTGTGAAATGCACTCCAAAGTTCCGAGGTGCATTGCTGGTGGACAGGAGCAGCGGTTTTGCCAGCAATGTTCAAGGTTAAGTCTCTCTAGCTGTGTGTGAACTCTGAATACTGCTGCAGGTCATCGCTTTGTCCTTTGTGTTGTCTGTTTACCTGGATTCATAACATTCATGTATAGTGGCAATTGTCTGTAGCTTTGGTTTTACTCAGTTTTGCTTCCCTTGCATAATTTTTGATGTCCTTTGCCTTCCCTTCATCCTTTCTGTTTGGCTTGTTCTTTTCAGTTTCCATAGGTCTCTCTTATCATTTGCACTTAGCTCCATTGTCAGTGATTTTGGCACTCTGTTCATGTTGTCTCAATGCTTGTGTGGGATGTTTGAAGTATGCACTTATGCACTTGCAATTGTGCTCTCTTGTTTAGAATGGATGTCTAATGTACAGATTCATGAATGACTGCATATGGATCTTTCTCTTGTGTTGCTGGTACTTTTTGTGCAGTTCTCTGACATTTACTTTGTAGCATCATGTCTTTCTTTTCAGTGATTGTGCAATTGGAGACACCTTGCCCTTCATTGTTTTGTCTGATGTTCACCTTGTGTTTGCATTGTGCAGGTTCCATGTATTGACAGAATTTGATGAGGGCAAGCGCAGCTGTCGAAGGCGTCTTGCTGGTCACAACCGACGGCGCCGCAAAGCACGTCCTGAGACTCACACAACACTCAGTATCAAGGGCTTGTCTCCTGTGCCTAGTGATGACAATTCCTTGACTATGGAGGGCAAGTTGCTGTCTTCTACCTTGTCTTGTGCAATCTAGTTGGTGTGTAGATTATTGCTGTTTGGCCTATTATTGTTGTTTGTTGCTGTATCTCTCATGATGTGCCAGACTTTTTGGGTATCTATGAGATGACCATTGGGGACTATCTTCTTGTCCAACAGTGGTCATTTCCTTGTATTTTGAACTGATAATGGAAAGGTATGGTGTGCAGGTAACAAGCAATCCATTTTTCTGCAACACCACAGGGGGTCAACTTCATCATCAACTTCTGTTGATACCAATGAGTATGCAGGCCCATTTGCAAATAGCTTGAAGCTCAGCCCCTGGTCTGGACTGGGGAGAAGTGATGATTGTACACTGGTATGTCAGTTGCAGGTTAATAGACTTTATCTCATTCTATAAGTGCTCATCCTATTTGACAAGAAGGAACACGCTGCTAGAGAATATCATATTCACAGAATGTTTATTTGCAGCTGAGTATACATCTTGAACTTGATTTCTTGCAAGAAGTGGTCACTACACAGGACCTTGAACTCTGTGTTCATTCCATCTTTGAGGCATCATTAAATACTGAAGATAAATAATTGTAGTGACCATATTCTTGTTAATTTCATGCAGGCTGCAAGTGTAGAGAGTCAATCTATCCTGTCAACCCTCCTGCGTCCAACAGCAGACCACCTGCTCATGCTTTTGCAGAGTCCTAAAGGACGATTAGCAGCTCCCAAACCTTCTACTCCAGAAATGGCTATGAGTCCACACCAGTTCATGGAGGGAGTTTTGAGCCCGCTTGGTCAGGGTTTATCACTATCTTCTTCATCTGGAGGGCTTCTGGGAGGTTTTGAGCCAACCCATTTGGGAGCATGCTCCCAGGGTGCCTACAGTGTCTCTGCTGTGGATTCTGGCTGTGCTCTCTCTCTTCTGTCATCACAGGCATGGGTCTCTCACTCATCCTCATGCCCACCTATTCAGGGCATCCCACTGGGCCTCCCTCAAGCTGATACAACCCTGGAGCAATTCATGGCAGGGAGTAATGACAGCAACTACCATGGGCCATCTTTCTCACATCGCTCACAGCTTCAGCCATCAGGCAGGTCCCAGACTGCTCAACAGCAACGGCACTGCTCAGTTGTTGAGAAGCTCTTACCTCTGCATTCTAGAGGACTGGGAAGCATAGAGACAAACTATGGCCATGCTGGTTCTGGTAACCAAACTATAGAAAGCAATGTTAATAATGATGGAGGTCAGCAACACAAGAACTTTCTCTCAGGTCTAGATGTTTATGCAGGGGCTCATTCTATGCATACTCTGCTTCAAACAAGACATTTTGGTGGCTTTTCTTCAGGGACAAAAGCAAATGCACATCCTACAATGGATCTTGTGCAGGCACTGTCAACACAGGTGCAGAGTTTTACAAATGGCTCCCAGGGGGGAGGTCATTCTTAATCCCAGCCATCCTCAAATGGATATCATGGGAAATTTTCACCCTTGCACCCATTCAGAGGTTCCATGTACAGCGCAGTCAGCAGATGTTGTAGAGACTCCAAAATGTGCAGGTCTGTGTATGCCAATCTCATGGAAGCAATGATTCTTTTACATTGCTCTTCCAGCACTCGCAAACCTCATACCCACTGAATGTGCATTAGGTTTTGTTATTGCTTCTTAACCATCCTTGGAGGCTCCAACTCTTGGTAAAGTGTAACTTGATTGAAAGCACGTGCACAAAAGATGATGGGGTTGTATCTATACTACCAACAGAAACAAAAGCAAACAGTGCTTCCAAACCATATTAGTGAAGGCAGGACATATGCTGTGTATCTGTTTCCTCCTCAGTCTATTGCTGGGTAGAGCTTCTTCAGTCTCAAAGGTACTCGGCTGTAGGCTTTCTTGAAGAGAGCTGAGACACCATTTTTTGTTCTTTCCATGATTGTGTAAAGGTTTTACTCTTTAAATACAGCCTTGCAACAAAATGGAAGCTGTTTGAATGGAGGAATGTTTGCTGAAATGGGATCGATGCACTATTTGAAGCTACATTTTGAGGAGCTTGGGATTCTATAGGTGGAATTGAATACAACTTGTGACGTTGTGTTGGCACTACACAACATTATATAACACACTAGTACTAGTTAGCAGTGTTTGTTATTATTACAACTTCTAACATTGTGTTAACACTTCTTAAAACAATATTATGACTGTTACAAAGAGTTACGCATGGGCAACATCATGTTACACCTATGTAACATAGTTTTTATGCCAAACACTAGATGTTATGTGTGCTATGTTATGCCTGTTATTAACTGATGTTAGGCTATGATATGATCACTAGTGTTGATGTTTGTCAAAATATGGGGTCTAAGCACTATATGTCATTTATGTAGGCATTAGGTTTAAAAATTACAAAATCACCTCTAAGAAATACGGGCATCAAGGGCTTTCCAATATAGTACCAAGAGCTTGCTCCAATTTTCCTATTTTTTAAAGTTTTTATTTTGTTGAATTTTTCTTGATAACATTCAATAATCCTTGCATTGTGGATCTAAACAATATGAAATTGCCTTAGTGCAACCATTGGAAAACCAAATTGTGCTCTTGGTGCCATTGGAAAACCAAATCGTGTCACAATAATTTGTCACTATCCATCATGATGTTATGAATTACTTTGGATTATGTCAATGAGAATTATATTATGTCTTTTTATAATATCAAGACAATTTTATGTTTATGTTCAGTAATCATGATTTCATGTCATGAAAATTTTGGAAATTATCTCACAAAATTTTTCATGATAAATTTTTTATGAGTTTTGTTTTGTTTGATATTCCCATTTCATGACCACAGTTTGTGTTTTTGTGTTATACGATCATCTTGCAAAACAGTGATGTGACCTAAATTGAATTTTAAAAAAGTGTTGGAAACAGAAAAAAAAAACAATTTTCAGATGTGACTATTTGAACAATGATATATGAAAAGGAAAATATGAAAAGGTTCGAACATGGTATCATCTTTTGAAATGGTCATCCAAAAATGACAACTTATGGAACATAAAGTTGACTCCTCTAAACTAATTTTGATGTATCATCATCACTGGAATTAAGGTAGGTAATTGTTTTAAATTTTATTTTTTCACATTGAAATTTGCCAAAATCATGGTTCAAATCTAATTTTTACTAACTAGAATCAAAAACAACATTTCTTACTCACCCAACATTGGTTATGAATCACAACCTAAGACTTAGTTTGCAACTAAGGCTAGAGCAAACCCGAACAAGACAAGTTGGGAGTAAACATGAGACATGTTATGAACCAATCGAGGTGTGTGGAAATCAAGGGTTGGATTCCCAAAACACTTAAGTTGCTTTCCAAAGTGGGAGTTGTGACTTCTAAAGAATCTTGACTTTCAAAGTGAAATTTAAATGGTTTAAAACATATTTGAATTGAATGATTTTTATAATGTTGAAAAAATGTCAACGAGATTAATAGAATGGTGTGCTTATATTACAAAGGAATCCTAATAGTTATTTAAATGATAAAACAAAATGATTCCTACAATTCATATCATAATTTGGAGGCAAAATGGTGTTTGATTGGAGACTTGATGTGACCTTGGATAAGGTTTTGAAAATGGCTACAACATAAGAGAACTACACATTCAAATAAAAAATGCTTCTTTGGAATTGTGAGCTTCCAAAATTGCAAGACACCAAAATCTTTAATTAAAAAAAACGACTTTGGAAAAACCAAGAACAATGAGATTTTGATGTAGCACTAGGATATGAAATATATATTATAGTAGAGTACTACCTTTGTGAGAGTTTGTATCCATTAGTGAATTTATGTGAACCCATGATGAATTCATGACCTAGTTTGGTTGAAAATTGTATAAAGCACATGCTTTGATTATTTGTGCAATTCATGCCCAACCCATTTGATTCTTTGTTTTAATCATCCTAAAGCTCTTGCACCTTTGTCCAAGTTGTGAGGATCTAAGAAATTCAACTAAGATTTTAAAGATTTTCAATATTGTTGGCATCAAAAAAAAATCATAAATACTACTTGACAAGCCTAAATGTGCATAAAGTACTTTAACTAATAATTTAAAGCTTGATTGAGGAATATAAACCCAAATTTTCATATTACCTAAAATAAATAATCACCTAAACACAAGTTTAGTGGGCAAGTGATTCATGTTTTGTTTGCACTCAAAATAAATTGGGATGTCTAATTTAACAAAGATATAACAATCAATAATTACAATGCATTAAATGGTTAAATGGTCAAGGAAAAATGAATTGTAAAAGGCACATAATCTTAACAAAAGGAAATCAAGATAATGTCATTAGGGTTTTGTAGCAAAACCATGGTTAATGCCTTTAAGAAAAAATTTAAACTATTAGCCTAGATTTCACACAAGTTCTCAATGTTGATAATGTTTACACTCTCTTTAGACCATTTTGTGCAATCACTACTCAACACCCAAAATTTCATGTTATGACCCAATTTGAATAATTGTTCCATCGCAACATGGTCATTGAACATCAAACTTGTCCCCTACCATCTAAAAGGATTGGTGATTGTGACAACCATGTTGAAAATCCAAGCTCAACTTATTATTTCTCTTAATAGAAAGTAACTATGTTACTCTTAGTTATTTTGTCAATTGTACCACTTTCTTAATTTAGTTTGATTTATTTTTGGTTCAAACTTCACAATTAAGTTTCTTTTTTATGATTTTCATTTCATTATGTTATTGCAATGTTTGATGTTTTTGTTATAGACCTGGAGAATGTTCTTGAATTGTATGTTCCATGAATGTGAGCATCATTGTCTGTGTGGTTGATCTCTTGCAATAATTTTTTTGGAATTTTCATTTTAGTGGTTCCTTATTTCTTTACAAAACAAGGTTGCTAACCAACATCTCACCACAACTCCTGTTTATCATGCACAAATTATTGAATTGTTAAAACATAAGTATAGAACTAAGGACATTTCTGAAATTACTTTCAACATAGATAGACCTTGGAAACCCATTTTTCAACACAATAATAGGTGGTGTTTTAAACTCATGAGTCGAAAAGATACTATAATTCATGCATTGGTATCATGACAAATAGCTCGATAGAATTTCTTAGTTAACAACAATGTTTTACAACATCCTTCATTGTTATGGATGGTTAACTAAGTGAGAACGTAAGGGTATTTAAAATCCAATGAGCACAACGTGTGATGTGAGATTTGGCAAAATTGAAATCTTATCAACTCATAATCACAATAATGTGCTTGGATGCCAATGCAGATTTCACCCATGGATCATAGCCATCCACGCATTGACAAACAGGATCATCAGTTTGGTATCGACACCCACAAGAGCATATTGATGGGAGTTTTGCAAATATATCATATTTATAATTTCAAAAGTATATCAATCCAGAGTGCCATGTCTTTTTTTGCTACAAATACTGATTCTATTGTCATATGATCTCATTTTCTATTAGTTGCAAAAATTGCACACATATATATAATCATGTGTTTTTTCTTGCAATTTTGTGATGCAGTCCACATGGAGATCATGCATATCTAATTTAGCCAAAATTGACTTTTAGACAGTGCAAAAGGAAAAAGTTAAACATTCTTATATATTTTTGGTTACCTACTTGGACTACATGTAGAAATCTGGTGACTATTATAGAATGCTGCAAGATTTTTGCTCATAAAACCAGAGAAGCAGCAACCAAAAAGTTCAAAAAATTTGCAACATTGCAAAATTTGGCACCAAAAGAAAAGGCTGATACAATGGTATTTTTTATGTGATTGTGTGAGGATTTGAAAGATTCCCAAAAGATCTATATTTCTACAGTTTTCAATACTATTGTAATTAAAGGTCTATGAATGGATTTTATCATTTTTGAAGTTAATTGATTCCCTGTCATTTGATTATCAATCATAACATACTGTGCTTGTACAAGTTAATCTCAACATCTTCATGCAATTTTTGAGGGGTAGATTCTAGAAGCATTATTAACTATAATTTGATGCCATACATGGAATATTTTACCATCCACATGACAAATTTAATTATGTGTTTTGCATCTGACTCTTGATTTTGTAGATGGGTTTCTTCTGACAGCATGTAAATAGCTTACTAATGTTGCTGTTCCTCCCTTTGTTTTTTCCTTTCACAAGTGTATGCATGCCTTCTCTCCGAGTGCAGCAGTCAAAATAAAGCAGTGTAATGTGGGAAGAGAGGAAATGAAAAGAAAGTTGCTGCAAAAAAGAGGAAAGAATGAATCAAGTTTTAAGTGTGACAAACAAGTAGCATGTTCAATTTGTGTTCTCAAAGGTTAAGTCTTCGTGGTTCCTCAAGAAACAATGTCTACACTAAGTCTTCGTGTGGCATGGTATGGTCTTGATCTGCTGGTCTTTGCAGTTCCTCAAAAAACAATGTCTACACTAAGTCTTGGTGTGGTATTTTGAGGTTTGATTTGGTCATAAATTCTCTGTAAAATTTGATGGTTTGCACACTCCCAACTTCAGTAGTTCATGTTTCTGTATCTTGGCCACAATGTGTTCAGAAGAACATCATTAGAATGTCAAAGTCACAGAACTAACATCTTAGGAGTATAGAGCAAGGGCTTTCTGGCATTTTGCAGAAGAAACAAAGACTTGTGTGATAGTCTTGGAGTAGTACTGGGCTTAAGGGTTTGGGGTGATCATACCTGAAGTAATGTAGTTACAGATGCTCTGATGATGTGCTGTAGCTCACATCAAGTTGTGGTGCAGATCATAAATGGACGGGCCGGCCCCATAAGACCTGAGTGTCTGAAGTTCAGAGTAATTCAATTCAGGGCTCTGCACACCTGCCCTGGTGTGATTGCCTGAATGGTTACTCTTGTTCTGGTCATTATTGTTGTTGTTGTTGTTGTTATCAGGACTACTGGATTCTACTGTTGGCTTGATTCTGTGTGGCAGCAGTTCCATGACTGGGGCATGCTCTCCAGCATCTTGAGTACCTGACCCACAACCATTTCCACCTCCAGAAGTTGAGCATCCATCTCCTGCATGCATTGTGGAGGCGTTCTGCAATGGAAGCATCTGGTGGCCTTTCAACTGGTGACGAGAGCGTGACATAGCTGATGATGGCCCATAATGGTTTGAGCTGTTTCCTTGTGATCCAAGCATCCATTCAGGGCTGGTTAGATCCCCCTGTGAGGATGCTTGTAATGGAAGCATGTTTCGGTTTGTTGGTGTGAAAACCTGAACTTCCTGACTCTGCAATAAACCACAAATAGTTGCTTAGGCTAAATTAGAATTCCTGAAAATGAAAGAAAAAGAGACAATAGATCTGAAGATGACAAGCTCTGGTAGTCAGTTGGAAATTCTTACCTCTGAGTTTGGGGAAGTAGATGATGCCGAATTGGCACTGTGATGTGAAGTCTGCAGATGATGAAGGTTCCTGGAAGATCTGTCTACTACTTGCACCAAATCTGAGCATGAGTTCAGAGGGTGCATCCATGGAACACCAGGCTCGATCTTACCATAACTGCCTGTCCCTGTAGCTTGTCTTTGATGCCCTGCTTGATGACCCAGCCCAAGTTGTTCCCCCAGTGATGAGAGTGAAAGGTTTGGTCCACTTTGACCTGCACTCATACCCTGAAAAAGACCACCACATGTATTTCAGCAACATTCAACAAATCTTTTCGGAAAATACTTTTGGAAAGTATTCATTCATAATGCATTTGCACATGTCAGATCCAATGGGTACCTGCAGAAACTTTCGATAGGCAGCAGTTTCTTGGGTATGGTTGGATGATCCTGTCATCATACTCATCTCTTGTTTTCCATGTTGGACCAGGAGGGGTACAGGGGGAGAAAGAGACATAGCAGACAGAAAAGCTTGAGAGTCTTGCCCTGCCATAGAGCTCGTCTGCAGCTGCATGCCCTGATGCAATGATCGATGGTTGTCACCAGGTCCTCCTCGTCCATATGAAGCATCTACAGTGCACAATTCCAGGTTCTTCTGAATCCAGGTTTTTTATCAGAGTCTCTCAGGGACACTGACTTTGTGATATATTTTTCTTCAAGTGCAGGAGTACTTTTTTTGGACATGCTCCAAAACTGGAAACAAACCAATTTCAGAGATAGAGACCAGGCTTTGGGCTCCTGGTTGCTAGTACATGACTGTGCTTCACTGCCTAGACCCTAAACCCATAATCTGTACAATTGTTACCCCTGCATATGAAGAAAGGTGGCTCACTGATTGTGATGCAAAGCTTGATTACCAGATGCAACTGCAGAGGAACCATTACACAGAGTATCTAGTTGTAACATGAGGGAGCTTACCACTCACAACACCACCATTGTCACCATCATCTCCATGTCTGATGCTAGCAATTTCAGCTGAGTTACCACCACCTGTAGAAACTGCACTGGGCTGTTGCTTGCGACGGCGTCTGTTATGGTCTGCAAGGCGCCTGCGACAGCTTCTTTTGCCTTCATCAAACTCACCTAGCAAGTGGAATCTAGTCACAGCAACCAAAAAAATCAGATGAAAGTGAGTGTTTGTGAAAGATCCTTGGATAATTGAGCTGAAATTCATGATTCTACCTGTTGGGGCATATACCTGCTGCACTGTTGACAAAAGCGTTGGGTGCGACCAGCAGCTATAACAGTAGGTGTCTTTGAGTGAAGCTCACACACTTTGTGACGGCGGTGGTAGTGCTTGGCTGTGCTCAGATCAGCCTTGCAACCTTCTGCTTGGCACATTGGAATCTGTGTGCCAGGAGAGCCTGCACGATGCCGCTTTGCTACACGGCCCACTGCAGTATCCTCTGCTGAGAAGTATGTCCGTACCCCAAGGTTAAGCCCTATGCAAGGAGCAGTATGGCCATCACTCACCTGCCAAAATCCTTGATCTGTCAAGAACCGAATTGAATTACAACATCAAGACTGCACCCAACAGCTCAAGAATGAAGACACAGAAACCAGTGATGATAAAAAAATCCATGGTCCCTTACATCCTCTCTCTTGACCAGATGATTTTTGTGCATTCCAGATGGTAAGTACTGGTTGTGGTGCTGCCCATCAAATGCAGTTTGGATATTCTCATGGTGTCCTCCACTGCTAGCTGCGAGGCCTGGGATTCCAGAACCAAGAGAATTGGGAAGGTGTCCCGTTGGAGGAAGGATCACACCAGAGCCATCAAGAGCTCCATAGTTCCACATTCCTGCCGGGTTGAAGATCCCCAAGGCATTCTGGTTGAAGGTGGCTGGAAGCCCTGTTGAAATTGTATTGTTGTAAGCCCTGAGGCTTGACATTTGGCCTGCAAATGGAATTCCAGGCCCCAAACATCTGCATAGTCAGGAAGAAGCTCCAAACATAGCAAATTGAATAACCATGAATGTGTGTGCAGTCCTGTACCTCACAATTCTGTGAGACAGAAGTTGACAAGCAAAGAAGAGACATTGCTTGTTGCTTTCTCAGTTGGTTCTGGTTCTTTCAAGAGATAAATTGCAGCTTGTCCATTATTCAGACAGCAGAGTGTGTTACCCAACTCTTGTTAAACCCACATGTTACAGACATTAGGTGGTCAATTTGATGGTGTATTTCAAACTTGAAAAGATTCAAAGGAACAAAGAGCCCAATTGTGGACATTTTCTCATCTGATTCTAACAATTGTCATAAGAACAATAAGCATGAGGGGTTGCAGAAGATTTACCTGCAGTGATCTGGCTCTTGTGGTCCCCATCTCCAACTTCACCACGGCCATCACTGCCTGGATGCTGCGCTAGAATCATGGGATCCCACTCCCACTCCAACCGGTTGGTCGTGTACTGCCGAGAAGCGTGCTCGAGGGCACTGCTGATAGCACCAGTGTTATCCCAATTCTCTGTTGACCAATTTGAGTCACCTTGATGCTCGTTGGTATTTGCAGATGAGTTCATCCCATGCACTTGACAGGACTCTGGAGTGGGATGTAGAAACTTGCTGGCTCCCCTACTTCTATTTCATATGAGGAGGCAAGATGGGTTGACAGAAGAGAGAAAACACACCAGAGTGACTTGGAAAGGAACCAAGCTAAGTTGAGTTTCTGAGCAAGGAGACAAACCTTGAACCCAGGTCTCAGCTGCAAGTATTTGCAATACAGACTTGGTGACACAAAAAGGTTCTACCCAATGAGAGCTTGGTATACTTACTTTGAAGGACCTGCACCAAGCTGTGAGAGATCAGGCACAGTACTAAATCTAAGCAAAAGCAAGACAACAACAGAGTTTCTCCATTGAAGATGTAAACATTCACCCTTCTGCAGTTGCATGACTACTACAATGGAGGAGGAGAAAGGATGTTGGGAAGGGCTTGGTGGAAGGGATTAATAAATAGAATGAGAAGATGGGAGAAGAAATAGATGCCCAGATTCCAGGAAGTACTTGCTTCTTTTACTAAGCAAGATTCAAACCGCCTTCCAGTTTATCGACCTTATCAATTCAGAGTTCCCCTCACATTCAATTATTCCAGCCAAGTGTCTCATGAGTCCTCAAACCCTTGGCCTCCCTTGCCCTTGATGTCCAGCTATGGCCTCCGCAGGGAATTCCCCTTGTGTTCTGGCAGAAGAAAGTTTCATGTGTAGACTATAAGAAACAGAATCACCACCATAAAACCACTTGAATCAGTCCTCAATGCCAACATCAACCTTCCTTGAGGTATACACATTACAAGAAAGTAACTGGGTCACAGACTTGAGAGAAGAGACAAATTAGGTTCTCAAAATGAATGTATGCTTCCTTTTCGGAGCATGATTTTAGAAGCAACTTTTTCAAGCAAACTGAGCTCAATGGAGAGCCCAGAAAGCAAGTTGAGATCACAGGGAACAAGGTCATTAACACTGTTAACTGTGCACGGAAAGTAAATATAAACCCACACAGCAAGCTCAAACAAATGAAAAAATACAACATTGAGTGAATTTCTATTGTTTGCAGCAATGTGAGAGTTTGCACAAAGAATTGCCCAATGTTCACAGCATCTTTACAGACAGACTCATGAACCAGAAACTCAAGAACTTTGGCCCAGCCAGATGAAAACCTTGTCAAAGGTACATTGAAGCAAATGTACACAGACAGACGAAAAGTCTATACGGCTTAGGCCTCATACATTTATAGCAATTATTGGACTAACACCTGTTCTGATTGTCATCAAGTTTGATTCTCTATTGAAAGCTACAACACATGGACCAGCATTCAAAACTCCACCAGGAAAAAAAGGAAGACAAAGAGATGACCATAGAAAAAATACACACCACAGTCAAAGAAGCAATGTTGGCAGAACTCCTAGGTTTTAGAAAGATGTTCAGGGTTGCTGCTATACACATCGTACACTAACACAGAACAAGGACTAGGGCTATGAAAGGATTCAATGTCTTTATGATTGACTTCTCCTGATTGTCCAGTGAAAGAAGCTTTTATGAGAATGCAGGAAGAAGATGTTGCTGTAAAACCGCTGAGCAATGTGCAGCAGCAGCATGAACTTGCAATTCTGCAGAAGAAAATTGCTTATGAAAACAATCCAAGTTTCGTCTCTGCTTTTATGGACTTGGTTCATAATCCTGTATAGCAAGCCCATGGAGGGATGATGACATGAGGAACTTTCTTTCTTCAAACCGGAGACTTGACAGTTATGTGAAATTGTGATTGTTTTACAGATTGATCGCTCATGTTTTGCATTTGAGAGCAAAGCTCATTTTGTTTCTTTTTGGTCAGGTGCCGCAGAATGGACAGACCTGCAGCACTCTTTGCAAGAAGAAGAAGAAGAAGAAGAAGAAGAGCAGCCATCGGTTGTTGTCTTCACGTAAGAGTCTCGTGGCTGGCCAGAGGGAAGCCTTCAGCCTTCATTCAGTAACGGAACAAGAAGATCTCGTCACAAAACGATGCGGCATGGATTGACTGACCAGCTGCCTCAGTAAGTAGTCTTGATTACTTCCTCTTACCTTCAAGCTTCGATCTCTTTCTCCCAGGAAAAACATCAATAAATTCGCAGCGCAGCTTCTAACATTGGCTCAGAAAGCAACTCTCCGGTGACGATGACGGCCCGGAGCGCACTTCTGGGTTCTCATGCTTCTTGCGCTGTACCTCATCGCACTCCGTGAAACCCGTCTATCTCGACCACAACAAGCTGCAATCTCAACCAACAAACATACCCGGCAACAAAATGAATTACAAGTCGTGAACATCATCGATTCTCTGTAGCCACAAAGACTCTCTCTCTCTCTCGTTTCTTTGGTTAGACAGCATAAAGATGCGCGGAACGTAGTGTGAGAAGAATTCGAGGTTCAGGTAACAGAGGGCACTCACGATATATCACAAGGCTCTGTTCCTCCCGATTTCTACTTTGTCTTCTTCAGCTTGCTAGGAGCTGCGAGCCGGCCTAGAGAGGTGTACTAGCTAGGGACTTTGCCTTGCACGTTTCTTTTCAGTTTTTCACCATTGCATTTCCTTGTCAAAATTTGGATTTCCTATGCCAAGTTCAGACAAGGAGAAGAGAAGAGGCTGAAGGAGACTATAGCACTCCAACTCTAATAAGTCCTCTCAGAGCTCTGGTTCTACGCACAATCTTAGTCCGAGAGGAAATGGGAGATTGATTGCTCTCCCTCCTCTCTCCTTTTCCCAAAATGAGCTGCAGCTTCCTTCGACGACTTTACTTGCAGGTGATCACACTGCAACTTCTCCAAAAATGAAGGCCTCTCAGCTCCTCATTCCAGGACAAACAAGCAGCTCAAGAAGCCATGCAACACCCCAAGATCTGCACACGAACCTAGACGACAGCTCTACCGAGCTGCTTCAGTCAGTTTCTCACGGAGATTTTAAACCGCCCACGAATAATAGAATCTCCCCCAAGTTCACTCCAACACCAGCAGCATCTCGTTGTCCCCCCACCCCTCCCTCAAAAGCAATATCAAATTGGACACACAATACATTCCTCTAAGCCCAAGTTCTGCAAAAGAATTGAGAGAAGGGAAAAGCACAACAGATACAGGACCCCAAAAACAATGAACAATCAAGTCGACTCCACAGACACTGGTCACACAGATATCACACTCTATTTTTTGCTTGCAAGCTCTCACTCACAAATCACAACTGCTGCCTAGCTATTCACCGCCATCACTACCATCACTTCCACATCCTGGTGTATATCCCCAATGGGTACTCGGAAGGACTTGAAACAACAGTTCGCTAGAGCTCCACAAACCTCTCTTCTCTCGTCATGCACACGAGAATCTCCTGCAAACATTAAAAAACACACACACACACACACACACACCCAGGCACGCACGCACGCACGGAACGCCCAACGGAAAACAATCCGACGCAACGCAACGGACTCCGCTGGTGCCCACCTTCTAATAGCCCCACTCCCTACGTCGCCACCCTCTACGTAGGTACTAGAAAACGGGCGCTCGGCTCCCAGGCAAGCGGTCACTAGGCAGCTCACTAGGCCTGGCAGAATCGGTCACCAAGGGCCTATTCCTTGGCATAAAGTGCTGGTTCCTCGGGATTAAAAATCAGGTGCATAGTTCACGGATCTGCCTGGAGAATCAATCGACAGGGATGGCAAAATTGACAACCAACAGTCCATTCTGTGGCATAAATTGTCAGTTCCGTACTGTTAAAAATCAGCTCCATTCCCTGGACAGCACTATGATTCCACGATTTGGCCCGGGGGAGTCCATCCTCAAGCACAGCAGAATCAGCCCCCCCTTGCTGTTTACTCGAGCGTAATGTCGATTGAGTGCAGGCAGAAAATGTCCAGTGTATCTGGAGGGCACATTATAAAGTGGAATTTTTTCTGCTGCAAAAAAGGGACAGGCATTGCATTCTTTGAAAACACCTTGCCTCTTTCTTTTCTGTGCTGCCCGCCAGGTACCACAGGGGCGGAAAAAAGAAAAGAAAAAAAGGGGTGTGTCACACTGTGACCTTGCCATTTACATTAAAAAGTATCTTAATGCAAAACGAAGAATTATGGAAACTCCATTACATGCCAAAATATAATCTTCAACAAATCCTCTAAAAGAAATCAAAATCCTTCAAGATATTACAACTCTATAACTAATCTCAAGTTTTAACACAAGCCAAAATATCATCTTTCAAAAATCCTCATACAAAAATAGACGTATTACGCAGGGGCCAAAATCCATTAAGCTACTATATACTCTATAATGAATCTAAACACAATATCCTTCTTGCCTTGGTAGGCAAGGCCAATCATATGAACAACATTCCTCAAAGCGTCAGACCAAATGAAAATGTCGCCCAAGTGCTTTCCCTAGGGCAACAACATGTAGATTTTATCAAGCTTGATATGAAGGAAATTCCCAAAAGCTTCTAGCTTGCAACTTGACATAAAGAGAAATTTTGAAAGTTTTGGGCTTCTCATATGATATTAGAAAATTAATTATAAATTATTCAATGGGTCACTTGAATAGGTAGGGTGTTATTAGGAAGGGCTATTAGTGCAGGCCAAAATATTGCATTTAGGAATTGAATTTCCACACAACCAATGAGAAGGTGCAGCATAGAGTGAAAGGGTGGTGAAAGCAAAGAGTTCTCAAGTTCTTGGCATGTTCCCCAAAAAGTTCTCAATAACACCTCACTTTTATCCCATATGCTTTGGCAAATGTTATCCTCCTTTCACCTATATAGGTGGGCAAAAGGGAGAAACTCTATACTTCAAACTTGAACCTTCAATTTTGGGGAACCTCCATAGGTCTTTTTTTTTTCCCCGAATGATGGGCTAATCAAATTAACCCATTTGAAAAAAATAAAGAAACCCACATGAAAGGCACCTTATTTAATGAATAGGAGAGAGGAAATGAATGGGTTTATTTCCTCACATTTGTTGGCTTTCCCCATTGGGAGAAGATCATGCATTGATGTGAGATTTGGGTATCAAAGTTTGGCTTGAACTTTGTTTAGGTGACATCTAAAATATTTTGTGTGCATATGATGGATGGGCATGCTCCATAGAAGTGCATACATCTAAATGATAAGTTCAAAATCTGGGAAAGGAAGTTTGAACTTGGCTTTAAAAAGGTGGAGTCATTACATGATGAACTATTTATTTTCATTATTTGTCTAGTTAATTATTGATTTTAAGTGATAATGTGTTTTAGGAAAACTCCAACAATGTACTATATTTGGGACAATATCATTATTTATTATATTCAAATTTAATGTTAAAGGTTTGCCTTTTCTCCGTTGTTAGACAACATATATTAAATAATATAAACTCAGCAAGCATTTAAATGCTACAAATGGGCCAAATCATAATAGCTACCTAATTAGAAGTAGTCAATTTGCATCCATGGTCTCTTGACACCCATGGTATTCAACACAAAATTATAGGAATTGGAGCCATTTTCACACCACTATGGTGATGACTTCATCCATTGAAGTTATTCATAAAACATTTCCATGTAATAGTAACAAAATGGTGGCATGTATACAAATATTTTGGATGAATAACTTTCAAATAATGTGAAATTGGTTCTGAACATGTAATTATGCACAAGTTACAATTCTCTCCAAAAGGGTTAGTAAAAACAAATGACTATTTTTGTTGACTAGACATAATGATTGGACCAAATGATGAAATTTAAAATAGTTTCACCTTATACTCTCCAAATTCAAAACTTTCATGTTTGTGGGTGGGGATGGGGGGAGTGTTCAAGGTTTCATATTATCCAAGTTTATTCTCAAGTTCTAGGGCATCTTATCACCTCATAATATTTATTGATAGTCTATTAAGGAATTTAACTCAACATCAAGCTTCTTTTCCCATCTCTAAGGGCATAGGTCTCATCTTCACCGTTACCATTACCTAACCTCATTTTTATAAGGAGTTAAGTATCAATGTTTCATCTTTTGATTTCTTGATTGCTTGATCAATGACTTTCCTTGTTGGAGACCTTAATTCACATAGATACTAAACACCATCCTTTTTCAATAATACTTGAAAACCCCTTGTGACCATATGGCCCCAATGGCTTGGAGTTGGTCAATTAATGTTTCATCTTTGACCTAAATTGATTTTTGCTCAACCAATGTTTAGTACATCAATATTGACATCCTCCCATTTCAACAATAGTTGAAAGTTGCTTGTGACCTCCTCCAATCCCCATGGTTCATTCATGTCTTCTTCTTTCTTTCTAAACAATACATCCGAAAACAAAGCAAACATCTTAAGTACCCCACTTCAAAATGTTTGTACCATCACACCCTCTCCAAAATTTTGATTGATGGGACATTCAATGTTCATCAAACTCGCATCATTCATGCTCAAGCCCTAGTTCAAGAACATGGCTCATAGTTCAACTTGTTTTACCAATGTTTTGCCTTTCATTAGCAATATATTCCATTGCCCTACAAATCCAACTTTCACTACCCCATCTTTCAATAATAAGTCTTCCTCATTATTTGTGTATTCAATCAATTGACCTATTGGGTATTCATCCGCTACATTGTGCCCATGGCAATGAATGCACAAGGATGCATGATATTATTTGTGATGTATGCAACCATAACAAAAGAAAATAGTTTCCACACGGTCTAAGAGCAACTATATGTTTTTCCCACCTAAACATCTTTGACCTCCAAAGAACACATTGGCATTGTACTTGGGTCCACACTTTTGTGTACATCGTCATTGTTGATCCATTCATGCATATCTTTTATTTTGAGTAACTTCTAAACATGGTTTCATAGCTTCAAAGATTGCCCAAACAAAGGAACAAAGTTAATGATATTGACACCCAAAAGACCAAATTATTCCTCCCTTTACTAGTAGTAGCATTTGGTTGTTTGTACAAACAAGTTAACAATTTTTCACATGTTAGTGCAAGAGCACATGGGGATGAAAGGTTTGGAAAGACCTTCAGTACTAACCACCTTCTTCAAATGAAGATTTCATTTACACTTCAAAAATTGTATTCGTATTTATGTTAAGTTGAATAATTAAAGTGGAGTTTACTACCTTTGGATGTCCACATCTTGGAGACCCCTTACCCAATATGATGTTGGATATTTTATATCAAGTACATAACTAAAGGAAGACTTATAGGTTACCTCTAGGTCATTCTAAAATTTTGTCATAAATAATTAATTCCATACCATGTCTTTCCTCTCCATTTTTTTTTGCTCCATTTTCTTTTTTGCACCTCTTTCATTCAACTAAATGTGCATATGTTCAAATCAACTTTGCATGTATATCAACAACTATAGTTGCCTTTTTCCAAAAATAGTTTTTATGATTCCATAACCATACATCGTGAAAATCTTGACACTTTGATGGGTTGTCATGTCATAGAATTACACCCCATAAGCTTATTACCTTCAACTTTTGTTTAATTAATGACATGGTAATTAGCACAAAGTACCACCCCAGCCTCTCATTGGGCTAATGATTTCATAACCTTTCCCTACTTGGATGAAGATTCCATATTCACTATTTACATTAGATGAAAATAGGTTATTTCAGTTTTCAAAATGAATGGTTATGTCTATTGGCTAACTCAAATGTGCTGGTTATTGTCATGCATCAATATATTCATAATAACTTGTATATTTTTTCCACTATTCATAGTAACATGCATGTTTTTTCTAGTTGGTTGGTTCACATTTTATAGTTTAACAATAGGTTCAACAATAAATAAATAAAATTTAATGTGCTGAAATGTTCAAAAAGAAAATTGTGAAGGAAAATCAAGCATTTGGAATATTTTGAAATATTCTAATTTTTGGAAATGGAATCTTCAAAATTGAATAATTATTTGGCAAAGACCTATTAAAGTTGCTATTAAACTAGGGTAACAAAAAGGTATGGTGATATAATTATAGGGTATAATCTTGTTTGCACACTAATTAACTACAAATTTTTTATGGAATTAAAGTGGTGATTATTTTAAAGAAGTTTGGCCAATTTTTTATTAGTGAGTTAGGAAATTACAAAATTTAAACATGCTTCTATGTTGTTGGTTACCTACTACAATACAATGTCATATAAAGCTCTAGCAATTTCTATGGAATTATTTCAAATGTTGGCACAAAACCACCCAAAAAAAATAATTTTTAATTAAAGAAATTCATAAAGTGACCCAAAAAATTCCCATTGAAAAAATATTGTTTCAAAGCTGAATTATATTTGTGCCATATATTTGCCAAGGTTAATATTTTGACTTCAAGCCCAAGGGGTTGGAGTCTTAACACGTGTACAAAA
The DNA here is from genome assembly GCA_963920785.1 of Sphagnum contortum. Classification (NCBI taxonomy): domain Eukaryota; kingdom Viridiplantae; phylum Streptophyta; class Sphagnopsida; order Sphagnales; family Sphagnaceae; genus Sphagnum; species Sphagnum contortum. Next base: position 9,430,644 of record OY987294.1, on the reverse strand, counting down.
TTGGGCTTGTTGTGGAAAAACCTTTTGTAACACAAATGGGGCTATGTTTTATTCAATGATAACACATGACTAGCTCCCCTAAGAACACTTAGATTACTTACAACTTTACAATTCCACACAATCTACCAAACAACATCATAAACCAACACCCAACATCATACTTCAATGTTGCCCCAAATTTTTAAATAATAACCAACATAACATTTTATATTTAATCATAAGTGTTAAACTATCAAAACAACATGTTAAGTGTCACAACCTTAACATTGGGTTTGCGACTAAATGTGAAGTGCAAGCCCATGAGGCTGAAAATGTGTTTAACTAGGAAACACATCTCACAAATGGGGGAGAATGCAAGGGATGAAGCTCAATGATTCCCAAATGCACTTCCATTTTGGGAATTACATTCATGCGAGAATTACAAATGTTTAGAAACTTTGTTGGAAAGGTAAGAAAACACCAAATTCGGCCCCCAAGATACCATTAAAAAGGTCTTGAAGGATAGATGCTTAAAGTGTCGTTACAATGTTCATTTAGACCTGATTTGCATTAGTTATGATCAAAAGAAGGACTGGGAGTTAACTTTGCAATGTTCATTTAGACCCGATTTGCGTTAGTTATGATCAAAAGAAGGAATGGGAGTCAACTTTGCAATGTTCATTTAGACCCGATTTGCATTAGTTATGATCAAAAGAAGGAGTGTGAATCAACTTTGCAATGTCCATTTAGACCCGATTTGCATCAGTTATGATCAAAAGAAGGAGTGCGAGTCAACTTTGCAATGTCCATTTAGACCCTATTTGCATCAGTTATGATCAAAAGAAGGAGTGGGAATCAACTTTGCAATATTCATTTAAACCTGATTTGCATCAGTTATGATCAAAAGAAGGAGTGGGAGTCAACTTTGCAATGTTCATTTAGACCTGATTTGCATCAATTATGATTAAAAGAAGGAGTGGGAGTCAACTTTGCAATGTTCATTTAGACCCAATTTGCATCAGTTATGATCAAAAGAAGGGGCGAGAATCAACTTTGCAATGTTTATTTAAACTTGAGTTGCATGACTTATGATCAAAAGAAGGGGCGAAAGTCAACCTCGCAATGTTCATTTAAACCCGATTTGCATGAGTTATGATCAAAAGAAGGGGTGGAGGTTAACCTCACAATGCTCATGACCTTATTTGCATGAATTATGATAAAAAAAAGGGTATAGTCAAATTGAGAATTTGATTCTTGACCACAAATCCCTTGAAAGGAGGGGTCAATGAAATCTAATTGGGATGTGTTATACACCATTGAAAAAATATTTTGAAAGGGCTACAAGATATAACCCTCATATTTTCAAAATAATTTTGATTTGAGAAAAATATGAATGTCCAAAGTTTTGGGATAACAAGAGTTTCAATTTTGGGACTTTCATTTGGGAGTCTCGAAGAAAAGTGACATTTCAATGTAGTCCCATGGTGAGGCACAAATTATACTATAGGCAAGGGACTGGTGCCTTCTCCCAAAGGTTGTGGGCAAGTAAAGCTTGTGTTTGGGGTTGTCCCTACTAAATTTGTCACACCACCTCCACTCAACTTGCATTAATCGCCTTCTTTTTTTGGTTGTGTAAGTTGACCTCATCTTGAACTCTCATTTGTGAGTTTGTCTTAATCCCATCCTAGAACTCCAACATGCCCTCTTGCCCCTAAAGTGTTACGAGTTAGGGAACGTGTCGCAACTCTCTTCTTCTTCCATTGTTATGTTTTAAAAGTCACATTTGGGTATGTTGAAGAGTTTGGGGAAGGGATGTGTCATTAAATTTTGTAGGTTTAGTGGATCATATCACTTCGAATCATTCTTTTCAAATTATTGTTGTCTCATTTGAGATCATTGTAAGCAAGGCTAATTTTTCAATCCATCACAAACCAAACAATTTACTCAAGAAAAAGTGATAACAAGGTTCTAGCCATGCATATTTTCAATGTGTTATTTTACTTCCCCAAATTCAAGCCATACAATGCTCTTGCAATTCCCAATGTCTAGTTTTGTCGACTTGAAGAATATGTTTTGAATTTCCCATTCACATTCCCCACTAAGCCTTCAATGACATGTTATTTAAACAAGCATTTTTCCTTTTTGTCTCCTATGGACCTTCATCATTTCCACCAAACTTGCACATTTGTTCATGTCTACTTGTTTTACAAATGTTTGATCTACCAACTCCAATGCATCATGGAAAGGGAAAATAGTTGAAAAAGTTTAGGTTTTTTATTTATTGTGAGCATTCATCTAGATAGTATAATCAACACACACATGTCCAACATCTAATGCAACAACATTGTTAAATGTTTAACTTCAAAGCAAAAAAGTTACTTAACTTTTCAAACATTAAGTCTTATTTCCCCTCTTTCATGCACCTTCTCTTCAAATTCCACCACCATTTTTTCACACAAAATCTGGCATTGCCAAATGACCATTAAGAACACCAAAACAAGAGATTGGTTCTTTTGTCGTCTTGACATTTATTCATACAAAACAACACAACACTACAAATCCTTTTTTCATTAATAAACTATATCAAAGATAAATAAACACATACATTAAAAAAGAACGAAAATCCATCAACTACCCATTCCCTTGTTGCTTTCTATTTTTGGCTACATGGTATGTTTTCTCATCCATTAAGTATTCATTCTAAAGACAATCACATCCCACTCCATTTCATCCTACGTTTTGATGCATAATATTATAGTAACTAATTGTGAATGTTGTTTGTTCCAACCTCTTGGGAAAGCTATTTAACTACATTCTTTTTTTATCAACACCTACCAAACTTCATGGCAATAAATTCAAAGAAAAAATGAAAGGGAAAATGAAATAAAATGATAATCTTATTAAATTTTTCCCAATTATATGTTAAAGCCTTAGTTGTAATCCCACATGCCCACTAACAATATCAAACTATTAAAGGTGAGTAGAAAATCACAAGTGAAAATGGAAAGAAGGTGTATGATTGGGTAAAAGTTGGAAGGTGGCCAGCCTCAATTATGATTGCTTGAATTATCATTGATCATTGTTTTCAAACACTAAATCTTCAAATGCAACAAAGATTTAATGTTTGAAGACAATGATCAATGATTGAAATGGGGACCTTTTGACCTTTGATGTCCCATGCCTTTTTGGCACGAACATGTCAAAATCATTTGTTTTCTTGTGTGAGCAACCAAAGATCCTATTGGTAATGGAATGAATTGGCTGTCAATGTGTCATTCATAACAATTCTTTCCCTTTGGATATGATTTTACACCTTTGAATGAAGTTGAATGGGCAACAAGTTTCATTTGTGTGGGATATGTCTTCATTGACATTCATGAAGGTTTGAACATCATACTTGAAAACCACAAGTTGAAACTCTAATGAAAGGCTTGAAAGGTTGAGGAAGGAATGTTTGCAATTGTTTGTGAACATTGTGGCAAATCTTTTTATGAGCATTAGAAGCAAAAATGTGTTACACATCACATCATCTATTTTGAAATGTAAGGTGAACCATAAAGAATGGATATCATATTTTGTTAATGGGTTGATGATAAACACAATGAAAAACATAAACTGATGAAAGATTGGGAGGATTTAGACTAATTTGAAAGGTTGTTACAACAAATTAATTTAACAATGATAATTGAAATTGGTTTAAATGAAACAAGTATAGGGTCCAATCAACTTGATTATTATATAGGGTCATACATGTGACAATTATGAAAACATTCCATAATTACTTAACTATGTCATTCCTTCCACCAACATGTTTACATTTATATATGAAACAAGGTATTTTGTTTTGTTTTGTTATGTTAAGATTTCCCAAACCATGGTGCTTAAGGTTGTGCTCTTATTTTCAAAAAAATTCAATGAATAGGCATGCATCAACTTTGTTTGAAATTGTTTGGAGCTATGGTGTGGAAGCTATTGATTATTGAATAGTTTTTCAATGAAAATTAAATAAAATTGAAATTTTATTTTTTACTGGAATTTGGAAGCATTCTTGGTGTTGTTGGAAAGTCTTCAACAAGTTAGATTTAATACATTTTATTTCACAATTTTCAAAGCTATGTGAATTTTTAATGAATTTTGTTAATGAATTCAAAAGAAATGAAAAATTTGGGTTTGGAAGGAAAAATTGGTTGAACCTTTAATGTGTTCACATTGTTGGATTTATAAATTTTCCTTTTATTAAATATGAAAAATAAAGAATGTGTTCACACTTGGGCCAATGACAAAAGCTACACTAATCAATATGAAAAGGAAATTAACATGTGCCTTTTCATAATTTGGTTGATCCAATTTTTTTTGAGATTTTACAATTATCCATAAAGTGGACTCAAGTTTACCTTGGATTTTCATTTTCATCCTTAATTATTGGTTACCCTTAAAATTAATAAATGTTAATGAAAGTCAATTCAAAATATTGAAACAAAGTATCAAATAACATTTATTACACATGAATTTAATTTTTTTATGGTTAGTTAATGACAACAACAAAAGCTACCTAAAGAAAATTTAAGACTCAAGGTGAAACTCAAAACACCAACAATTTTGTTAGTATGAATTTAAGAGTTTATTTGTAGTAATGTATTTTTTCAGAACATTTATTGTATTCACATCTTGAATTTTGACAAAATTGAAGGTATTGATTTTAACTACAATGAATTTTCCCCATAATGTTTTGGTCTTACATCACAAATTTAGCATGTGATGAATTAATATATAAAAAATTGTGCAAAGTTAGTTCATTCCTAGGTTTGTACATTTTACACATAAATATCATGCATTGAAAACACGTTTGACACATGAATCAATGTGTTGACAAATGAAATACAAACTTATGAATAAACAAATGTCACACAAATTTCACATCTTCCTATAAATATGAATGTTAAATGTGTTTTCGATGTACAATCTTGATGTGTGAAATGTACGAATTTTGAATGAATGAATTTTGCATGAAATTTCCATTACTAAATCGTGAGATGCTAAATTTGTGATGTAACATTAAGTGAACATTTAACTTGTGAAGGTGTGTAAACAAAGGGAGACATGCATGAATTGGAGGTGGCAAAAGTACACAAGTTTTTAACAGATTGTTGTAAAATAAGAAAATTATTATTATCAAAATAGGCTAGTACAAAAAATAGTCATTTTCAAATAAAAATGTAAGACTAATTTCAAAACATAAAACTACAAGTGTTCAATTACTTAAATATGTCACTAGGATAATGGCTATAGTTGAAATCCGCCATCTAAAGATATGGGGAAAAAAAATCATTAACATGTTAAGGTTTTTTTAAGACTATCTTAGGACCTTGAGCCTAGAAGTTGACCTAAACTTGAAGGAAAGATGCATGTGAAAAAAGGTAAAAATATGTTATATGGATTTATGGTGAGCCTATGATTTCAAATCATTCATAACATCATCTTGTGCATGATAGTCTAAATGAATCTTCCAACCCTAACTGCTTGATTCCCTCCCCCTACCAACTAACATGAATATGAAAATGCATATTACCATTACTTTTTCTTTTACAACTATTTTTCAAATACCTTTTCAAAATCTCCACTACCTTTACCAATATATTTACCTCTTTCTTAGATACCCTTGGAAAATTTCCCTTTCAATGTGAAACTAAACAAATATAAAATTCAATTGAAGATTAATTTAACTATTAGAGTACATTTCATATTGTACGATTATTAAATTTTATAGAATCCCAATTTCTTTACCATTATTCTCACCTTTTTCTCACATACACTTAGAGAACTTCCATTTCAACATGAAGTTAAATATAATCTTTGACATAGAAAATGATCATGAATAAAAATAAAAATAATCATACATTTTAAAAATAAAACATCATCATAATTTAAGTAAAATCTCAAATTTAATTTTAAATGATGAAAGATTAACATACATTTTTCATTTATTTGTACATTGAAAATGTTAATTTCTTCAATGTATACAATTTTCTTTCTTTAAACACTTTAATAACATATTTATTCAATTATAAAATTTAACTTTAACGTCTCTTATTTGATGGTGTAGAGATGAATGGCAAATGCCTTGGAACAATTTTTTTATTATCAGAAATGATGTATATAAGGAAAATCAATTAGGACATTGAAAGTTGTCATACCCTTTGAAACGGTGATAAAACATGGTAAGGAATGAGGTCAACAAGAAATCTTGAGGTTGACTAATCAAAACATTTGAAAAGTTGCATAGAAAAACCTATGATTGAAAATTTAGATATCCAAAAGCAAATGATATATGTATAATTTTCAAATGCTTAAGATGTAAATATTGTCAACAATAGATGAGAATATTTGGTAATTCAAAAGTTAAGTGAACATTTGATAATTGAACAACCTTGAAACAAACAACCTAGCAAACAAAGGCCTCTTAGGGCGTCATTTTGGCACATACCAATAAGAAATGGAAGGACAATGCATCACACCATTGTGGTTATGCTAGTTATTACATAAGGGAATACTTTTTTTTTGATAGTAAATGCAATTAAAGAGGAATTGAAAATGCCATTTGTCACAATCTGTAATTTTTTGGAATGACACCTATCAAACCAAATTGAATGTGTACACCATGTGAACTAGTGAAATACTATAATTGAAATGGAGATCACATCATATCAAGTTAAATCATATGCCATATTGAATAGTTGCTTCACACTTGCTTTTTTTGGCAACCACAAATTAGTTAGAAGAAAAGTGTGTCAAAAGGGAATCACCAAATTGAAAACATAAGAAGACAATTAAACATTCCTTATATCACAACTAGATGTATTACCCTATAAATTTAAACCATGGCTAAAAGATGGATTATTCCTAGCATGTGCAACGACATGCCATGGATATGGGCATGTGTTGTGCATGTGATAATGCATATAAGTTGTTGAAATAATTGTCAAAAACCTCTTGTTTAAAAATCTTTGAAGAGAAAAAAAATTGCACATAAACCTATAAAAAATTTATGAAAAAACCATAGTTAAGATTTGAAGCAAGTCATTGAGCATCACTTCAAATAATTTCAAAGAAAGTTCAAACTTTGTGTTGGGGTTTGAAATTATCTACAAAGGAAAAAGAATCCATCTCAATGGGGATGAATTAGAATCTTAAGGGTTGAAATGGAGTTGGATGGAATTGGAAGCAAAACAAAGAAGATTAATGGCACATTGTGCATGCTAACAAATATTCCTTTGTATGTCTAAGAACTAAACTTTGACGAAACACATAGGGGTGGCATAGTGACACACCCATAGATTTGTCACATGTTATTGATGGTAATTAAACCAAAATTTGCAAACATGGGGAATGTTCTCTTACTCCTTGTGATTGAGATTAAGTTATGCAAGCTTTGAGATGATTAAAGCAAAGTGCCACATCTAATGTAAACATTCCTTGGTCATGTCATTCCTGATAATAGACAAAGAAGGGGTTATTGCAATTTGGAGGAAAAAATTGGGTCATTCATTGACTATGACCCAAATTCCCAAGACATTTATCTCCCAATTGTAGCTTGTTATGGGGACCACACCCAAATCCATTTTCCCAAAATCCTTCAAGTCACTTCACATTTTGGGACATGTTGATGTCTTGTAATATTAAAGGATCACAATTCCTAAAAAACATTTTTTTTTTTAGCATGTGATTATGTAACGATCTTATACCCTTAAAAGTACCTTTCCAATGGCAAACAAAGATTATGAATTGAACACAATTTGGTTCCCCAAAATGCTCTCTCAATGGTTAAGAGCCATTTTGGCAAATTTTATTTCAACCTTTCAAATATCCATAATGATTTTAAATTTCACCTATGTAACTTGACACACATCCTAAAACTAAACATGTTGAACTTCACCTTTCAAATTTCATGAACTTTACAAAATAAAAAAAAAAATTTTAAAGGTATTTTTTGTGTTGTAAGATTCTTAAAATAAAAAATCCTTAAAACAAAAAAATGAATCCTCGAATAAGGTCTTGAACAATCTCCTCATAAAATACCTAATGAAATTCCAATATAGTACTGACCTCCATAATCTTTAGCATGAATGGTGGTCAACATGGGTGTTGATAGAGCTAGTCAATTGTAAGTTAAAAGTGCATTGCTCTAGGTTGCTATGATATTGGTCGTCTTGATTGATGGAGTGTGCACATTATATATTTTGTTTGTAAAATGGTACACATGAAACTAAGTGAAATGTAAGGCATGACAAGAGGAGCCAAGTTTGTTAATTCATTGTTTTTGTCATATATGAAATTATAGCTATTAAACGCATTTCAATGTGCACTTGTTTCATTTTTCAAAACCACAATCCTTGTGCATTTTCTCCATTGGTGCATCTATAAATAAAGATGTAGAAAAATATGTGGTTGCCATGGTTCAAACTACAAATGTTACCATGTATGATGACACACCTTTAGGTTTGTCAAGTGATATTGGGGGTGAAAGAACCTACAAACTCCCAAATTTGCAATAGAATGCAAGAGACATGTTCCCTAACTCCTAAGAAATAAACATGGGTTGGGAGCTCCAATATGAGACTAAAATGATAAGTGAAAAATTAAAGGTGAAATCGATTTTCACAAACCCAGAAAAAGAACGATTAAAACAAATAGAAATCAAAATGTTTCATGTTCATGTCAAATTCACAAGACACATCATGGCCCAAACTTGGAGAAAAGCCACCACCTCCTTCCGTATAATATACTTTGTAATTAATTATCCGGTTGCATCAAAATGGCAAAAACTCTTGACTAATTAATTAATTTTTTGCTCAAGTTACAAGTCTCACAATTTTGTGGGCTCATAACTTTCACATACAAGCTTTGATTGAAAAGTTATCAAAAGTGAAATTGTAGTCCTTGAAGAGATCTTTCCAACTTTATACCACAATGAGAATATTGAGACTTGCTCTCCCACACTTATGGGAGTGTGGTTGGATTTCAAAACATTCTTTTGGCCTATTTCCCCTCTCATGCCTTAACTTTGGTCGCAAGCCAAGGCTGTCACAAGATATGAATTTTCATTTGTTTGAAAGTGCAACATAAAAGGAAATTATGAAATTGTGGATACAAATTAAGAAGCAATAAGCATAATGTGTTTACATACGAACCAAATTCGGGGAACCACTTACTCTAATGTACAAAAATGGCAACAAGTGTGACTATTCAATTATTTTGATGACTTTATGTTCAACTCTATGTACAGGAAGCTCCCAATTGATAAGCTTGCCCTTTGAAATCCAATCCACAAAATTAAAGATTAATTTAAACTATTATAACCCCTCATTATTGAGATTTATTTTGAACAATCCTAACTTTATAGTGTTCATACATTGTACCTTAGTATGCAATTGCTATGCATAGGTAATAAATTATGGAATTTAGTTTCCATAGGTTTAAGGTCAAGATTATAAAAAATAATGCACTAACTTGCATCAAGTTAGGAACAATTCGTACAATTCCTAAACCAAAAGTTGAATCAAAACACAAGATCAATATGTTAGAAGTTTAGAGTTTGAATTCATCATGACCACCTTGCTTATTGTTACTATGCATTTGAATTTCCTACATAGATCAAAAGACACAATTGGTAGCCTCCCATGTCCAACCATTGATATTACACAAAGAATGTGCAACTAATGGTGTGCATTTCAACCTAGTTATGGGAACCATGACATTTACAAACCCCTTGTCCCAATCCCATTGAGGAATACTTAAATTGGGGAAGCATATTATCATTATGATTTTTTAGGGTTGTAATTTTTATTGTCCATTGAAGATGTAAATGTTTCAATCATTGTTTTAATTTCAAGACTGAGTGTTGTTTCAATCATTTCACAAAAATAGAAGGAAGTTTTCCAATTAATGAAAAATAGTATATTCTTTTCAAACATGGTGTTTTATGCAACCTTATAATATTATTGATGAAATTTACACAAGACACAATTATGAATCAATTGCATGTCCATATTATAAGTTTTTGAATATTAACATTTTTGGGTATTTATTTTCTTGAAATATTGTACAATAGGTTTTATTGAAAGCATTTTTTCCTGGAAACAAGCATATTAATATTTGTATATCAAATATGTGATTTCTAGTCCGCCAACTACTTAATTTCCAACTAAGGTTGAAATGCATGATGTGAAATATTTTTCAAATGAATTATATTAAGGATTTTAAATGATGTTTAAATTTTAAATTTTCTTTGAGTAGAGGAAAAATGAATGAAGTTTTTTTTGTCAGGAATTTGGTAATAAAAAGTAAGCAAATGATTATGACTAATGAATCCTTAGATTTTCTTGTATAAATATCAATACGTATGTATGAATTATGTTGGGAAAAAAAAAATTGCATCCAAACATATATTTAGAAATTGAAAAATAAGAACTATTCCTTTGAGTAATAAGTAAGAGGGTGTTGACAAATTAGTTCTCAAATAAAAATTCTTAAATGAAAAATAAAATCACACAAATTATTGAATCTTCAAGAATATTTTATTTGCCAAAATGAAAATTTCAAAATTAATTTATTATTCAACAAACATGTGTCAAAGTTGCACCAATACCTACTAGATATGCATAAATCAAATGAGTAAAGAGACTCTCATATCCACAAACCTTTGAACGCCCAATCCTATAATAATATCGGGATATGACAATGCTATTTAATAATTATTAAACATGTATCGCCATTCATGCACTTGTAAAATTATGCATATTAATCTACTTATTAAAAGATAGGTGTTTTGTTTTGTTTTGTTTTCGACCACACCTTAACTCTCCCAAACCCTGGGGACCCTTGCTACACTTTTGATATTGTCAGAAAGCCCTAAACAAGGAGGAGTGTATGTTTGTGAATTGGCAATTTTTGAACTAATGAAGCAAAAGTTATTGATTTTTGATTAGCTTTGTGTCATTGAAAATTGAAATGACAAAAAAAAATTTATGGATCATATTGACACTTTTGATTTCCTTTTCAAGTCACATAGGGAATTTCCCATCAATCATCCTCCTATTTGCCCTTTCATATCATCCATCCCCGTTCACATACTTGGGCCAATTCACCACAAAGACCCATTAGATATATTATTCATATTGTTAATTAGTGTGAAATTTCCATCACAAAAACCCTTTTTGAGTCCCAAATGTCTTAACAAGAGAAAATTTGTTGAGCCAACTAACTACCCAAAAGTCAAAAAGCAAGAAGATATTGCTAAGTGGCTTTTTGTTAATGAGTTGTGGTTGGTTACCAACCTCAAACCAAACTCCATTCCACAACTGCAGCAGCTTTCGACCTGGTTAGGTTTAAGCTATTAGGTTTAGGAGCTGTTTCCATGAGAGGTAGACTAGGGTAGGTGGGTGTTAGGTGCGAATGTCTAGCAACCTACTCTATGCAGGTGGCATAAGAGTAGGTCCAGGACTAGGGTACTTATGTGTAGAGAGATATAATGAGTTGTAGAAATGGGAATTTAAAAAAAAAAAAAAAAAAAAAAGAAAATTTTATTTATTTATATTTTACCCTTTCAAACCCTAAACCCTAAACCAGAGGAAACCCTCAAGCTTTATAGAAATAGAAAGAGATTTGGCCAAAGGGAATGAATGGTTTATGGTATGGGCATGGATGGGGGTTGTAGTAGGTCTGGGAACCACCTTGTATACCGTAGGTTGCAGTTATTGGGGACAGTTACATGCATCTCTCTCTCTCTCTCATAATGAACTCACATCCTCACATGGGGTGGGGTGGGGTGGGGTGGCAAAGGGCGGGGCCAGGATTCCATGGCTCACGAGTCACCATATCTTTTCACCTGATGATTCATGATCTTTGGAACAGACGTCCGGCTTACTTATTATGACCGTTTAGCTATCAACTTAAAAACAACTCTTCAATGCACCAGTTTCTATTGGGGACCTCAACAAATTCTTTTTGCTTTTACAATTCTCCTTTCACAATTGTTGTAGTTCTATGCTTGGGGAGAACCTACAGTTAGTTGGTTGGTTAGTTAGTTAGTTAGTTCGTTAGTTAGTTGGTTGGTTACTATAACTAAACAAAAAACCCTATTCAAATTGTAGAGAGAAATCAACCTTCAGAATTACTTACTTACTTACATGTGAAAATGGAAACATTTAGGATACATAGAACCGGTGTCCAATCCCTTTAAACCTCCTAAAATATCACCTATCCCAATAAATTTTTTTTTCGTGAAAGTGGGACCTAATTCAGAGTTCTTAGGAAAAATTTAATTCAATAAATTTTTGGTATGTTTGTTGGTCCAAAATTTGTGAAACAACACAAACATGCACATTGCATTGTGGAGGATTTTTCAGCAGTACCAAAAGCGAGGCATGGGACACCATGGTTTGGGGATGCTTACTTTGTGGTCACATCCAAATAGGTTCAAAGAAGACAACATTGGACAAAGCATATGAAATATAAAGTGAGGTGCTATTGTGAACATGTTGGGGGAACACATTGAGAACTTGAGGAACATGTGAGGGAACCCAATTGGGAGCTTGGGGAACATGTTGAGAACAAAAAGTGGGAACACAGTGCACTATTAACCGACAAACAAATCATGATGAAGAAAGGAATCAGACCTCAAAAAATAATGTTAAAAAAGTTCCTGAAGTTTGCAACAATCAGCTCCTTGTGTTAGAGAGATAACCCCTTTTCAAAGGTGGAGCTTGAAAGAGCATATTTGCAATGACCTTAACTTTGTTTTGAAAACAAACCTACTTTGTTTGACTTATTTACCTTCCCAATTTTGCAAATATATAGTAAGGATGCCCTTGCCAATAATAGTGCACTACTGACTGAAGGTGCAATCACACTTGGTGTTAGGGACTCTAGTGTTGAGTCCCTTAAAATTATGCTAGTCATTTAGTAGGACTTGTAACCTACTTATCATGAAGGTTTATGTTAAGCTAACATTCACTTAACATTAAGTTATCACATATTTAACAATTGCATGCCACCTAGGATGCCACCTAGATTTTTAATTTAACACTGACTTAACATCAAGTGCGAACACATACATTAGGCACACCACACACCACCAAGCTTTAGGGCAGGTAGTAAATAATCTAATGTCAAACAAGATTATTAGAACTTTCAGAATTGTGAGCAGCTGATTTATTTATTTTTGGGGGAAAAAATCAACATTTATTGGAAATAATTTCATTACTGGCCAGAGTGGTATAGGTACAACAATATGAAGTTTTCTATCCCTCATACATGTTCCATGATTTGGTAATGAGAAATTTTTTTGCCACACAACTTAGCAGCAGTAGAGTCCATTGGGGAGTTCAATGTGTTGAAAACTACTTTGATCATGAGAATATTGTGTGTATACTAGTCCCTACTGCCCTCCATGTTCCAATAATGCTCCTCCATGTGTTTAAGGTGCCATTGACTAGTGTTTGATGCACGAATCAAAAGAGTATGGGAATGAAGAAGGACGAACAACAAACACTCCTCTGTCCTGTACAGTGTGCATAAGGAGCTTAGGAATATCTTGTCCTTTGAATGACTGGTCTATTTTTGCTGATTTCCAGTTGCTCCCTTGGCACATCAGCCAGTGGGATCCTGAATTCTGTGTGTCCTCTTATGATGAATTTGGCCAGCAGCAGCAGCAGCAACAACAACAACAAAGCATATCACCCAGACCTCCTCTTCTCACTGGTTAACCAAAGGTGCTTGAAGTAGAGAAGTACAACGGCAGTAAGTACCAAATAATAGCTAACTTCAAAATCTCAAATGAATCTTTGGAAAAATGACATTTGTCTAGGACCTCAGGATACTACAATCTGGGACAACACCAGAAAAAAAAATACACTCTTAGGGATGGATGCTTTACACTTGAATGCTTGGGTCATTGTACCTCGCTGTTTGGATGAGACCATGGCTAAGCCATCGCCCAAGGGTCTTTGCTCCTGTAATTGTGTAAAACCTGAATTAGACCAGAGAAGATACCATAAGAGACCTCACATTGTTTTATTTGTCACTACTAAGTTGCACCCCTTTCCAATTAAGAAGGAGGGTTACTTAGTAATGTTTTGGGGGAAGCCAGCCATCTAAAGCGCTTTGCAGCTTCACATGTTGAAAATAAAACATGAACAATTTTTTATTTTTTATTTCAAAAGATTGCTCTGAGATTTTGGCTGCCGATAATTGCCATGAATTCGTTGTTCATGCCTACCTCAGAGAGATGGGCATGAAAATTTGCCTCTCATTCTCAGCCAACATTACCCAATTCAGCTATGTATGGCTACATGTGGGATTTTCATCAAAAAATTTGATTGGGCTGTTGGCCCAAAACTGTATAAACCCAAAGCAAGATCCCCCCAAGGCATTATTATGGACCAATCAGCAATTGCAGATTTGGATCAGCCATGGCCCCAGCCCTCATGTGTAAACTGCCCCTTTAGTGTGGGACTACTAAGCCCTGCTTTAAACTAGGAGTCAGGACCAGAAAAACTTGGGGCCAACTTTGAGCATATTTGGCTTGTTGTTTGGCCCCAAGGGTTAAAAATTGGCTTCCCAAATTCGTTGGTATCTCTTTTTTTTTAGCCTTGGGACCAATACGAAGAGGCCATAAAGTTCACCATTGATTAGTAACTTGGGGCAGATTGAAAAGATTTTTTTCATGTTAGCCTTGACTCCTAGTGTAAAGTGAGCCTAAGAATCCAGACACAACACATCATTAATGTAAAAGCATCAGCAGAATTTTGTAGTGTATCTGGAGGGGACATTATCCTCCACAAAAAGGGACAAATGAAAAGTAATAATTTTTTTGCTGATGCTGTATGTCTGGTCTTATACTCTCAGAGCAGAGGTGTTCCCAAACTATGGAGTGCCATCTGCTTGCAAGAGCATTCCCCCAAAAGACCCGACCCTGCTCTTAGGGCAGGCATTACACTATGCAAAACCTTGGAAACCAAAGGACTGGCAGAGCAGAATTCAGGTGAAAAACAGAGACAACAAACAGCCCAACCATGGATGCTTTTGGTGAACCAGCAGCAGCACCCACAGAGATAGTAGTAGCATCATGGTAAGAAAACCCCAAATTTCATCTGGGTTGCTTCCAAATCAATATAAGAAATATCCCATCTTAGACTTAAAATCAGGATCTCTGAGTCCAAATCTAACATTTTTTGGGTTTCAGTTTGGCCATGAAGAGGTTTCAATCAAGAAGGTGAAGAAGAAGGTACCACTGGTGGGCGGTGCTGGTTCACCCTGGCCACCATGCATCCATAGAGCAACAGGAGGTTTTTAGTTGGAAAAAAAAAAACAGAGAAAGGGATGAGGAGGTAGCAGGGAATGTACGCCTTCTATCTAGTGCAAGGTACAGAGAAGAGAATAAGCCTGATTTCAAAAACTAGTTGGACCGGACAATGCTCGACCGTCATAAACTTGTCTGATTCAACACCCACAAGGACGGAAAGTGAATGGCCTTCCAATACCTGTTCCTTGCGCTTTGTGCGGAACAGCTAGCTAGCTAGCTAGCAAGCTAGCGACACCACCCCCCCCCCCCCCCCCCTCCTGGAGGGCCCCACTATAATCACAGTCTCGCTTGTCCGGACTGGTAGTTGTGAAAGTGAAGGCTCTTCTTCACTGGTAACTGACGTACTGGACTTCAACCAGTTGCAGTTATGGTCATTTATAGGCTCCCAGTCAGCCGGATGTTCCCTAAGTGAGGTTTAGCTACCTCTTGTGCCCAATCAAATCCACCACAATCCTGCACACACCACACACCACCCCCCATAGGTTCAGATATGTACAAATGCAATACTTCTTCTTCTTCTTCTGCATACTACTACAAGTACCTCACACTCTGGTACTGGTATATATATATAGAGGGAAGGGAACAACCTAGGTATATAGTACAGGTATGTACACTGCTGCTATGGAAGAACAGATCAATCTGGTTTCACCTGAGGCAATACCAGGCTTAATACCAGTACTCAATACTAGTACCCAACTGGTATGTGAAAAGGGATATGTTCCAGTACAACACTGGTACCTACTGGACCTCAGGTCTCTTAAGTTGTGGGAGGAGGAGGAGTGTTGTTTTGAAATCAATAACTATCATTAACAACAACCCTGGTGTGTATCCAATGTGATTCCGCGGGAACAAAGGAAGAAGAAGAAGAAGAAGTGAGAAACCAAAAGAATTTCAGCAAAGCACTTGGAGGAACTTCCTAAGTGTATTTGGAAGAGCACCTTATATTCACAAATATCTCTCAAACAAAATGAGGGGGGATCTTTTATGCTCACTTATAACTATAAAGTCTCTGCCATTGCTAAAAAGTAGGTGTAAGATCCCTCCCACTCCTATTGCCTGGTGATCGATGTATGTTTTAGACTTACTATAATTTTTGGCTTATGATTTTATGATAGGTAAGGGCCCTTTGCTTTGGGTACATCAAATGCAGACCTTCTGTCCTTTTAATTAAAAAAACCTTTGGAGCTTCATGCTAGGGAAGGCATGCTCCCACAGAAGGCCAGATTTGTACAATAAGTTCAAGAGGTAACCCATAAGGATCCTTTTTTTTTCCCAAAAACTTTCACATCTTGGATATAGCCAAATTTGGAATTTTTTTTCCTGGATCATCATCAACACCACTTTGCCACAAATTTGGCACTAGTTGCAGTCTCAAAGTTCAAAAGCCTGGAGATGCATGTAACAACTCGAACTCAACATAGTGACTACCCTAGTACTTAGACTGGATCAGCAGCAATATATATATATATATATATTGTATGACGTAGTTTTTCATGTTCTACAAAAAGAGCATTAGTTCATTTGTTTTGCATGTTTTATTGTCTCAAGCTGAATTTGAACTTGGCACCTCTCTCATGAAAAAGACAGTATCAATCAACAACATGAATTCAAATGTAAAACAGAGATTGTTGTTTTTAAATTATTTAAAAATTTAACATATGTGCAATGTCAAATAATCAAACCATGAAAAAAAACCAAACAACTGAGCATTGTCTAGCACTCTTTGCATCTAACAATTAGGACCCATTTTAGACTAAGAGTCAAGGTCAAAAAATCTTGAGACCAATAATGGGAAACTTGAGCACTTCTTGGCTCATTCTTTGGCCCAAGTTATTAATAAAATATTATTTGTTTGGGACCAATGAGTTCATGTGTAAACCCATTAAGGCCAAAAATTAGGATAAGGCTTCAACCTCTCGTATGCTTTCATTCTTTCTTTCTTGGTATCATTTTTTTCCTCATCTTTGGTTTTTTTTATTGAGTTAAACCCTGAAAGTCAAATTACCATGGATGAGCATAGACACAAAATTCTTGAAACTTTTATGTTTTGCTTGATGATATCCCAAGTAGAAAAAACAAAAACCTCCTTCATCATTCACAAACAAACACATTAACTCAACAAGACAAGAGAAAAATGAAAAATAATAATATAAGGTTTAGTTTAAAGTTTACTTTAATCCTATAATGTGAATTTCATCAAAACAACAATATTTTATTATAGCAACATTGGCCCCCAGGGGTTGCAAATTGGCCTCCCAAGGTGAGAGGTTTTTTTTTTGGGGCCTTGGACCAAGTCATAGATTAAGAAACTTGTTTTCTTTTTAAGCCTTAACTCCTAGTGTAAAGTGGGCTTTAGTGTCTTTTGATGTGCTTGTCAAAGTCAATGTTTTTGTGCTATTGATCTTGAGTTTGTCTTAAATTTCATAACAAACTATTGTGAGAATCACAAACAACTAGATTGCTTATAAGTCACGAGTTCTCATAAACAATGCCATTTGGAGCTTGAAAGAGCCAAAAGGTCTTCATCTTTCTATCTTGATTACTTTTTTTTCATCAAAAAAGTTTCAATCACATTGCAAAGCATGCAAGCATCCTCCATCTTAATTTAGGCGGTAGCCATAAACTTAACTACTTCTCAACTTCCACCCCTAGAGACACACTTCCCATCACCACACTCGACCAATTGCAAGCAATCGATTTTTGACATGGAGAAATTTTGACATTTAGTTTGAACTAACTTGGCATGTGATAACTTCTCCATTTTCCTTTTTCTTATTCCTTTGTACATTTTCCAAATCTATGGTGTGTTTATTACCTTACCCTAAGGTCAATTTCATCATTAACTAATTCTCAAAATAACAAAATGTAATTTTGTAAAAATATGAAGTTGACATGTTGAAAATCATTGTAATTATCATAGACTACACTCAGAATAATTGCACTACTCATATCACAATATTATAGTAGACGATGAAAATAATAATAATTTTCAAAATTAAAAAAAAAATTCATGTTTTGAAAATAAATAATTATTCGTTTTGTCAATGTGGAAACTGACCCTAGCTACAGTAATAAAGTTTTGCCGGTTAAAAAAGAATTTTAAATTTTAAATTTAAAAAAAAAACTCTCGGTTACCTTCAGTTTTATTAACAACCTACTACTTGCAGCTATAGGTATTGCTTTCAACTCTCATTAGCCTATTTATTCCCCATATTTGGCCATAACAATACTTCTTCTTCTTGATGAAAAACATCATAATTATTTTCTTCATGGATGAAAATAATATTCATCATACTTCCATTGCAGATATTTCATTAATGACAAGATGACAGCAAAATAGGTACCCAAAAAAACACACACACACAAAGTACTAAAAAGTGAGTGATGGGATGTTCTACTGACTTAGTATGTATGACAGTTTTCCTCTCAAAAATTTCACAACATTCGACTATGCATGGTAACCAGCTGAAGGCCGCTTGTTAGTGGAAACAACCTTCGAGATCCCACAAGATTTCAAGATGTCCCACGAGTAACCTCTCTTGAGGGGTTATATCTAGTCCACAAGGTTGGGTTGTTTCAAGAGGCAAGAAGTTGGTGTGTGTGAGTGAGTGTGTGTGTGTGTGTCTCTCACAAGGCAAGAGAGAAAAGTTGCGGCTACTTAAAAAACTAAAGTGACTTTCCCTTTGAAGACTTGACTTCAAAGGCCAGGAGGCTATGCACAAAAGTTTCACCCATTGGGCATAATAAGTGGAGTTTCCATTCTAGTATATTGTGGGAGATGGATGAAACCGACTGGACATCCTAAGAAGGAATGGCGGGTAGCTTAGTGTGCATAGTTTAACTTACAAGAAGAGAGCATGACACCCAACGTACTGGCTAGAGAGCTTGGCATAAGCCGTGTGTACAGCAAGCAGTCCTTGTAGAACACCCCTAATGTTGTTTTGGTCCTTGCACATTTATAACTATGTATAGTAAAAGAAGGCCAGATTTCAAAATAGCACTCACCACCCCCTCCCCTGGGCCCCTGGGATTGCTACTGTCAGTGTCACCGCAACCATAGAATTATCATGTGTGTGTACCTCAGACAATGCAGTGCGCACAGATTAGTTCTTTTATTTGGTCTCTGTCCTCACCCTCCTCCTCAACTAAAATTGAATGCCATACATTTCTGAAGCACTTCAAGTTCTACTCCCCCTCTCCTCCCACCCCCCCCCAACTTGGCCTTACAAATTCCTCCATCTCGATCATTGTTCAGGAAATAGACTAAGTTTTTAACTGTATGACTGAAACAGGCCTAAGACTATATACTTCAATCAGGGTCTGGGAATCCAAATTTTAAGGTTAAATATGATGGCCCCCTCAGAAGTCTCATTCAACAAGGTGAATGTACAAGTGTAGGCTGGTTCACCATGGCCATGCACTGGACTTTGAGAATCCAGATTTTGACCATGAACTTTTCACAGTTGTACATATATACCTGCAAATTTCAGAGCATAACTGAGGAGGTGGTGATGCTACAAACAAATAAACAAACAAATTAAAGTCATGATGCACAACAGCTTTGAAACAAACCAAAATGATGGGTATGGATAGGTTGAGTGGAAACATTTGATGATAACTCTTGGCTATGTTGAAATGATGTACAGAAAGTTTCACTGAAACAAAGGACCCAAGTACTTCTTCACTCATAGCAGGGAGTGGCATCATAAGCACTTGGTCATGTAGAAAGTTGAAGGGCTAGAAATCCTCACTTTGCTGGACACAATAGGAGGTGCCCCCCCTTCTGTGGCCAGGACAATTTGTGCTGGAGTAGCAGGAGGGATCCAACTGCCTTTTTGAATTTTGAAAGTTGATTTTGAGACTGGGAAATTGACCCTAGTTCCAAAGAACAAACAATTATATGTTTATGCATTGATTATAAGACTTGGAAAATTTCCGTGTAAATTGTTGTGGAGGATCTGGGGAAACATTCAACAAGTCTGAATTCCGAGCCTTGCTCCTCGTAAATTTAACTTGATCATGCTTGCTTCTTCAACAAGCCCATTGCCAGAGGCAGCTTGAGAATACATGCCATTTGAAAGTTTCAATTTTGAAGACACATTTTCTTGCTAAGGCTAGTTAATAGTTTGAGATTTGGAAGATACCATGTACTGATTTAAAACTGTGCAAGGGAACAGTGCTACAGTTGCATCAAATCACATCATCAACATTATAGGAATGCTTAGAGGCGGTGATGAGCATAGAAAGTGTTAATGAGCATGTAGCCTAGGATGAGTGTGGACTAGTGGTGTGCATTTAAGTGTCAATAGCCGTATATGTGGTGTATAAATCCTATGTAAGTGTAAATCATTTACATTTCCACGTACAAAGTTTTTACACTTACATTGTTTGTTTGTGTGTGTGTGTAGCAATGTAAGTGTAACTATATATATATATATATACACTTACACACGGTCAACGGCAATATTTCTCAAATACATGGCCCCATGTAAATGTTTTGGGGCATGTAAGTGTAAGTGTATATACTATATACTTTTAATGACCATACCTTCTTGCAAATCCATATTAATTAGTTGTGAGTGCATCCCAAAGCTCAATTTGTTTAATTTTTGTAATGGGTTAATTTGATTAGCCCTTCACAACAAATCGTGATACTTTGATACTCCCCAAGCATTAGCATTTTCTACCAATATGGGATTATGGTGGTGTTGTTCCAAAGATTATCTTGAAAGTACATTTTGCCCCACCTCATTGCTTGAGTAGAACTTTTGTTCCTAACTTTGTTCATGGCCATTTTTGGCCTAAGCTTTTATGAGAGCTTAAGTACTTATTGAGATTCATATTAATTAATTAAATTAGTTATGGTGCGTCCCAAAGCACAAATGCTTTGATAGTTTGTTTTTTTTTTCGGGTAATGGGCCATTTGGTTGGCCTATCACCAAAAATTTGTGAGATCCCCCTTACTCAAGTAGAAATCACATTTTTCTACAATTTTTTTACATTTAAAATCCTATAACTGTATTTATTTCTACACTTACATTTACATTGTTTGACACAACATAAAATAGGTTTACATGATTTTACACTTATAGTTACACATCTCATGTTTTATGCTTACATGAACACAGATGGCTATTAAACACTTCCATTTATACAAAGTGTAAATAAATTTCATTATGGGGTTTACACTTACATATAGCATAAGTCCTAAACCATTTACATGCACAACACTAGCATGGACTAATGTTGTCCAATTCTTGATTTCAAAAGGACCTTTGGTTTAGGTTTTTTTTTTGTTTTTTGTTTAATAGAACCTCCAATTTTGTTTTAAGATTTTCAAAAAACATTTAAAGTTGGTCTAGTTTAAAACAAGGTTTGATTCCATCTCCATTACAAACACCTTACCCCCCCCCCCCCCCCCCCCCCCCCAAAGTGTGTAATTAGTTTGTTCAACTAGTCCGTGCACTTTGAGATAAATATTATGTAAAACTAATCAAATGCCATAACTTGTTTAAAATACAAGGTCAGGTTTATTATTTTTTCAATAAAATTGTATTTATGTACCTTAAAAACTTACCTTTTAAAAATAGGGCAACGCCCATGAATCAAGTTATAATTCAATTTTAAAAATACTAGGTTGGTTCTTTGGTTAAGTCTCAATGGTGGTTCCGAGGAAACTGGGAACCTTTAGTCCCAATACCCTATAATTTAACCTTATAACTTGACTTGAACCTATAACAATTGAAGAACCCACAAATCTTTGGTTGGATTCATGAAGCTTATTTAAAATATAAATCCCTCCTATCACAAAGGTAGATTAAATGAATAAAAATCACACAATACATGGGTTGAAACTTATATGTTTTGGGCTAAGATCACCAAGGTGTGCAACTTAAAAAGAGGAATATTACACCTACTTATAGGTGTAAGTGTTGAGAATTCAGACTCAACAAGTTGATTTCCTTTAGTTATTATTAGTGAAAACAAACTCAATCCATGTAGTTTAATTAAGTTCATTTTTGGGTTCAAGCTTCTTGGTTGGGTTTTTCTTATGTTGTAGATCATTGTTCATTATGTTATTGCAATGGTGTTTGTATTGGTTGATAGGCAAAAACCTAAAATGGCTTTCTTTTATGTAAAACTCCATGTGTGATTGTGGTTTGCAATAAAGTTTTTGCATTTGTCTTCTCACATTCATTGTGAAAAGTGCATCACAATTGTATGCATGTGTGTTCAAATTTGGAGTTTTGAAAAGTAAGATCCCTCCCACTTGTGAAGAGTAGGTGTAATATTCCTTGTCATTTCTAAGCAGGATCATCATTACTATAATGTTTTCACCAAATAAGTTAGGAATTTTGTATAAGTTGAAATCATATTTTTCAAGTTGAAATTTGACAAAACAATCACTAATACAAAAAACATTATGGGAAGCATTGTCAACTGGTGATTTTTTTCAAAACATCGCCAAATTTGATTTTAATGTTTTTGGTAAAAAGTAGACGTGATAGGTTTTAAGGGTTTGTTTTTATTGAGTCCAAGTCATAGGTTGAAGTAGGGGTTAAGGTCATGGATTTAAATAGGGTTTAGGGCCTAGGCTTATCTTCCCTCACAATATATGCATTCTTAGTAATGTGATATTTAAAGGACAATTAAAATCTTCCCTATGTAATAATGAATTTCATGAACATAATCTCCCTTAGTAATGAATCAAAACACTTGGAAAATACATATAAAATATTGTTTAGGGAAGAGAACCTCTCTTCCTATTATTATGAGTTTAATATTTTGCCTTGGTGAACAAGCACCTCCACCTTTATTTCTTCTTTCCACATTTCAGGTCCTTGTTTCTTTTCTCTTCAACAAATTGCCCTTCAAGGGTAAAAAGGGGCAAAGGAATAACATTATGGGATGGGAAAGGATAAAGGAGGTAGGAGGCAAGGAATGGATAGGTGACGAACGAGGAAAATAATGGGAAATTTAATGGTGGGCAAGAATATAAAAAGGAAGAAAGCATAGGCCAAGGAAGTCCTTTGCCTTCGACCCAACCTCAAAATTTTCCTCACATTTAAGTTTGAACTTAAAATTGCAAGTTCTTATAAAGTTTGGACACATTGGATGCAATACCATTGGTCAAAACAATTCAACTTGAGCCTAAAATTGACAAGTTTTAGTTTTTGTGGATATTCCTTAGACCTTGAATTAACATGTCTTCCATTAAAAAAATTAAACTTGAACCTAATGTTTCTTCTAAAAACCAAAAACCACCTAACATTATTAGATACCTTAAAAACCTACCAAGGACATAAGGTAATGACCTATTAGGTGGGTAGTTAATGTAGGCACGTAGGGTATGGACCTCCTAGGTAAGTATGTTAACCTACATGCTAGGAACAATATTCAAATTATAACCTTGGCAAACATGCATTATAAAGTTCATTTACAGGATGGGACAACATTCACATAAGGTTTCTACACCAAACAATTTGGACTTTTAACAATTTTAATGCAAAACAACAACACAAGTGAAAGCATGGTTAGGTGGCTCTCTTTTGGCATTATTAATGTCCATTTTTAACACTATCTAAAATTCCTACATTTTGATAATCAACAACTTAATTATGCATCCAAAGTACATTTCCCCACGCTCACATTAAAAAATACAAATAAGCCCAAATGTTTATTTCACTAAACATATACTCATTTAAAAAGTTGATGTAAAAAATGAAATATTGAATTATGAATGGATTAATATGACCTAATAATGCAATATTAAATATATAAAATCATTTTTTTCCTATAAAGGATATTTCAATTGATCTTACTCTTAAACACCTCATTTAATGTTATCATATTTTGTAAAAGGAAAATGAACCTACTATGACATTTTTTTTGAACTCAAATGTCAAATTTTCATTTTATGACTAAGAAAGTTTCAATTGGTCCAAAAGTCCACATTGAGTCCATTTTTACAAAAAAATCCATCCATAATTTTTAACGTGATTCCCAAAAAACATTATTGCAACATTGATGATTCAAAAATTCACAATATTAACATGAAATATGACTTTACATTTCAAGTTCTTTCCTAATTAAAAAAACTACAATTATGATAATCCAAATAATCTTGTTAATTGAGCTTTCACCCTCACAAAAAAAAAAGTTCCCCTATTTTCCTATGCATCCTACTTGTTATTGAATGTCCATCCACTCCTCAAATCCTTCTAGACTCTTGCCATTTTTTCACAAGCATCACCACCAATTTTCATTATCATCCATAATTGCATTACAATGAAAAAAATAATACCATCTCACACATTCTTTTAAATCTTATGCCTTAACACCACCTTTCATACACTAGATCTAACAAATCAATAAACACATATTACCATTTTGGCCTCTTGCCCTAATCATGAACTTGTTTCCATTGGTTCATCACATTGCTTAAAATCTTCTATCACCAAAATGAGTGTGATAGCTTCACAATTGGACTACTATTGGCACATTCATAAACATTCGTGACATTGTCACAACCATAAACATTGAAAGGACACAAACTTGAAAAGACAACACATCAAACTTACAATGCCCTAAATTGTAATGCATTCACCCATGTGCAAGTCTTTATCAATTACCAATGACATGGCTACTTCTATCCACAAAACAAAGAACCCAAAACTCCAACTATACACATATTGCTTCTCACAAAACAATACAACACATTTGAAACTCCAAAAAGTGGAAAAACAAAAGACCAATCAACATGTGCATTCAATGACAAAAGTCAACATGGGTGTTTTTTTAACAGTCATTTACGTTTCTACACACCAAAATCTTTCTTCCAAAATGGACATTATTGTGAAGAGTGATGCAAAAAATATCTTTCTTCCATTACACAAAACTTTCATACCTATCAACAAGGAGAGATTGTCACCACATTGCCTCTTTTCAAATGATGCACAATGTAACAATGTTCAAACATTGATTGTTAACCATTAAAAAGAATGTCATATGTTACCAATTATCACCCCCAACTCAAAACACAAGATGAAAAAATATAAGAACCAACTCCAAATTCCTACATCTTAAGAGGGGGTTAAAAAACATTGAAAAACTTTGTAACCAAGGTTTTTTCACTTGTGGGTTTTTCAATGAATTGCTTAAACCATGTTGAAGGGTTGATTGCATTTTTATTTTTATTTATTTTTCCCCTTCCATCAGGTAATTGGATATATTGTTGAAGGGGGGGGGGGGGGGGGGGGGGTGTTATTTTAAATAATTGCACAACATTGAAATTAAAATCCCAAACATATGATTTAAAACATCCATAACCAGGGATGCATACATGTACACAATCAATTTTTGGCCTTGCATAAATAATAAACTTTGACCAAAGCCAAAGCATCATCACTTCAATGGAGTAAAACCTAATGATTTAACCTATCCATAACAATCAATCCTTAGTCATTAGGGTAAGTCTGTTGATTTCACTACAATTTAAAGGCACCAAAATGTGTCTAAATTCACTTCAAGGCTAACAAATTCCTTAGTGAACAAAATCACATTCCTTACTATTGGCCAATGAACAACCCCTTTCACACTAGATTGGGTTCCAACAACAAATAATAACAACTACAAAGACTAAACATTTTGTAATGAATACTTGTCAATAAAACTGCTTATGATCATTATTAAAAAAAACCTTCATACTTAGGAATGTACACCAATTAATACTTGTTTGATGAAAAAATGATACCTATAAAAAATAATGTTTGCAACCAATTTCTAGTTCCACTTGAGGCTTTTGGTATAAGAATATCTTTAAGGGATTATGTATACTATCACATGAATTTACAAAAATTGATATGTTGTGATATATCCTTATGATCATGCAAACAATATTCCCAACCTTAAGAGGTAAAAGAGTATAAAATTATGGCATGATATGTGGTGCCAAGGTCAAAAGACCAAGGACTTAAAGGCTACACTTAAAAGTTCAATTATGGAGCATAATTTAATAACAATTTCATTCTTATGTAACATATAATCAAAAGTGGTGCCTAATAAAAGGTTTTTTGATGATCCACATTATCCTATATGTTTTAATGATGAAATATTTATCTTTTTCATTCCACCTCCAATATGATCATTCTTGCATAATTGATTATGTCATTCCATTTCTCTTGAAATGCATGGACTTTGGAATGAATTTTCATTTGTGAAGCTAATATATTAAATCAACCTTCCTCATGTTTGGTAGAAAGTTTGTCCTTAACAAGGATGATTAAATTATACTAACTTAACATGATCTCGTACGCATGTGTTCAAAGGGTCTTTGTAGAGCCAAGAAAACTACTTCGATGGAACAAAATCTATAAACTTGTATAACAAGGAATAATTAATATGAAGAACATCCATAAAAATAAATTTACCAAAATATGTTTGGGGAGAAGCAAAAATAATCAAACTTGCATGAATTCCAACCAAATTTTTATTACAAAGGTATGTGCCACAAACAATGAAAATGATCAAATAGTTCAAATCAAATTTACAATAAAATTTGGCAATAGAACAATGCACAAAGATTTTAAAGACAAAAATAATAATTCCATAGAAGGTACTTTGATATTCCAACAAACTAAGTAAAGAGTTTTTTAAACACACTTAAGGAAAAATGGAAGAGAAGGTAAGAAGTGTTTAAGAGTCTAAATCTTAAATATTAATTTCAAAGTCGGTGTCATCCATTTTTGTAAAAGGTGCACTGTCTAGTTAGTAAGGCAATGCTAGCCTAAAAAGTTGTTGATATTGCTCAATAAACTCCTAATGTTTGTTAAAAGTTGGTTGTCATCCAAAATTCATTAGTGCAATACCTCTACCAAAGTTGTAAAATTGTTTTCATTTATCAATGTTGACTAAATAAATAATTTCATCATGGAACTAAGAAAATTCATAACTTCCTTAAACAACATCCAAATTGAAAATAATTTATCTTATAACCCTTGGAAAAATTGTTTCAACACTATCATTCATCCCAATTGGAGTTATTTGACTTTTAAAATTGTTAAAAAGATAAAGTTTGGTAGAAATTCAATAGGAAACTTTGATGCATAACTTTTTCAAATAGACTCTAAATTGATTGTTTTGAATGTCCATTTCATAACCATTGGAAAGAGATTTCCAACACCATATTACTTGATTCAATCAACATTCTTTTATTTTAAAATAAAAAATAATAATTTGGTAGATAATTTGATAAACATTTTGGTATGACTTTTTGATAATCATTTGCAGTAGTCGACAAATACTTTAAGTAGGAGTTTTCAGTAATTTTCAAACTATTTAAAAAAAAAATTACAACAATTCTTTTGGTAATTATTTTTTGTGATTATTTTTATAGCTACTATAAAATACTAATCAAAATTGTCATTGTAATAGTCTTGTTGAGGTTGAGATTTGGCATTTTATAACACATAGGCCTTGAGCTAGAGGGTTTTCAAGTAATAACCTTGTCTTTTTTCACATAGATATCCCATTGGCAAAGACATACTATATTAACTTTTGTACCATTGGTGGAGACACTAATAGCTTTACTATTTGAGCAAAGAGTTATATAATGGTGTAAATGGAAACTTTTCAATGAGGGTTTTAAGTTTCTTTCAAGAAAAATCTCAAATGGACCTTATAGGGAAAATTGTAGATTATTAAACAAACATGTAATTAGTTTTGTGTTAGTTAGTTGAATGTAACCACCATGAAGGTACATTAGTGTTTTATTTGGCAAATGATGAATTATGAGGATTTCTTGATCAACTAACAATTTTATGGTGGGTGTAAATATGTAAAAACAATTTATTTTCAATGTCAACTTTTGACTTTCCACATATTATAAACATGATGATCCTAATGTAGGTGTGTGTCTTTATGAAATTAATTTAGCGTCCAACCTATTTCTTCTTGCAAAAACAATGCAATAAAACATTATACAATGTTAGTATTGGTTCTTAAACATGTAATTTTGATGAAGCTAGGATGATGTCACATGTCTTGCAAGTATACTACCAATTGACTGCTTCATTAGGCCCATTGTATCAAACTAACAATCAACTTGCTCCTAGGTTAATTGGCTCACGACTCACTTGTTGAAACAAGGTAAAACGCTGACTATCTAATGGCAAATTCACATTGGCCAAGAACACAACCCAATTGTGGGCTACCAATATTAATAAATTTAGTGCACAATCGTTAAATGTTGACACATGTTTAACATTGTGCATTTTGTAGCTATGAATTTGAGCAACCATTCAAAATATAGTCATTTGAATTGAAGCAAATTTTGAGGCATCATTAGCTAGTTGCAAGGTAATACATGAGTTGTTTAGTGCTCTTTACCACTCATACAAATATAATAATGATTGGTATTTTGAAGTTTTAAATTTCCAAGTAACTTCTTTTAATGTTTGAATGCACAATTTTGTTTTGGTTACCAACCAAATTAAGAAACCTCTTGAATAATTTTTGCTTTGCACATTTGTGAAATCTTGGTAAGATCTTTGAATGCTTAGATGACATGGACCAATCTTTGGCCATGTAGTACACTAATGAAGTGTACAAACGAATGTACTCGTATACAAAATAATGCATGTTATAGACATGTTATCATGGAATGAAAAATCAAACATTAAAGATTCAATGAGTCCACATAGTGTAATCAAAACATGCAACCTACAAAACTGAAAGCAACAAGGTTGACCTTTCCATTATGTGGTAATATGATCTCAAACCCTAAAAAAACCTGAACAAAAAACTTTGGTGTTTTTGTAATCTTTATTGTGTCAAGGTAGTGGAGATGATTCCAACAATGCCAATGCCTACAATTAGGAGAAGTGCTTACCTTTCAAAATAAAAGCTAACCATAGACCCTTGAGACACAAGTGTAGCTTAGGCTAGGGTTTAGAAAGAAGTGTTTGTGAGCTACTTGGTCCACTTTTTAGTATACATTATTAGGCTTTCTCTGAGGTTTAGGGGTTAACATTGGACTAAACAATCACCTTATTGCCTTTGCTCGGTTACTCTAAACCCTAGACATGCCAGAGCCATACTGCCAACTTATTGTTTGGAATTGCAAACACTCCATCAAGAGGTCAGACACAAAAAGCTTGAGCATTTGTATGGATCACCAGTGCAAGGACTAGGTAGTTCACAAATGACCTTAGCACTCACACCCAAATGACCTTAGCACTCCCCCAAATGACCTTAGTTCCCTTAATGAAACTTGGTGATATGGTGCACTTGGTGGGAGATGAATGTTATGATGAACTTTAAAATATATATAGATTACAAGCCATGTCCACTTAAAACCTACTCCTTAAGAGTGGGAGGGAAATTATTTCTTAGAGCATTGCCCAGTAGCGCAGTAATAGAATGGCATGTTCACTATATTTTGGATGAAGAAGTAAATTATTGTAGTACCTAAGCTGCTGGTTAGGCATTAATTATTATTATTATTATTATTATTTTCATTTGCAAAAAAATTCTGAAAAATATCTACTTGCCATCCATGATTGTTCTAGGGTATTCATAGGATAAATTTATGATACCCTTATCACTATTTTACCCTTACCCTAAAGTGATGTTTGACATCAAACACCTTACCCTAAGGTTTGTGGAACCAAAATCCTATATATATCTTGTAATGTGAGGGTATCTTTTCTTTTAAATGTCATATATATCCCTTACCTTGAGAGTACTTTTTACTTTTTTTTTCCTAATCATACATACATTTACCACCCCCTCAAGGGTATGAAAAATCATTGTACCCTCCCAACACTCGAATTAACAATACACCTTGAATGTGCCACAAGCTGATAGATAGAGGCTCAAATGGGGGGCTGGCACTGGGCATGTTCTTACATAATTTGCCTCAGCACTACTATACTATAATGCATAATCCCTCTCACTCATAAGGAATTGGCCTAAGATCCCTCCTCATTTCTATAATGGATAATCATTGATATAAGTGCCCTTCCGAGTATCTCCCAGCGCTTCATGGGAAAGAGTGTGGGCCAGTTGCTGGAGTGGGCAGTGAGTGGGTAACAAACAATCTTTTCTTGATGAAAGCTTTGACTACAAAAAAACAATTCAATAAACTGACAAGTATTAGGAATGAAAAGGAGAGAAAGCTCTGTGAGGGCAACATTGCCAGAGTATTGAAGATCCGAAGGCGAGTACCGCGAGTACTTAGTACTTAGAGCATCTCCATCAATGTTCAGTATGTGGCCCTGCACTCGATGGACATCTTAGATGAGGTTCATCAATGAAGAAGCCCAGTGGAAGATTGCTGGGTGTCCCTGGACAAAGCCCACTGCTTTCAGAGCCCTGGAGGCGGCTGGCTGGAACAACAGCCTAATAAACACAAGTCAAATCGTATTTATTGACTGCTGCTGCTGCTCTCTGTTTCTGATTGGGTAGATAGTTTGATTGGTCCAAGTGGGTTGCTATTAGTAGTAGTCCTAGTTTCAGTTTTATGGGTGGGGGGTTGGAAAAAAGTTAGTAACTGAAACTTGGATGTGAAAAATATTTTTGTTGCAGAGTTTCTCATACTGAGCATTGGTGGAGATGCTCTTATATGCATCTGCTAATTAAGTACATTTGTATGTTGCCAATGTGACTCCACTTTCTATGCATCAGTGTAATTTGTGGTACCCTTGTGCTCAAGTCAATCACAGATACTTTGCATGCTTTTGAATTGCTCCAGAGCTTAAATCTACACTTTGCAGGGACAAAGCCTTCAGATGCTAAGTTGCATGGGATTGCCAGCTACTAGTACATCCCATCCCTACCAAGTACCATTTCACCAACTATTTTGTACTTCTTGTCTTTGATTCTGAGTTTTTGCACTATGCAAAAATGATGCAAGCTGCCTCTGGAGTCTCGAACACCCAAAATCCCCGCTCTCAACTTCGAACCAGGGGTATTTTTTGTTCGATTAGTTTGTGGCATTAACTTGTGTTGAGGTAGTCACATTGGACAATTAGAGTTGGATTTCTATCCATGGCCATCATCTCCAAAATTGGTGCAAAATCCATGTCTTGTTTTTAGTTGAACACATTATCAAAGTTCCAATGTGTAGAATTTGACGAAGATGAGAATGAACACTATATGAAAAAATGGAATGATTTGCAACTAGCCTTGCAACTAGGTTTTTGAGTTGCAATGACCATTTGCAACTCATTGCAACTTACCATATTTTTATGGACGTGAGTGTTATCGGACAATTTGCATGAGTTATAATGGATGCAACTCACCATATGTGAAACTATATACATATGTAACTTGTGCAACTCAATTACAATTATGTAAGGACAACTATTGTGTAATTTTAATGCAACTAATTTGCAACTACCATGATAACATCATCTTAACATCATTTTTCATTGATCCATCAAAATTTAACATGTACCACCATGGGGATTTTGGGTGAAAATCATTCTTTTTTTAAAATATTAATATTCACCATCCATTATGACTATTCATATATAATAATTTTTAGACTGTCACATGTGGCACAATCAAAAGTTCCCACATGGCATATTAATATTTTAAAAATTAATTTAAAATATATTTAACTAGTTAGGTAGGTCAATACATAAGCATAAGTAGGTAGGTAGGCGAAATTAGATATGTAAAACATACCTACCTACCTACAATATATACCTACTTAACTACTTAGGTAGGTAGGAAAAAAAGTAGGATTAATTACTTATTTACCTAGGTAAGCAAATAGTAAAAAAATTAAAAGGGTAAGTATATTAAGAGTAACCATGTAAATATATGCAATTTTTTTATGTTTTGTTTTTAGGGTTAAGCTTTTTTGAGCTCATCTCAAAATTGACACATGTATTTTAATGTGAGCACACAAAAAAGACACTTTCTCTAGATAATTTGTGAGATGAAATTCAAGAACAAAACTTATGGGTTAAATCTTTTAGTTACATATTAGTTGCAAATCGGTTACAACTAGAAAAAGGTTTCCCACGTTCTTTGTGTTTATTTTTTATTTTAAAATTGTATAAAAAAATAAATAATTATTTGAAAATTATATATGTGAATTAATATGTAAAATAGTCAATTGAATTTATTTTTTGAATTCATTAATCTAATTTAAATAATTATTTAATTCATCATCAAATAATTAAGGATCTAGATTTAGACAAAATGTAGATAATAAATCATATGTATTCCCAAAATTAATTATTTCAATTATATGATAGTTAATTATTTGACTTAATTATTCTAATTCAGATAAATTGATTTTGAATATTTCATTAATATATTTCATTATTCGAATTTAAATTTTCTTCATTATTATTTTATTTAATTATCGAAATTAAATTTTAAAAATAATTATTTGAACTAGATTGATTCAGCCAAATTAACACTTAATTATTGAGTTGAATTAATTTTTTCATAATAATCAAGTAAAAAATATTAATTAATTAATATTATTCAACTATTAAAATGAATTCATTATCAAATATTTAAAACTAAATATGAATTTACGTAGAATACATAATTATCAAATAATTAATTATCTGATATTTTGAATTGATGATTACTTATTCTAATTTAATATTTTTATGAACCAATTTAATATTTGAATTTATTTATAATTAATTATTTGAGCGAATTAATAAAATAATTTTCTAAATTATATTGACTAATTCATATTAAATATTAATTAACATGTAATAATTAATAAATTATTGAAAAAAGTTCATTGTTAAATATTCTGGATTAATATTAATTAATTGAAAAAATAACTAACTTATTAACAATCGAACAACAATCACAAAGTAATGAAAAAATAATGATTCTATAGTGACAACATAATTGCACAACAAGTCATACCAATGGGAATCATAGTTGACAACTAATTGCAAATGTGATATATAATGGGCACTAGAAATGTGCACATGTGGCATGATCCTACATGTTGAAATTGTAAATTAGTTTCAACGAAGTTGCTAATTAGGTGCTACATTTACACCAATTGTAATGTAATTGCCACATGCAACTAAAATGCAATTTGTCAAAAAATCAAACATGGTTAATTACACCCATATGTATGATGTGTACATCACACCATGTAGGTGTCCCATTTGTAACTAAGTTGTAATTATAACACAATTTCTTGATTTTTTGACAACATTTTAAAAATTAATTGTTCACATTTCCATGTTTCTGTTGTAGTGTACTTGTATATTGATTGTTTTGGAACTTTAATTCTAAGGCGGTGTGGTTTTGGTGGATATGATTTCACATTGTGTGAATTCTTTATTGAATGTTGGAGGTTTAATACAGGTTGAAATGCCTTCTAGGTTGCTATGATTTGGTGCAATTGGTGTGATTTTTTTCAAGATACTTGAAGTGGGTTTATAGTTCAAATTCAAGACTTGCACATTCATTTTTTGATAGGGATATATTGTATGGCAAATAGGACCAATCTAGCAATTTATACTATTTTTGGTTTGCCTATGGAAACACACCTAGAGGATTTGCTTTGATCCCCTTACACATTTTTCTACGGGTTTCCAATATGCCACCTAAAGTTCATTAAACTAGCCAAGATCATAGAAACAAAAGGCCATAAGTTACTTGATAACATAAACACTTGATGGATCAGTATGTTGAATTTGTTGAAGTGTGTGCTCGAAAAATATTGCCTTTTGTTGACAAAAATGGTGGTTGATTATGCAATTGTGGCCTTGGTAACAAGCAATTTGGATTAGTTACATGATGTTTAAGTGATGTTTAGCTTGGCTTGCCTACTACTTATGTTGACTATTATACATTATTTCATCAAATTTGCCCAACTTTAGAATGTTTTCATGTGTGGTTTCATTACCATAGTTTCCTTTTGTAAACTGGATTTGTTTTGGATGTATCATGACCAATTTTCTAGGCTGAAAGGAATGCTTTGAAACATTCAATGGGTTAATGGAATGCATTGATGATACCATCTCCATGAGATGGATCACAAATTTGAATACTAAGATTGATCAACTAACTTTTGAATTGGGGAGCAACACATTTGGGTAAGTTATAAAGACCATGCTTACACTTCGAAAGTTTCTTTTGTAACTCAAGTTATTTATGCCAAGGTAATGACAAAGGTCAAATTTAAATTTTCATCTACAACTGAAAACCTAATCTTTGAACTTGGCAACCATTTCCTTTTTCATGAATTGATGAATGCGTTTGGCGTGGTCTATCCCCAACACTAGTTGAGCCCTAACCTTGAAACTTCCTTTCGATTGCATTTTAATGTGATTTAAAATCATAATTGCATCTTAAAAAGATGTGGTCTTTAAGGAGGTGTGGATTTGACTAGTTTTGGACCTTACAACTTTGAATATGTAACATCCTTTATTTGCTTTTGACAATAAAGAACAATTCGAAAGGTGTAATGGTTAAACCTTGCTTTTAAAACTTTTTCACATGTTTGTGAAAGCAACAAACCACATCCCAAATTATTATGCAAAGGATGTCAAAGTACATCAAATTGGCTAAAATTACAATTGTGTAGGCTCTTGGTTTTGTGGAAGATGATCAATGTCAAGGCTTGAATCTCAACTCTTGTAGGTTGCAAAAATAATTTAGTATTTATTATTAAATTTTGTTGTCTATTAAGGTTGTTTATATGTGTAGGTCCACCATGTGCTACAATGGACATGCTTAGATTGCTTAGGGTTTGATTCCCTCTCATGGATGTTCTTCAAAATTTGAAATCAAACAAATTCAAGTCATCCATGCATCTAAGGAAAAGAAATTCAATCTCATTAATGAAATAATTATTACCTATTCCTTGTCACACTTTACACCTACTAAAATTAAGGTCACCTTGCTAATGCTAAAAGGAAAAAAATAAAATTAATTTAAATCTTTTTTCCTTATTTTGCAGGTGGCAAACCATTTTGACACCTCATAGTTTAATGTAGCCACTATAGTAGAAAAGTATTATAGACATAGATGATCCCCTTTTAGTTCATAATGACATCAACACGAAAACACAACAATTGGGCAAGGGTCTAAAAAGCTTTTCAATATAGGTTTTGAATTTATAATATAATTTGAGTTTGGAGATTATAACCTATAAAGGTGTCAATGAAACTTTTAAAGGATTGTGCATCAACTTTACAAGGTTTATATAGAGTTTTGAAGGTGCAAAAGATATTGTCATCCAACGGAGCTCCCAAAAGCACAACATTTAACTTTTTAAAAAAATGGTTTTAGGAAAAAAATGAAGATTTGGTTTTGCTTTACCTCTTAATCAAATCATGTTCTTGTGATGGTGTACTATCATTCAAAATTACATACAAAATGAAGCACCCATGCTTTGTGCCAACATATATTATATGTACAAACAATCATAATTCATCTACAATATAATTGTAATGAATGGGCTTGTATGATTTTGGATCATTACAAAATTATCAAAGAATGAATACTTAATTTTGAAGTCAATTTCAAAGCTAGGGACTTGGATTGCAACACTACAAAAGAAGGCTTCAATTGACAATGTTCAAGTTCAAAGAATTCATAAATGTATTTACAAAATGTATATTAGATTTCTCAAACAAATCAACATCTTTTAATCTTACACACGCATGGATTACATGCTACTCTAAAGGCAATAGAACAAGCACATCAATTTGGGTTAGACATGATTACAATTCCAATCCATACGTGACACATATTATAACCCTTGATGTGTCATGTTTCAAGCTTTTCAAAACATGAATTAAAAGGAAATAGACAAAGAAATGGAAAACAATTGCATATATAACCAAACAAAATCACATTGGTTGGATGGGTAGACAAATGTTGGACAAAATATTTTTCAAACATAATATCAAATTTGGGTTCAAGGTTACACAAATGTTGTATTTAAACCCTAGGGTAGTGAATGACAAGATATATTGCATGGGGAAATGTATATAATAACAAACAACCTGGGCATATGAAGAATATTATAACTATGACTATTAAACTATGGCAATCCTAGACGGGGAAGAACATGCTACCAAATCACTGATGAATATTGCAAGAACAAGTTTTGCTACAAATCGAAAGAATTTTAACTAGCTTTTTTCACCTAAACAAATATATTATGTGGAAATGCAAAGGAGTCATGTTCCCATAGAACAAGGATTGCATGAAGTTGATGACTTTGCTAGTTGATTTGGACCAAATACATTTAAACCCCCTACAATAATTATAGGAACATGATAAACACATTTCAAGAATTGTCCTTTACCAACCTACTAACACTACAATGTACATTTAATGGACTATTTGCAATTAGGGGCAAGAGATATGTAATGGACTATTTGCAATTAGGGGCAAGGAATATGTAATGGACTATTTGCAATCCCACATTATGACATTTAATGAATACTTAAAGGTTGATGCATGGTAGGGTAGACCAATTTCGATGTCACAAAGGTAGTTTTTTTTTGGGTAGTGTGTGTTTTTTTATTATATACTAGGATTTGTTAAAGTGAATTCTTTTAAAATGATCAACTTCAATACTTACATGGGACAATTTGATATGAAATTTTATGAAATCCCAAGAGCTATGAACTTTTGAAGTTAAAGCATTGGAAGCGTAACACCTACAATAAATAGGGTAATAGATTATAATTTGGTTCAATGATGGACTTTGAATTGACTCATGGACTTAGTCACAAGGTGGAATCATATCAATGAAAATAATGTAAATTAATTTTGCATCATATTAATTGAAGGTATTAAGTTATGGGTTTTTGAATGTTGAAAAACATCATATTTTAAAAAGTTCATAACATATGAAAATTAAGTTGTTTTGTGTCAAAATCTTGCACACATCTGAATCACTACCTTTTATAATGCACAAATCACAAATGGAAATATTTGTAACTTTGGAGTCATGGAATTGTTTGGTAAAAGTTGAATTTGCATAAGTTTGGGCAAAGCAACCTAGCCACACTAGTGTGAGGAAGAGAACAGTGCCAACCCATCATCATTCAAGATTTTAAGGTTTTTCCAAACACTTACTTCCCCAAGAGCATATAGCTCAAAGCCCATTGTAAGAGTCGAATTTGGACCATGTGCATGAACATGTGCATAAAAATGCAAGAAGAATGTTAAGGCTTCATGCTTGAATTTTTTTGCAAAATGGTATGAGTTATGTCCAATTTACAACGTTGGATTGTTTGCTTGCAGATGGTTGAAACCTACATGTTCAAATGTCACAAAATTTATTGACATAATTTTTTTCAAACAAAATAATCCCCTATTTCTAGACCCCATATATTCCCCATTCTTGGACCAATTTTATTGTTCTTCACAACTATACATGCGCCTAAGGGGGCTATACAATATGTATTGGAATTCTAGGGGCAATCAAGCAAGTCCCCACGATTTTTAGCTCTCTATACACTAGGTGTTTGATCATAGGCCTAGTTACCCTAGCAACAATGAAGCAAAAGAGCAATGAATGAGCCATGGTACCATATTCCTTTGGAAGAGAGGAAGAAGGCCATGCAAACTTAATCAAAAGAACATAACATTGCCAAATGGCGAAAAAAGGCTTAGGGTACATAAAAATCACTTGAAGTGATAGGAGACAATGGGGATACCATAGCCTAGGGTCAGTTTACACATTGGCAAAATGAATATATATTTTTTCAAGAAATAATTCGTTTTTTTTAATTTTGAAATTATTTTTTCCATCATCTACTATAATATTGTCATATGAGTAGTGAAATTATTCAGAGTCTAGCCTATGATAATTATGATGATTTTCACAAATTTTCATTTCATTATTTTGAGGATTATTTAATGACGAAACTGCCCTTAAGGTAAGGTAATTTGTTTAGGTTTATGGCCCGTTGTCCAATGAGTTGTGAAAAGCTGGTGAATTTTAAAAAAAAATTGCATGTGCAATAGAATCATTGTTTTGTTTTCGACTAGAAAATTGGGGAAATTTTGGAATTTTTTTTCTAGTGTAAAGTCAACTAAAATTTCCTTTTTGGGGCAAAATTCACAAAAAAAAATATTTAAAAAACTGTAAATTTTTTAAAAATTTATTTAAAAAAAAAAAAAACCCTGAATATGATGCCACAAGAATAAGTGGCCAATTTTCACACCCAAAAAAAGCCTTCTTTTGTGCTACTAGTTCAAGAAAATTTATGATAGCAGTTGTGAGCATATTGGGTGGCCCACTATTATGGTAGGCCACCACATAAGAATAGTGGGTGAGCCACTAACCGGACTACCTATTAAAAATACAAATCCCAAACCATGCGAATACCATTAGGTATGTTGCCAATGGGGAAAATGCTCCATGAAGTATCTCCACTTAAGAAACATGACATTCCACATTCATGGTTGTGCATGATAATAATATATATACATAGGATTCCATTCGGAAGATTCCACATTATAGGGTTGAACCTCAATCTTCTTCTGGCACTTGTAAATAGTAAGGATTATTAGGGATTTGATTGGGAAGTGTAATATTTGACGAGTGTTGGAATAGAATCGAGTTTTGAACACACCAGACTCGTCCTGGCAGGTATTGATATTTGGTACAGTTTTTAATCATACTTTCATACCATCCAGTAGTGCTGTTAGGGGATCGATCTATTGTTGCTTGTATTAAGAGGGTAGTGGTGTTCTTAAGAAGAAGGCCCCCAAAAGAAAAAAGTAGCAGCTAGTTTTAGGAATAGAATTTCCATGCAATCAATGAGAAGTCAAGTCATGGAAGTGAAGGGATCTCCCTTTTTGTTTTGTTTTGTTTTGTTTTGTTTTTCTTTTGTGGGTGGGAATGCCTCCAAGTTGTTTTGTGGGTTTGCAAAAAACAGCCCATTTTGATTGTCCTGCTGAGTGCATGCATGTTCACCCCTCTCATTTGCTGCATGCAAAATTGTATTCTAAAACTGGTTATAAGGTTGGTATTGGCCCGCATGGTCATACCCGACCCGACGAATGTGTTCTTCAATACCAGTGCTACTAAAGAAATATCTAGGTTGCGCGCACTACATGCCAGTAAAACACTGGTAAATCTTGACTGCAGGTCACAGCGCCAGCGCCCTGAGAAGTCCTGACTGCAGTGCATGGAAGTGAGAAGAGAATCGGGTCACGAGTAACTTACTGACAAAAATAAAAGTTTCAAATCTTTGTTGGTTGTACTTCCCAGGTTGCAGTTAACAATGCATTAAAGTCCAAAGGTTGAGATCGTCTTGAGGTTTTAAAAAGTCGTTTTAAACAATGTAATGGCACTCTTCTCTCTCTGCCTTTGCCTGATTTCTCTGACATGTTGGATACCCACAAAGATCCATCATAATAAGAACGTCGCCGCTAACATTGTTTAATGAGCTTCAACAGGACAGCATACTGATGAATTCATCAATAGTAAATACGCTAGAATTTCTTGATCTTGTGTCAAAAGCTGCCAGCAAAGATACGACAAATTGTCTCACTGTCAGCTCTTTGTCACAAGTGCTTCTCTGTTTATTGGCTACCTACTGAAGATTTTCTTGGAATTATGGCGATTTTTTTGAGCATTTCTTTTTCTTTTTTGGTGAAATCTCCCCTATTAAAAAAACAGGCTAAGAATAGATATTGGACATCTCTCTAACAATACTATGCTTGGGAATGGAGGTTTCCCATTGTCTAGTTATCCCTCAAGATTTCTTCTTGGGATGAAGAAGATTACCTTGAGAGTTAAAGATTCAAAGGCAAAAGGAAATTATATTTTATGAGAGGATGTATTTGTGGGCCCCCCCTACCCACACACACAACTTTTGGTATGGCCTAAAAATCCTGGAAGAGGCGGTGATGTGCATGCATGGATGTTGTTTGACAATTTCTCACCAAAAGAGAAAAAAGTTACTCAATTTAGACTGATTTTGGTCTTTTGAAATTTAACTAAAACAATTTTGAATGACTTTTCACAATTGGGAATTCTAAGATTAAGCCCACACTTTGAACAGAATAGCACTGGGAGATGCTACAAGAG
Source organism: Sphagnum contortum (assembly GCA_963920785.1). NCBI lineage: Eukaryota > Viridiplantae > Streptophyta > Sphagnopsida > Sphagnales > Sphagnaceae > Sphagnum > Sphagnum contortum. The sequence continues at coordinate 9,390,244 of OY987294.1, read as the reverse complement.
GCTTAATATACAATACCCAATGGACACACAAGGGCCAACTCTAGATTTGTATACCATCATTTTGTTTTTTGGAAAATGTCTTATATATTGAATTCAGGTATGAAATGCCAAAAGCACTCTCAGGCTATGTTCTTTGTACTTCAAAGCACATCCTTGCATGGAAGATGCTTTCGTTAATTGAAGCAAACTTCTGGCATTTGTGTTGCAAACTTCCACCATTCCAATTAAAAAAACATTTGGTACTTTTACGCCAGCTCCTGCAGACCTCCACTAATTTTCAGGCCTGTCCTCTCAGGCTGCTTGCTACCCACCCTCAATGCACTAGCCTCAAATTAGGCGAGGCCTTGGGGAGCTGGCCTTCCCCCCTACTATACATGTAATTTGTAAGTAAAAACCCTGAGGAAGTGGGTACACAACAGGCCTGAAACTAGGGCATCCTAAGCCAAAAATCATCAGACAACAGAAAGAGTCTACTACTCTCTTTAGATAAAGTTCCTCCTGTAGGTAACCGAGAATACAGAAGGGTTGTGTATTGTTTCTACTTCCATATGTAATATGTACACAAATTTGGTTAAATTATTTTGTGGGTTATCGTCACTTTGACTACATCACAAAATCTGTAAAGGAAAACCCCGATGAGCATTGAGCTTGTATAAATCAAGGGCCGAGGTTTTAATGGGCTTGTGATGAAGACTCTGAGATTAAACTTGATTTTGATTTCAACTGCAGTGACATAAAATTCAAAATTCTATCTGCAATTCTCATGACAATTTATTATGTCTAACTCCCTTATAATCTCTAACTCCTCATGGTAATTTATTTTCAATCCACTCCCTTACCAATGTTCTCCTGGTACTACTATGGTCCACCCTTCCCAACAAATATTCCCAATCTTTGTGATGATTTAAACATCAACACATTATGCATGTAAAATCATTTATATATTATATAATGGAGTTTTGTGTACTGTAAGTTGGAAACCAATGAACAGAATACCAGCAAAAAGTCTCATTCTACTAAGTTCTTGCCCAACATTGGAAATTGGAAATCTTAATGTATTAGGTAATGGATATTTGGAGGACCCAAAGAAGTGGCGGGTGATGGCAAGCTGGGTCTGACCAGTCTGTATGAAATATAAACATACTATTGCCATGTCTCATCTTTTTAACCATGGAGGTCTGGGGTGGCAGATTATGGCATTTCCTTGACCACATCATATGACATAATCTTCCAGTGATGATCATACACTCATAATAGTGACCAAAATGAGTCTCTTGAACATGAATTTTTCTTTAAACCATCGAATCTGCCGCCCCAAGACCATACTGTCATGGAATGGCCTTGCTCTGCACATTATGTTGGTGTACTGTTGAGCCTCACCCTTATGGGCTTGCCTGGTGTCTTACCCAACAGAATTGGCAGCGCTTGAACATTCCATAGTACATTAAGGTGTGTGGTGATTCCATAGTAGGAAATAGGTTGAGTTACATTATCCAATCACATGTGTTCGGCATTTACATTATGTTGAGAAATTGATCAATTATCTGGTGATAATGAATTTTCATTTGTTCATGCTGCCAGGAGTGATTCTTGTTGATTGGTGTCCTCTTATCACCTTCCTGTCAATCTGAGGTTGAAAGATTTCTAAAGGAACTCAGTACCACATGGCAAATGTTATCCCTGTGTACAGGAAATATATTTTGAACAGTACCATATGAAGTGTTGAAACAATATATACTGTCAGTTCTAAAATACAATTTAACAGATAAAATAATGAGAATAGAAATTTGTGAATCAGACAAGGAATGATCTCATGAACACCCATCAAAATTCCATGAAATCATCTGAAAGCCATGATGTGATTGAGTTGAATTGAATGAGCTAAGGAGGAAAATGAAAGATCGTTATCAGCTAGTAACCTCTCAGTGCTATGGAATTGAAAGCAAGTATCACTCAGAGAGTAACCCTCTTGGTATGTGCTAAATAAGGTTACGTCAGTAGGTGTTCCCAAACATGAGCAGCACGATTAGAATGTGACTATCCACACAAAACATAGACTCAAAACATGACTACAGATTGAGCATTTTGCAGATCCTTGAGAAAGGCCAATGGGCCTTTAGTGTGACATTTGAAATGAGGATTAATGGTAGATGGGTTACTGTGAGTGAGTAGGCAGCACAATTGTTTGACATACCTACTTGTAGCAAATACATCACACCTGTGGGATTTAATTTGATATAGTATTTGTGGGAAATGTATGTTCAGCTCCAAGCAGCAGAAATTGAGTACAGCCATTTAACTTTACATGTTGGAATCGACAGAAGCCTGGTTTGAGGAGAATCTACACCAGAATTGGAATTGTAGAAATTGATTGCAGGCTGAAAATTCAGGAAGATTGCATCTACAATAAACTGCAGCTGTAATTTTGATCCAAGGGTTTGCAAGGGGATCCAACAGGAAAGGCAGAGAGCTATGGTTGAATAACTGGGTTTTTGCAGAGAATGCTTAGAGCCTTAGACCAGAAACCCCATGCCCCCCAGGTATGAGTTTGAGTCTACAGGAAGTAAGTAGAAGGTCGAGAGGTAGTTGGTGGCTTCTTGATGCACTTCAATATACTGTACTGCAGGATTACTTGCAGCAAAGAAAGGCAATGGAGCCATAATACAAGCCAAGGTTGGGACTGCAGTTTCTTTGCACAAACTTGACTTTTGTTTAGAGGATGGCAATAGAATCTCCATAGTCAAAAAAGAAACAATTTCTGTAGTATCAAGAAAGTTCGATCTCATTAACACGTGACAGGGAGCTGATTAACAGATGATTGCTGTATGCTACATTAGAAGTGATCCATGTTAGAGAGGAAAGCTCCAAGGTGTGGGTGGATGTCTACAGTTTGTCCCTTGAAATGGTGCCTCTTCAAAATATAGGTGACAATATGTAACATCCATTGTTGTCCAGTTATAGCTTTAAATCTGGATATGAATTCAGATATTGCTTGGATATGCATGTGTCCATAGCTTGAATTCGGTTTAATTTTACTATTCATCACTATGCATATTTAGCAATTTATACCAAGACTAATTAACCAATCCCTATGGATATCTGGATGTTGTATGGTTTGAATATTCATATCCATTGTTTGATGGCATTTGATTTCTTGGATATGGACAATTGCATTATGCATATCCATGAGAAGGGGTTATAAGCTATTGAAATATGTTAGTTATGGTTTAGGGTTTAAGGGGCCAAACATAGACCCCTTGTCTGTTAGGGTTCAACGGATTAAGGTGGCATAGTAGTGCAACAATTGCTTTCAGACTCAACAAGCTTGATAGTCCATTCAACATTGTATCTTCTCATAATTGATTTGTTATGAATCGCTGAGGTGATCTTTTTTTTTTTTCCCTTTCCCAAGTGTTTTGTTGCACAATGTTTTCCATGTTGTCCAAGTGCATGCATGGTGTGTAATTGCATCATCATCATTTTCTTGTGTTGGAAGTCAGTTATTGGGTTTAGTTCTTTCATCACGTTCCTTTGTAATGTAACTAAGAGATCTTCATGTCGTGCTACTTTATTGTGCATCATCATGATTGTGGGTCTTGGTTTTGATCTCCCTTCTTTTGGTGTCCTTTTGGTGTCCGTTTGGTATCCTTCTACTATGCATCATTGTGATGAATTTTTTTTTTTCCCTTGGTGTTTTATTGCACATGTGCATGCGTGGTGCACAACTACATCATCATTGTTTTTTTTTTTGGGATGTTTTTTTTTAGATTTTTTCTTCTTAGTACTTCTACTTTTGATCTTCTAATACATCAAGTGTGTTGTTCATACATGTTGGTTATTGTATTTTGCAATGGACAAAACAAATGTTTACATTATTGAATCTATTGATGGGGTTTTAGAAGATATTTATAGTATAAGGACTTCAAGGACTTCTAGTCATATGTAAGGTAGCATGTCAAATGTTCAAAATGTGCATTTACAAGCTCTTAATGTTGCTAATTTTGAGGTTGCACAACTTGTAGCTATACAAGTTCAAGTTATATCTTGGAAACCACATAATTATAATTCTATTTACTGGGATTTTTTTGGCATTAATGATGGATTACAATGTGGATCTTGAAAGCTTGTAGATGATCTAATTTATTATTTGCAAATTGGATTAGGTTGTTGGTGATGTTTTGTTCCAAAGTTTCACTTTAAGCAAAGGTCTTATAAAATACAACACAAAAAATGGAATCATTCCTATGAGGACCCATGTTAGTTTTGCACACATTAGGTTGGTTGTTTTAAAAAAGTTGATCCTTGATTTTGTTGTTGAGGTAGATCATCATAGTCAATCAAGGAAGAAGGGGCTTGTGCCAAATGGATAAGTAATCACAACATTTTTTGGAGCCATAAATTTTTTGTGCAACACAACATAAATTTCTTGAAGATCTAATGTTTTATATGCAAGGATTATAAGCCACTTTCGACTCACGAAAATGTTGGGTTACGAAGGTTAGTATTATGCTAATGCCCCCCATGTTGTGTTTCCTTCCCACTCTGCCTTGGTGGAAAAAAATGATCCACATGTTAATTGCAAGAAGAAAATAGATTTTAAAGAACACATGAAAACAAAAGCATCTTTGGAGGATGACAACTATGATTTGATTGAAGAAGTGGAATATTTCAAGTAGTTGCACTAGATGATGATAAGAGTTGATGGTTTGGTGTTGTATATGAAGTTGGGTGATTTTGTGTGGGGGCATGGTTGGGGTAAGGAACTTGTGTTACAATTGGGCACAGTTCTTCATAAAATTGAGGTTCAATTCCTCCCACAAGTTACTTTGTTCTGTATTTTGTTCATGTTGGTTTTGTTCTTGGAGTTGGGTTGTACTCTTGTAATTTTTTCTTAAGCAACTAAAGTTGTAAATTTGATATGCACAACCGTTCTGCATGTCTATCATGTTTTAAGAATTGAAAACTGACCAATTCATAACCGACAAAAACCTTTTCAAACAATGAATGTGTAACCAGCTGGTGTATTAAATTGAATTTTTTTTCAATACATATCCTTCCTTTTATATGTGTGTGTGTGTGTGTGTGTGTGCGCTCTATTGGTATTCATAGGAGATGTCTAGAAGTTGATAAGCAAAGAACACTGGTAACATCATCCCTGGGCTTCTGCCTAGCACTTATACAAGTGTTGCAGCCAAAGTGACTGCATAGTGTGTAGGGTAAGGCTCAAGGGTGGGGGCATTCCCAAAATGAAGGGCTTAGGACAAGGCAGTAGCCAAGTACAGCCCCCCACATTTTGGGAATGTCCCAGAACTGATCCCTCCAAGAAAAGTGGTGATATTACACCTAATCTCCAGCTAGGGTTTCTCAGTTCATCAGAGTACATTATCCTGGTCATGGTCCGTGATTACGACAAGTAAATCAAAGGGTACCATGCTCAAAGACTCACCAAGTTTCACTGCTCCACAAATGGAGAATATCAGATGCTACAAGGTAGTATATACAATATATATACAAAGGAAAGATTGGATATTGGACAGAGTTAACTGTGTTTATCAAACTGCTAAAATAGATATACGTTTCTGAAAGTGCCCAACAAATTGCACTCCTGACATTATACAATGCTACACCACAGACTCAAACCATTGCATCGATGTTACATGTATTGCAAAATGTAATCATAGTTAAGAAGAGAGGGAGAAATTCTCTCTGGTCTGGTTACCAAGAACTTATGAAGATGCAAAACAGCAGTACCACCCCCACACAGTCCCTCAAAATCAAATTGTCGTCTGTGCAGCATTCTCCCATGCAGTGCATACAACTCTCTACTTCATCATAGTTGTTGATTGGACCAAATAGACACCACACACATCAAATAACAGCTTCATAAACTGAAAACACAAAAACCCATCAAGTTTTGGGTCAATGTTGCCTTTCTCAACAAAATTGCAACTCAATTTCATGGTTGAAAAGCTCAGAGACTTCAGAGAGAACTCAGTTTACACAATGTGCTTAGAACAGGTCTGGATCCATTTGCTTGCTAGTTATAAATCCTGTACCTTGGAAGATAACTAAAGCTGTGTATAATCTAAGTGAAAGTTCAAAATGTCTAGAATCTGCAAGATGATGAGGCTTTGTCATCAGAAAATGAACTCAAAGCATGAGAACATATCTCCTGAGTAAATAGCTTATAGCTGTTGTGATGAAGCAAGGAATTTAGTGCTGATCCACAAAAGAATACATATGAGTCTAGTGCCTCGAAGATGATCAAGACTGGTATTCATTCGAATTCTCCTCCACATTCTTTTGATACATGTAAAGGGGCATGTGTTGGGAATGTTCATGCTCCACAAATTATGAAACCTGTGTTTCTGTTTCATGCCTATCTATGCATATTTTGCATATAGGACATCCTCCCATGGATGGCGGTAGAGAGGTTGTTTGAGGCGCTTCTGGTCAAATGTGTGCCTGCATGCAAGAAAGGGGATCAGGAAAGGATACTAGGCACTGCCAAGTAGACACTGACACTTAAATAGAAAATTTGCAAAACTGAATTGATTTGCACCATGTGACTCACAAAGCCCTGCAGGGAAAAAGTCATACCCAATGAGACCAATGCTCCTGGCCAGCACAAAAAGGCCATTGAGGTAGCCAATGTCAATGATTTCATCAATTTCTTGCTGGGTGAACATGGCACAGCTGGACAGCAAGTCCAGGAAGAGAGAACCGATACAGCCATCCACATTCATGACCAGGTTGTTGGCTTTGGACAGAGTGTACGTCTCCACAGTCACAGCATACTCCATGTACTTCACTGCTGGGAAATGTGTCCGTGCATACCTTTGCAGAAGCTCCACTCTCTTGTCACGGTTGTCTCGGCTCTTGATCCTATTCATTCCATCAGTCATTCTCAAGTTTCCAAAGCAGCAATAAACTGTAAAAGAAACTTCAACCTAATAAATTTTGGAATTCAACCAAACTCTCTTCCAATTACCACATTCAAGAACACATTCAAGATTCTGGACGAATTGTTATCCCAAATAATCTGAACATGGCAGATTGAAGACCATACCTATGACCAATACCAGGCACACGAATGCCCTTCTTCTTCATGCTCTCAACAAAGTCATATGGTGACAGATCTCTGTCATAAGCATCTTTGAAGTATCGGGCAGCATCATCAATGGCCCCACCAAATCGTGGACCAATTGTCAACAGACCTGATTCAGTAATCATAAGTTCATGTGAGTTTCCAATGCCCAAACTCAAAATGGTAATCTAGACAATGAGAGAACCCACCTACATTGAGCTTGAAAATGAAGGAACAGATCAAACTTACCAGAAACAAGACTTGAGACCAAATCTTTTCCAGCACGTGCTGTTACAATTGTGTTGTGAGCCCCTGATACACAGGGACCATGATCGGCACACAGCATAACACACATCTGCAATCCCACCAGGGAAGTGTAAGAAAATTTTGACCAACAAATCTATAAGATTGCAGAGAAATCTCCACAACAACACCTTGAAGGTAACACCACAATCAGTGAAAGTCATTCACATGCATGTATCTGACCTGCTACTTAAGCCTTCACTAGTGAGCAAAATATCCATCATTTCTTGAGAATGAACAGGGAGAAGTCATATCGAAGCATGCAATCACCTCAATAAATTTGGTACAGTAGTGGGGCAGACTTCGCTTGAACCACAGAAGGGAGATAACATCACCAACACCATACTCTTTTTCGATAATTGTTGACATAGCAACGCCTGCATATGATGGCTCTTCTCCTGTACCCCAATTCAAAATACCATGATCAACTCCCTGATTCGGACAAGACTGTTACAAGACGATACAAATATCTTTAGATGCTAAGGAAACAACTCTTTACAGGACAAAATCGCCACTGTCCTCTAAATACAGGAAGGCAAAGACTTTGATTTCTTCATACCTCTATCATCACAGATGGTAGAAACAATGTGAGTTGGTGCCCGGACTTTCCCACTCTTGATAGCACTGTTGAGATCCTCTGGCACTTGGGGTGGAGTATAGTCCTTAACAGGAACTATGACTTTCTTCTCTACCTGCCAACATAAGGGGGGGGGAATGGATAAGAAATTTCCATCTAAAAGTACAGCTTCTGTTATGTAGACTAACTCTTAATATGTACACCCCAGTGAATCTTGTGAACATAGCTCTTGCAATAAACAAGAAGAGATGAGAACCCAGGATTACCAGCTTCTCATAGGTGGCCTTTATTATGCCTTCCAAGCCTTCAAAGGAGGTAGGGACAATAGCACCAGCATTTTCCAGAGCTTTGTTCTTTGCCTGTGCTGACTCCATATCTCCACCACTCTTGGCACCCTGTGGCATGCCCCAAATTCCAATAACCACTTTAAATTGAATTCTCACAAAAAATGGCTGTGTCGCTGAGAAAGACATAAGAAGAGTAATCTGCATAGCCTTCTCATTCCTAGGCAGCTTGAACTAGTAGCAAGAATGTCACATACATTTGAACAACCCAATGTACGTACTAGCAAACATGGTTCCCAATAGTTGACCAGCAAGAAAGAGCAAAAGGGGGAGAAAGGAACGTACAGCATGTCCAAACTGAACTTCAGACTTAAACAGGCGTGCACAAGTACCACTGACCCATGCCACTACTGGCTTCTGTACCCTCCCCTGTTGCAGTGCCTCAACCAGCGAATACTCATCACGACCCCCCAACTCACCCAAAACCACGATCATCTTTATCTGTTCCATGACCAACACTGTGAATTCTTGTAAGAAATGCACCGAAGTACACAAAGTCAACAATGGACATTATGCTAACAAATAAACAAGGAAGAAATTATTGGCTACTCTCTTATCAAATGAATTTACACATACACTGTCTGGAAACAGTGCAGGGTGCACTTTAGTAACAGTACAACAAAGATTTTCTCTCTATGACTCTGTAATTTATCAAACAGAGCTTGTGCACAAAAACTCTTACCTGAGGAATATTGTTGAAGCGCAAGACATGGTCTGAGAGGGTAGACCCAGGGTAAACATCTCCACCAATTGCAATACCCTCATACAGTCCATCTGTGACACGAGCAAGCACATTATACATCTCGTTTGACATACCCCCCTGCCAAAGCCAAACAGATTGTGAGCCATCACCTGAGCAAACACTTTGGCATTGTCCACACAGGTAACACTATTTTCAGCCAATTCAATATTGCATCACTGTCGAGGTGAGTTCTGAGGCTTCTGTTGAGATGAAAATGAAACTCCTGTAATATGAGAGCTTACAAGGGTATGATAGGCATAGACAACATCAGTCAAGGCCAAACCCTTCAAAAGTTCTGCAGCTTGATATTACACCCTACGCAGTGAAAAACTTACAGATTTGGACACAAAGCCAACAGAGCCTGGTCGGTATAACTTGCAATGGATGATGTTATCCAATGTACCAGCTGTGTCTCCTATCTTGAATGCACCAGCTTGGATGCCTCCCACTGTAGCTGGCCCAAGTATAACCTGTTCCACAAGGCATTTGTCAACTAAGCAACTTCTTCCCCCACAAGTGTTCACTTTCAGGTTGCTATTATCACTATGAGGATTAACTGAGATAGACATATGCAGCATTCCTCCACGATGTCAAGGGTTTGCTATTCGCTGTAATGCATTTAGTGTGCACTAAGAGGACAGGATGAGAGAGCTCTTTGCTAGACAGAGAGAATGCAAGCATTTGACTACAGCTAAGGATTTCATGCTCCTAAACACATTGGTGAAGAAAGGTTGGTGATCAACCTTATTGTTGGCACGAGCATAAGCAATCAATTTCTTGGCATCTGCTTCAGGGACTCCTTCAGCGATAACAGCAACCACCCGTATTGTTGGCTGCTTCAGAGCATCCATTGTTGAAGCAAAAGCACTGTAATCACCACCAGTTGTGAATAGCTTAGTCAACCAATGCTGTGCAGAAGCTACTCCACTCCACTCTCCAACAGCTTAGTTTGAATTACACAGACAAGCCCCCAGCTCAATTGAGCATGCTTGCTAGATCAATACAAGGAACTCAATATTTTTTATCAATCAAGCAATCATTTGTTTGTCACAAACCACAGGCATTTTTTTTCTATGACCTAGTACTGCAAGATTTTGTTTCTTGAGGGTGTGCAGATACTTAATATGCTGACATATCAGGTTCAAAAGTCACAGACCTAAGCGCCCAGACAATCACTAGCACATATGTACAGATAATGCACACCTGCGGAAAGAAGCAAAGTTGATGAAGACATCTGCTGTTGGGTGCAGCTTGCAAGCAGAAGCAATACTGCCAACCACACATACACAAGAAGTGTTAGATCCTTTGCTCAAGTTTTATCCATGTTTCTCCAGATCAACAAAAAATGACCTCAAGGTAGGCATAACTCTCAAAAACCTGACTGCCATTGCATGGATAAATCAGTCCCTCAACAGGAGCATTGCTTGATCTCACTGAATCTTCAACTGAATCAACATGACAAAGTCTCATTCATGGTTACTAATAAAGAGAAAATGGGTTTTGAAAGGATATGCATAGAGACCTGCCATGGACTGGCACTGCAATCTCCTCTTGTCCAAAAAACAGCTTCTGAAAGCCCTCAGAGCCTGGATTAATTACTCCTGCAACAGAAGGTATCTCCCTTCCTGCAACCAGAATGCAAGAATTCTCATACTCTATTACCATGGGACTATGTCATTTCTGCCATGCCATGCCCTTCCCACCCTCACTGATGTGTAGAACTCCTGGGAGAAACACAGCAAACAAAGCTGAAAGCAGTAAACATGTCTCTGTTGGATTTCCCTTCTTCCACTGAAAAAACATAGACAGTCTAACCCCATGATCTTCCACAACAGAAAGTGTTATGGCACAAAATGAACCAAAAAACAGGAGATTTGCAAACAGATCTGAACAGGAGAATTGGTGTACAGACAGACAATGCTGTTATGACACATCAGTCTCTCAAGGAAAACATCTGAGAATGAATGTCTTGGGAGGTTGAAGGTAAGGTTTGAGCAAATGTATACTTCTGTATACCAACACAACACAACACAGACAGAGAGCTGCGGTATACAATAGGGTGACATACCACAAAGAAAGTCGAAATCCAGCATCCGTTGCACAGGGCTCTGCTTGTAATTGTAGAACAAGGCCTGTGTTGTGCGCGAGAACAGTTGCCCCGTCGACATTGTGTCCGGCCTCGTCGATGACCTCAGATCTCTGTCCTTTACCACACTATATCACACGAAACGTCAACCAAATCTCTCCACTGTCTTTTACACTCCGCTACTCCTCTCCTCTTCTTCCCTTGTCCTCCTCCTGTGACTTGCGTTGAATCCTCGTGGCTCCAAAGCCACTTCACACGACGGATCGGATCTACCAAATGTCCGCATCCAACGCAAATCGTTTGGTGTACAACGCCCTCCACACCGTCGTCCCTGTCACAAGATCCGTCTGAATCCGACCCCTAAAACCTCAGGAAACCAATTCAGAAACCCAACACGGAAACCGATCTGTACTCCCAACAAAGCCAAAACCAACCAAAAAACCGATTTCAGCAAGCGAGCCTGAGAGAGATATTTGCGAAGTTGGAATCTCAAACTGGCTACTATTTATTTTCCACTCTCCAAAAAACAAAAACCCACACAAGCTGGTCAAAAACAAAAGAAACACAGTCAGGTCAGGTCAGTGAGTCAATCAGTGAGTCCCCAGAAAGAGCAAAAAATGCTGCAAAGAGAGAGAGAGAGAGCGAGAGAAGAAGAATGCAACAGGGAGAATGGGTGGGAGAGAAATGTTATAAGAGATGTAGAGAATGAGCGAACATGAAGGTCGCATGCGTGGGTGGGAGAGCAAATTATGATGATTATTATCGTTGATTGGAGCAAAGGCTAGAAAAAGGAGATGGTGACCAGAACAAGAAAGAGAGAAAGCAAAGCAAAGCAAAGCAAAGAAGGGGAAAAGGGCGTGGGGTAGGGACGGGACGGAAGTCGGGCTTGGTTGGTCGCCGGTCATCCTTTCCTCATCAATCATTGACTCCCTTCGCCCGTAGACCGTGACCAAACGACCAACACCCCACAACACTTACATTTCTCATTTAAGTAATTTAATTAATTATTTAATTAATTCGTTCACTTTCTCAGTAAAATAACAGACCAGAATGAATGAATCAAATCCGGCATGCTGACCTGACATTTATGCCTTTTTTTCTCTTTTTCTTTTTTTCTTTTTTTGGGTCTTGGGTGGGTGGGTGGGTGGCTAGATATATATATATAGCCAAAAAGAGAAATTATAAATTAATTGAGTGATTTTGGAGATTTTCAATAGCCATACTTAATCATATTTTAATTCAAATGATTTCATGATTTCATGATTCTTTGTATGTAGCCAAAAATATTGAAAAGGAGATCTTTTAAATTCTTTTTGTTTTCAAATTTGGCTAAGTCTTCTTCTTCTTCTTCTTCTTCTTCTTCTTGCCATGATCTTCCCACTTTGGCTGCATCACAAAATTGACAAAAAGAACATTGATGCTGCTGACTAACTAACAACGCCCTCTTTCTTCTTTCTTTCTTTCTTGTGCGCACTTTTGTTGAAGTAAAATACAAGACCAGACCAGCAAAGAATCATCCAGCATGCTGACTAACGCCCTCTTTGACCCTCATCCCTCATTTGCTTGCTCTTTGTTTCACCCAAAGCCTCTCCCTCATTTGACCAACTTGGCCTTTCAACTTTCAACTTTGAACCACCTGGGCTGCTTGACCTCTATCATCACTGTTTTTCACTTTGCTTCTTTTTTCTTTTGCTTTGTTTTTGACCTTTTTTGTGCGCTTTTTTTTTTTTTTTTTGTGAGGGTGTTGGTCGTCAAAGAACTCGAAGAAAACTATATTTAAGCACTTCAACAAAATGCATCCCCACTCATTGAATGCTTTCATTATATATTTTTTATAAAAATTTGGGCACAAATGAAAAGAATTTCATTGCAAAAAGGAAGCAACCCAAAAGCCAAGAGATGAAAAATCGCACACACAACCAAAGGCCATGTATCAACGAGAAGCTTTCACTAAATTTTGAATGAATTCGCTTGTCTCACTAAATGAGACTTACTGAAAATTCATTGATCCAATGAACATAGGACTAATGAATTGCACTCACATTTTGTATTGGTGAAGGTATCTTGTATCTTCCACCTACAAAAGAGAGTGATCCTACTCTTTTCCAAAGGAGAGAAATGTAACTCCCTCACCGGCAAGGAGAGAGTCTTGAAATCTTGAGGTGAATGCTTATTCCAAAACAACCCACTCCTCAAGTGTAATTACTTACACAAGTTGTGTATTTCTTTGAAAGATAAGTTGGGTATTTGTGGTGAAAGCTTGTTTGCTTGATTGCCCTTTATTTCTTTGAAACAAAGGTGGGACATTCACCTTGAATGCTTTTGAAGTCTAAAGCCTTATATTTATTTTGAAAGATAGGTTGGACATTTGTGATGAAAGCTTGCCAACTAATGTGTTTTTTTGAAAGGGTTGTGATACATTTCACTAGCAAAATAGGTCCTATATGAAATGCTCTTCAAAAGAAAGGCCAAAAACCCAACCTTGTAATACAAACCATTTGGGAAAATGACTATCGTTATAACAAATGGTCAATTTGAAAATTGAAGGGCCAAGAATAAAACTCACTAACATTTCATGTGTGGGTCATGGCATTGGTTAGTTAACACATATGAAATACAGACAATTTTTTCAAATCTTGATACAACAAAGAGTCTTTTGAACCTTGAAATTGTGAATATGCTTGCCATCCATGTTTACAAATGGATGGAGTCAAAAGGTCATTGATCAAGTGGAAAAAGATTGAAAAACTATTAAAATATTTTGAGGAAACATCTCTTTGTTCTTTTGGAGGGAGTTGGTTGTAAAGAGAAAGAGAGTTTGAATACCTTTGTTCATTCCATTCCTACTTGTTGAAATTGTAAGAAGATGAATGCATATAATGATTTTTTGGGGGAGAAGGTTTTTTAAAAAACAAGAAGACATCAACATTTGCAAAATAAAGAATTGAAAAAAATCATTGAGTTTAGTGGGTTTTTCGGGAAAAAATTTGCCATTTGGCAACCCAGAAAAAAAAAACTAAGAATCTTACAATGGATATTTTGGGACTGTTTTTGCAAAATTTGCCATATTTTGAGGGAAATTTGTTAAAAGTCACCATATTTAGACACTCCAATCATGGAGGTCAACAATGAAAAGAAAATTTTTGAAAAAAAATGTACAACGCACCTACGATAATCACCATTTAATGCTAAAACAAAACCATGATTGAATCCATCAATTAATATGTCAAAAGTATTTCATTGCAATTTTTAATTCTTTTTGAATTTTTTCCTAATTGAATTTCATTATGATTGGATTAAATTTTGATGTCACAATAATAATTATGAAAAACCATTGTGAACAAAATCACTAGATATTTTCACTTATCAAGAGGTTGTTTCAACCAAGGTTGGTTACATATTGACAAGAATAACCAACCATCTTTGGGGCAAGGTATTCAAAATTAGCTTCTCTTAAATGAATTTTGATGAAATTTGGCTAAATGTCTTTCCTCCTTGGTATCATGTGAACATTTGTCAAAATCTTATGGATTTGGTATCACTTTCAAAAATATAAATATCCTACCTATATTTGAATGTGAAAACTTGCATTTCAAACAATTAGGGTATTTTTAAATCTTAAACTTTTTTTCTTACAAATAGAAAATTTCAAACATTGCACATCAAATTCTTTAAACTCTAAAACCCACCTTGACATCATGTTAAATAGTTTCTAGGTTACATATTTTTTAAACTCTAACCCTTTTGCATAATGGGTTGGTATTACGTGATTTGTAAATAGTAATTTTGAAATCAACCGTTATGCATAATAAGTGGGTATGGCCAAAAAATATTTTTGAAAAATTTCGTAAGGAAAAGGGGGACAAGGTATTGTTTAGAAACCCAAATTGATAACATGTGAATCCTTTTTTTTCAAGATTAGGGTATTTGATACCTTATGTGATAAATTAAAAATTTGAAATAAAAAACTTGCCTAAATGAGTATTAAAACAAACTAAGAACCAACCAACATTGGTCTAAAGATGGATTGTGATTCATGACCTTTGTTGATGAGACTGGTGTTAGGGCCAATCATGGTTTACCTGTTAATTTTTATCATAATTGTGAAATTGATGGAACTTTGGAGAATGAACACATTCAACAATTCATTGATATTTTTGTACCTTGGCGAATTTGGCACAAAAATGTTGAGAAACTATTTTAATTTTAGTTTCTTGGTTCAACATAATTTTGATAATAAAAAATAAATTTATTATAAGGTACCTTTGTTTCAAACAATTTGAACTATTTTTAATGTTCACATGGACCCACTATGAATAAAAAAAAAAAGGGGTGTTTTGCAACTCATCTTGCAATTTAGTTTTTGAGTTGCAATGACCATTTATAACTCATTGTATTTTTACATTTTGAATGTTATCACAAGTTGCAAAAGTTGCAATTCATTGTATATACGATGCAAATCATTGCATTTGTCGCAACAACCCATTTCCAACTATTATGCAATTTTCCTATGACTATAACCATAATCTTGTGTGAACATCATGTTTTATCCATTCATCAAAACTTAATACGTGGCATTATGAAAAAAAATCGGTGAATTTATTTTTGAAATATTGATGTTCATCATCCATTATGATTATTCATTTTATATGATCTTTAAATTATGAACGTGGCACAATCAAAAGTTGCCACATGGCATATTAATTGAATTTTGGAAACATATATCATATATATTAATTCACTAAGTCTGTGACGGAGGTTTTGGGGGGGGGGGGGCCAACACAGGGCGGAAAATGGATTATATATAACAGGGGAACGGGGGGATCAACAAGTTAAAGAATCGGAGTGAAAAATGCGAAGGACCGGAGGAGGGGGGGGGGTCGACGGGGTAAAAAATCGAAGTGAGCAATGGGAAGGATCGGGCAGGGGGAGCTTGACGAGTGCATTATGCACCAGGTTCACACTAGTATATATATATATAAGTACTTAAGAAGGTCGGTACATAACCATACGTAGGTAAGTAGATAAGTAGGAAACCATAATACTAGAAAGGTAGGTGAACAAAAAGTAGCCACATAAATTTTATTATTTTGTTTTATGTTTTGCCTTTAGGTTTAAGCTTTTATGAATTCATCTCAACATGGCGCATGTATTTTAATGTGGGAATGCAAAACAATACACTTCCTTTATATAATTTGTGAGATGAGATCTTAAAACAAAGCATATGGGTTAAATCTTTTAGTTGCACCCTAGTTGTAATTGAGTTGAAATTACCCAAAAAAAAATCCCACGTGCTTTGTGTTTTATTTTAATTTTGTAATCAATAAGCTAACATGATTATTTGAAATTTAATTATTTTATTTAATTAATAAATTCAAACAATTAGTTAGTTATTATTCAGATATTTAATTATAAAATCCTTGTTTTAAATAAAATTAATTTATTAATTAATTTATGGAAATTATATATATTGCATATTAATTACTAATTATCAAATTATTAAAAATAATTCAATATTAAATATTAAACATGAATCTGCATATAAAACATTGAAGTATATAAAGACATATCTATATGTACATAAACATTAATTTCAATTGAAAAATAAACTTTCACCTTTCATGAAATTTTATGGTTTGATATGTATGTATGTTAACATGATATTGTGAGTTGCAATGTAGTGGATATTGTTAATAAAACAATTGAACACCAATCACAAAAAATAGGAATACATTTTTGATTAATTGTTTAATTAATTATGAAAAAATAAATAATCTGAATTAATTAATTTCACAACTTTTTAAATTAAATTTATTAATTCATATTATGGGTTAATTATTTAATCTAGTTTTTAATTCATAATATTGAAGTAAATTAAGCCTATAAATTAACATTTAATATGTAATAAATTATTTATAAATATTATATATTAAATATGCCACAAGATGCAACCACAAAATTATCAACTATTATCAATTTCACATTTGTTCATGTAATTAAAAACAATTCTAGGTGTATAAACTTGAATACCTTGATGTACCTCAAATATAAATATTTTTAATATATTCTATGTAACATTGGGATCCAATTTGAGGTTTACAAACTCACATTTTATATGGATATTGAATTGGTAATATTTTATTAGTGGCCAACTAGTTGCAAAAATATTTTTTTATCACAAACATGAAAACAACCAAGACTATGAAATTTCTTAAATCAAAGTGAGAATAAAGGTAAGTCTAACTCCAAATCCATATCATGAAACAAATAAAACAAGAACAAAATTTGAACAAGATTTTATTGCAATAAAAAAATTAAAAAAAAACAAAATTATGACAAGAAAATCTACTCAAAATTAATGTTGAACAAACTAAAAGTAATGGGGAATTATACTTTTATGCATACCCATTGTGCACCTAATTCAAAATAGAATCTCAACAAATTTCATTCTACATGTGGCCCATGTTCACCCATGTGTGAACTATGAATGAACTAATATTCAACTAAAAATTAATTGAAAATGAATTAAAAGTTAACTATAAGTGAATTATGAATTAATTTTAAATAAACAAAAATTTGACTAAGAGTCAATTGGAAGTGAATTAAAACTTAACTTGAAGTTAAATAAAAGTGAACTGAAACTAAACTAAAAGTTAGGTACAAATTCATTACAAGTCATGGATGAACATTCAAATAAATGAACCTCATGGCATTAGCATCCATGACAACTTCATAATTAAAAACCAATTACAAAATTAATATCTCATAGACAGTGAGAATGCAAACACATGGTGTAATTGCATGTATGAAATATGTATGTTAATTGCAAAAAAATTGTTCAATGTGTAATTGATTTTTAACAATCCTAACTTAATTACACTTACAAGTATAATGTAATTATTCAAAAAGTCAAATGTAGTTTATTACATGCGTAAATATGGTGCATATAAATTATCGTATACGAAACATATTTAAAACTACAACACAATTACCAAACAACTAACTTATATTCTAATATGGAAATTTATTTATTAAATTGTCATACTTATAAAGTGTAGTTGCATATGAGTTGCACTTTGGATAACATAGTTACAACACAATTATACTTGAATGGTTTTTTAATTATAGTCATAAAGTAGTGTGGTCTTCGTGGACATGATTTTTCATAGTGACTTCTATTTAATATCCTCATTTCAAGATTACCAAAATAAAAAAATTACATTATAAGCAACTTTTTCAAATTTTCCATAGATAAAAAATAAAATGATTTTTTTTGGAAAATTCAAAATTTATTTAATTTATTTCAAAGGTGCCAAGGTAGTGGGTGCAAACAGGATAACACAAGCCACACCTACATGTTTTTTTATTGTTTTTATGGCTATTATTTGGGAACTATTTTAAGAATATTTTTGGAATATTCTTTTAAAATCTTCAAAAAAAAAATAGTTTAAAAAAGAATCATACTATTTTATTAAATTTCATGTTAAAAAATTTGGCAAAAAAAGTCATTTTCAAATAAATTCAAATCCATTGACAAATCCTTTTACTTTTTGAAAACACACATTATAGTGTTTAATGAGTTTTTTTAAAAAATATTTTATTCATTGGATTAATTTCAAATTAATTCACATGTTCACATGATATATTAAAAATAAAATTATATAAAAAAATCTTACAATTTCAACATCAAATAAATTACAACTTTAAAACATGAAAAAATCAAACAAACATTACACTTGCTATGGTATGTGTAATTGTGATTACACCTTAATATGGTAATTATAAAATATTTAATTTTAATGTTCTAAATTTTAGTAATCATCAACATTATTTAATAAATGTTACATTAACTTACACCTTTTAAAACCTTTAATTAGTAGTCCATTAAAAAATGTGGTGAAAAAAAGCTCTAGTTGTGAAAAGCTAGCATTTTTGTTTTGGCAAATTTTTGCATTATGGTGAAAAAAAACTTTAGTATTTCTTTTACAATTTATTTTTGAAATTCTAAAATTTTGAAAACTTTTGCCAAACTTTCAAAGCCACAAAATTGAATAGAAAAAAACCATGTGCGAAATATGAATGAATGCTTGTATCATGTTTCCAAATTATGTTGAAGTTAGTTTGTCCACTAAAAGCTAGGGGGGTCCAAAGGGAAGGAGATCAATACTTTAAAGTAACCCCTTTGTAATCCCACGAGGCTTTATTCATCCCCATCACCTAAATGCATTATCGATGTTAGCAAAATGCTCTTGCTAGCATTTGCCATCCCTTGTGCATTGGTATACCACACCTACAACAAATGTTTGGCAATTCATTCTTAGTTAAATAAGCTGTAAAAAAACAAAAAAATTGAACCCATTTTGTTGGATTTCAAGATAATCAAATTATACACCTATAAATCACATATTAAATAACCTTAACCATTGGGCTGCCACAATAATCTTTGAAAACATAAAAGGATTTAACATGGTTAAATTGTCCAATCAAAATAATGAAATATTTAAAATCGGGCTATTTGTGCCCCAATTTTCAACAAAATAATTATTTCCAAAAATATTATTAATTATTACTTGTAGGTATGTTATGTTTACCATCTATTTTCATTGTGAAGTGAAGCGATGGGTGTAGATTGTTTGAAGGTTTAATTAACTAATATTGACATTCCATCCATGTGTAAGTTGTCAAATTATGGTAAAGGGTTCCCGTGTTGCTTGAACATTGGACATGTCGTTTAGGGTGGCAATGTTAAAAATTTGAAGTTCATCATATTTAGTGGAGTCATATTGGTTAGTAGATTAAATGAAATTTGCAATCAAAATTGGTTGCTTTTGTGTTTGAGCACTAATTGTTTGTCCAAAATTCAAGGAATATGTATTGGTGTTATAGTACAAATGAAGAACTAATATACTCAAACTTAACTAATGTTCATTGCATGATTCATTGCACTAACTTGGAAGTGCAAAATTTGTCTTCTTGGCCATGGTTGACAAGACAATTCAGATAGGTCTCATAAACAATGTGTGGGTGTTTTTTAGGTTTTCCAATATATCATTTTCAATTTATTAAAACCTACAAAGATCATGAAAATAAAGAGATTTAGAAGTCTAATAACTGTTAAAACACATTGGATCAATTTTCTAGGTACTTTCAAAAGGATGGTGGTTGAGTGTAAAATTTTGATTGTGAAAATGTACATGATGGCAAACACAATTGTGAATGTCAATTTGTTACTTGACATCAAAATGTTTTGACCTTGTATTTTGTCATGCCTTCGTTTGAATTGGTTAGTTCATTAATCAAGTTTGCCCAACCAAGGAATGTTTTTGTTCATGATTTTGTCATTACCATACAAAGATTTTTCAAATAGGTTTGTGAATGATGAATGGTGATTTATGTTACATAACAATTTTCATAATTTTATAATTTTTATTTTAATTATGGCTACAAAATGGCTTAAGTTTGGCAAACTGACTTCAATATATGCAAAGTGATAGTTTGTCTGTTAAGATCATGGGCTAATTGTACATGGAAACACTAACTAGAAGATGAGAATTTTAAACCACTCTAATTACATTTGTAAACTTTGAAAACAAAAATTTCCTGTAAAATTTTTGTGCATATAAGCTATTCATTAGTTAATTTTAGAATTAGACAAACATTTTTTAGATTGTGACATATGAATATCTTGGGGGCAATAAAGTTTAGGATGTAGGGTTTATGGGTTTAAAATTGAAATTTTTGTTGTATACATGTTTGTAGCTTGCAATATGTTTTTAATGGACACATGGATATTTTGAGTGTACATATTGTGTGACCAAATGTGCTTCAATCACTGGTCATTCGAAGATTCAACCTTTCAAATGTTAATTTGTTGGACATTCAACATTGGTGGCTTAGGTGAAGAACAAATACCATATGAAATACCACATTATTTCTAATATACCAAGAGCAAATTTCCATTTCAAGTCATGTAATGTTGGAAAAATGTAACAACCCTTTAGTGCATGGCGCATAATGCCATTAAAATATAACAATTTTGACTTTGAAATTATATATATATATAATCATGTTTTTTAATTTGTGGAATTGTTAAAGGACATATCATTAAATCAAAAGTATATGAAAGTTCATCTTATAAGAACAAAATTTAATTTTGTTTTTATAATTGATGAATCTAAAAAAATAAATTTACTCAATAATCAAAAGTATGGCGACATGTGTACTACATCAAAATGTGATTGTCATGATTATAAAAACATGATTGCAATTGAATCAAACCCATTGTTTATAACATATTTATAGTCACTTATGTCAAAATGGCATAAATGATGGGTCCTATTTGACTATGTAATCATATGAATGTAATCATAAAAGTCATGTTTTGGCATAGTGGTAATTATTATTCATTTTACAAGTTTTCATTCTTGATTTTATGTAAATTTTTTTCCATGATCTCCTTAAATTTTGTGGAAGATTCAAGAGTTCAAGGTGCATAATACATTGCAATTAAAATGATGTGTTGTGTTTTGTGCTTATATTGGCATGTGTCCTATATATTGTATTTATAAAAAGCAAGATCCATGTGACTTGGATTCAATCTCCTTTGAAACAATGTGTGTTCATGATTGCATTTACATATTTTGATTCATTGTTTGAATGTGTCTAACTTATGGTCATGGATGTGTTTTCATTCTACCCATGAATGGGTTTCGTGTCGCCCATGATTATATTCATGAATGTGTAGTATATATATACGTATTAGTTGAATTCACCTCAAATTAGAACAATTGATGTGTTACGTTGCAAAATACTTATCATTAAAATTCATGTGTCTTTTTTGTTTATGAATATTTCCTCGTCAAAATGTGATCCAATTAAAAGTTTTAAGATTATATTATAACCCTATACACCCTAAATCAACCTTAAACTTGCCAAAATATTATTTATTTAGATTTGTCCGCTTAACATATGAAGGAACGTAAGATGGTGCCCCTTTTGCTTCTTAATTTTGACATCTAAGGAAAAAAAAACTTGTGTTTCTATGCCAAAGGTCCTTTAAATTATTCATGAAATTTATATTAGTACGAAGCTTATTCACACAATATAACAATATAACTTGCATATAACCTTTTATTGAATTACATAATTTAGGTCACCATCAAAGCTATTTATTTTAAATTTTATCAAAATCTAAAGACAAAGGAAGGTCTTTTTGTACCAACCCTTTCTACATATAACACATTGTTTGGGTTTTGTTAGAGGTACTTATCAAACTCTAATACTTATGAACACACTATACCTATATGCGTTGGATTTTGTTTTCAAGTAAATGGGCATTGGAATAGTCTTCAGAGCTTTTTAAAAAATACAACACATTGCATAGTTGATATGTAAGTATGTTATAATGCAAATATATCAACAAAGTAATTTAGCTAAATCAACATGTTGTAATTCCAATTTTAATTGGGGGATTTGACATTTTGATGTCCTTTTGGCAAGGCTTTTAACAACTAATATTATGACTCATTTGCTAGAATGGCATTTAGATGACATATTAACTAAAGGTTTTATTTGTTCAATGTATTAAGAACCAATGGTTTTAAATGTCGATATTGATTTTTTTTAAAAATTAGCATACATGATTTCAATTCAATTATGGATAAAGTGAACAATTACACCAGTTTTCCCCCAAAGGCTAATATTGATCATCAAATCCACAAGGTGTGAAACCAAAGGATGACCAAAAAATGAGTCTATGTATGTGTGCACGTAAATATACATCAAACATAAAACCTATTATTTCACATTTTTTTATTTATAGAAATGTGACTTATATTATATCATTAGTCTCCCCATCCGCCATTTATTTACTTAGATTTACCAAGTAAATGAATAATATCAATTTTAAACATATGAAACAAATAAGAAAAGCATCTTAAACCAATATAATTTTTATTCTCAACTCGTTTAGCTGGTCTACTATGTTATAGAGAACAAATGTCATTTTTCAATAGCTTACCATTTATAGGGCCTAGATTATGTTTTTAAAAAAAATTGTTGTTGTTTTGACATTTGGATGTAATAAAAAATGATCTTTAAATTGACCCTATTTCAAACCTTCATGAAAACTTAAAAGGCCATTTGCTTTGAATTATGTGGGCAACAAACATGTTGGGGTTTCAAACAAAAACGTGAATGTGGCCACATGACCTTGATGATTTGAATTGTTTTCCACCTTTAAACAAAGAAACTTGGTTACATGTTTATATTTTAAGGTTTGGTTACAATTATATAAAAGCGTCATGCTTTATCAATTGAGGAGAGGTTATAATATTAGGGAAAAATATGAAGTTAATGGAACAAATAGTAATAATTTATCCTACATTTTTTGTCAAAGATTGTTCTAGTCAAATAAATTTGGTTGGTTTAATCCTCGTGATCAATATACAATTTGATTGCATCATTTAACAAGATATTAATTGTATTTCCATACATATTTAGATAAACTATTTTTGGGCAAACTTTTGGCCCACAAGGTGGAGTTTGAAGGTTAAGAACTTTAGGTGATATACCAATTATTTGGAAATGAAAGTCTATAGATGCACATTGGGGTCGTCATATTAAACTTGAATATCCCTATTCCTAGTTAAAGTTGTTATTAAATTACATAATAGCACAAGTCCATTTAACTTACAATATACTGAAAATAAATGTAAAATTGGAATTAATATATAGTTATTAAATTAAATTATTTAATAAAAATTAAATATTTGTATGTAAAGTATAAATATTGAATATATGTATATATGTGTGTGTGTATATTATATACATATGATATATTAATAATATCATATTATATTCAATTTTCAGAATTACAAAATAAATTTTTATATTCAAATTTTTATATTCAAATTATCAATACATTTATTAAATTTTATCATGTATTGAAATATAATGGATATGTTAAAAAAGTTAAAATTCAAAAGTGATTTTCTATGTACAAATTTTGTTATTTGAATTTTTAGTTGGTCCACATATGTAGATTATGCTCCAAAGTTTAATAATTCATATTCATATGTTCATTTGATTAAATATTGGAAAAGAAATTAAATTTTAAACTTTATATTTTTATACATTCAAACATTGAAACCTAATAAACCTTTTATGTGAGAACATTGTGTCACATGTGATGTGGTAGGTTGATGGCAAAGGCTTTGGAATTGGTCCAAGGATCAATACATGTTCCCACCATGTTGACTATAATCCACTTTGACCGTTGTTATGATAATGACATATAATACATAATGTTTTATATGGTTGTATATATGATTATACAATTCATGTACAAACCATATGTATACAATATACAAATAATAAAAAATTACATTAAATGAATAATTATGTTGTAAAATCAATATTTGAAAACAGATTTAAATATTAATATAAAATTTGAAATAAATATACATAGTTTTATTATATACATAGATATATATTTTATATAAATAATATTCTATAGTTGTAGGTGTAGTCACAATGGTGGTTACGACTATGACCACCTTAGTGAATAGTGACATTTAGAATGTGGTCATTTGGACTACAAAGTCATGTAGTCGTAGCCAATCACAGATGGCATTATGATTAATTTTGTAGTCGTAAATGCCATGTTTTGGCATTGTGTAAGTGATAAAACATGAATTCATATTTTGAAAATAATTGGGATATAGAACAAAAATTGTATGAAACATTGAACAAGGGTACAAATTTGGAACCAAGAAATCTTGTGAACATAAGAACAACCTACAATATATTCAGTGTCTTTAATTAGAATTAGAGTGAAAAAAGAAGTGTAGACTGGGGATCCACATAGACGCCTTGGTTATAGTTCGAGTAATTTCTAGTGAAGGGAATCAAACTTGATGTATACCCAAGAAAAAGGGTAATTCATGTTTATTAAATACCATTTGTAATCCCAAAACATTGAGAAGAGAGAAATATAAGGGATGAATTGTTGTTGGGGAACCATGAAATTTTTTCAAGTCTAGAATATGTGAATGGTTGAAGGAATGATTACAACAAGTGCACAAACTTCCAATTTGTGTATTACTCAACATTATCAAAACATCATGAACTAGTAGAAGATTGGGATGTAAAAGACAACTACGATCTCCACATTTCTAAGGTGGGCAAATTTGTGAATGATGATGTATAGGTGAATGTTCTAGAAGGTCATATTAATATGATATCGTTGTTGTAGAAAATGAGCATGAATTATTGATAAATTATTATTGTCCAATAATTGGTCAGTTAGTATAAACTATAAACTAAATAAATTTGATTGATTAGTTAACTAACTAATACCAACTCATTAAATGATCAAATAATATTATGAGTTACTTCAAACAAAATTGTTGATTAATTAAATATTAAATCATATAAATTGATAAACTAATTAATCATTATTCATGAATGATCCATATTGATTAATTGATTAGTTAAGAAATATGAAATAATAGTTATTTAATTAAAAAATATTAAACTTTTATTAAAACTTCCATAAGATTATAAATAAATATTCTATGTTTAATATTTATCAATGAATGATTTTTCAATAATTTATTATCCATTGATTAATATTTAATACCTAGTTACTATGAAACAACTAATTATTGAGAATAATTGGTTGGATAAATCGTAAATTATTATTTTTTGACTAGTTGTTCGCATAAATAATTATCTTCTTATTCCTTAGTTAATTAGTTTTTAAATATCTGATTAATTCTGAAGTATTGGAATATTCTGATTTAACTAATTAATTGAGAGTTATGGTTACTAGGTAATGACTACAAATTAGTAAATATTTAGTTGGCCAATGAATTATAAATAATTAAATTTTCTAGTTATTCTTCACGATTAATTAAATTTTGTGAACATTTCAATAATAAATTAGTATGATTCATTATATATATATTCGATAATATTTCTTAAGTATAAAATAATAATTATACTATTCATTTAATCATATTTATTAAACCGTGTGAGAATTAATATTAATTAATAAAATTTGTGGTTATATAGCTATTAAATAAAAATTATTTATTATTTATTATTTATAAAATAGAAAATAATTCATGATTCATGAGTTAAATAATTTAGTTATTATGAATGATTAGTAAAACTGAATTACTATCTACTAATTAAGTTAACAAGTTAGAAATATAAGAATTCATAGTTAATATTCAGGAATTACTGGTTATTTAATAATTTATTTTGTTAGATAATCAGTTGATACCTTTTTTTTTAAAATTCATTAGTTGATCAACAGAATTTTAAAAGGCTTATTTTCTGATTTTAAAAGAATTACTTAAGTATTTGAATAAATAAAAAATGTTATTTTAGAAGTAACTATCAAATAATTAAAATTATTTCAAAAACTTAATTATTAATTCATGAATTGATTATTTATTCAACTATATGGAATAATCATGATTAATGCTACTTATAAAATAATTTATAAAATAAGTAGTAGGTAGTTTTGCAAATGGGAGAATGGTTAAATAATTAGTTACCGGTTAATTAATAAGTCATTAATTGTTGACTTATTTGTTACTTGTTTAATTGTATAATTTACAAAACTATAAACAAACACAAAACTTTTGGCATAAGCTTTTTTACTTGCAACTAAATTTGCAACTAAAATATTTAACCCATATATTTTATTTTCTTGTGTCATCTTATAAAGTATGTAAAGAAGGTGTTATTTGTTTTGATTTCATATTAAAAATCATGTGCCATTTGGGATGATCTCAAAGAAGCTTAACCTTAAAGGAAAAACATAAAATAAAATAAAAATATTTACTTTTTAATTCACCCACTATTTTACCTTCCTACCTAGGTAAGTAGGTATTTTTTATGCATTTAGTTTTACCTACCTACGTACCTACCCATGTAAGTAAATATTCTTTTTAATTTATTGTTTCAAAATTAAATCAATATGCCATGTAGGAATTTTTTATTGTGCCATGTGTCAAAAATTTCTTTGTCCAAGTGTAAAATGTTGAAAATTGACAATGTTGTTCTTTTCATTATGGTATTACATAAAATCATTTATTACAAAATCTGAGTTTTACCACCTTGCAAAATCTAATTAAAAAATGTGTTGTAATCTAGAACCATCCATAATGGATACCATAGATAAATATTTGAATAAAACAAATTACCCAAAAATTTATTATGTTGACAAATGGCAATTATTGATAGAAGTATTTATTAGTTGCAAAAAAATGATTGGTAGTTACAAATGTTATACATTAATCAAATAATAAAAGTGTATATTTGACCTTATATTTCATCCATGGGAAATGTGATGACATCGCGTTGAGTCATCATTTGCAATCAAAGGTTCAATGTGACTTCACTTATGCAACTAAAGTTTTTAATTGTAAATTTGAGTGTAATTATTTTTTAGTTCCAAATTATAGTAACAAATTGACATTTTTTACTAGTGGTTAACACAAATTCTTTCTAAAATTTGTGTTGTTTATAGGTTAGAGGGCATAGGATCATAAAATGTCCACATATTGGTACTGAAATGAAGGATAAATTTGTTATTTAAGCAACCAAGTTATACCTTATAAGTGTGAAATTCCAAGCTTGCAATTTATTTATATTCCAACATTTTATAGCTTTGTAACCATTAAAAAAAATTGTCCATTTTTCTTCATGATTGAACAAATTCGAAAATTTCCTAATCAGTGGAAAGAACAAGTTTAGCCCCATTTATTGCATTTGATACCAAGTGATTTGATTGATAAGGTGTTCAACTTTACAAATATTGAATTCAACATGAAAATGAATGACTCGACCAATCAATGCATGAATAATTGTGAACTTGAAACTAAAATACCCTTGTTGAACATATTGCTATATATGACACAACCATGTGGCACATATCAACACCTTTTGGTTGCTTTGGGCATTTTCATAACAAATGACATAATTAAAATTTGTTATTGTATCTTGGTATATAACATTGCGTATATGTCCTTTTCATCGTGCGAAGATGCACATTGCAAACCAAGACTTTCAACAACTGCCACTTGATTTTATTTGAAATTGACAACATGGATGTTACTAACAAAATAGATGAAATTTGGCAATATGAATGTGATTGTGAATACAACCACTACTAGAAATGTGTGGACATACCACTATAGCCAAGCACACAATTCAACTTTGGGTGGTCTTCATATGACAAAAACAACTCATGATTTTGTTGAGTGGGCAAATCCCATTAGAAACCCACCACAGTGGTCATGCAGTGGGAGGCAATGGTGGTTTAGGAATTTTTGGGCTGAGATGTTTTCAAACATGGTTGAAAATTTTTCATTCCACTTTTCAAACTATGCCTGACATTTATGACTAACACAATTATGATTAATGACCATATCTAGTCATACAGTCATATATGTTATGTTTTTATGCCTAGTCGTATTCTTATAACCATGGATATGATTACATGACAAAAAGTTTTCATGGGTATAACTATATGATTATTTTTAATCTTTTTATGAATACCATATAATTATTTAATAATAGACAACTTGAAACATTAATAACTCATGAATTAAAAGAGAAAAGAACTAGAAGGTAAATATATATACGTAATAAACATATTATAAACTTTTAAATGATCAAACACATAATTAGTGCACAAATAAATAACTAATACCTTTTAATTTTTAGAACTTTTCCTTTAGAATCATTAATTATTTAATGTGAATTTTTGGATAATGGTCAAAACAAATTTGGGGGAATTTTTTTTTCATTTTTGAAAAAAATCCTAAAAAATGGAAAACAAATGGCCAAAGTTCTTGAAACCATAAAGTTAAGTAAAACATTGATTCGTATAATATAATTAAAACATTTAAGTTGAGACTTGTGCTCAAAAGCATATTTAAATTGTTTTTTTGGTGAATTTTTAACATTAAATAATGAAATATATTCTTATTAATGATATCCAATGGAATTCAAAAGAAATCCACATGCCCCAAAATGACATTGTTTTTCATATTTTTAATGATGGATAGCAAAAAATATAAAATTTGATATTTAGTAATTTATCAAAACTAGTGGGTGCCCGTGCCCTTCGGACATTGTGAAGTCCTTCGGGAGCATTTGCTTTCCTTTTTTTTTTATTTATTAATTTCTTTTTTGAACATTCTTTAAAGATTTCGAATACCAAGCCAAGTTGAGTGTGTGAGTGAGTGAGAACTCACTTCCTGATTTGAGTGTGTGTGTGTGTGTGTGAGTGAGAGAGAACTCACCTCTCTTCCACCCTTCCGTCCAATCAAACGTCAAACAAATCTAGCCAATAGGATATCAGACGAACGGACAGAGAGACGGACGGACGCACACAAAAACCCTAAACCCTAAACCCAGAAACACCCAAGAGGATACCCATTACACTGAATGATACTTTAACACTGAGTGATACCCATTACATTGAATGATACCCATTACGAACACACCCAAGAAGATACCCATTCCACTAAGTGATACCCTGACACTGAGTGATACCGATACCCTGAATGATTTTTCCTCTCACTGAGAGTTCTCACAACCCACCCAAAAGTTTACCCATGACACCCAGGGACCCTGGTTTCCTCACAAACAAACCGGACACTGAGTGATACCCATTACACTGAGGGATACCCCTGACACTGAGTTATACCCATTACCCTGAGTTCCAGCCAATAGGATACCCTTCACACTGAGTTATACCCATTACTTTAAATTCCAGCCAATAGGATACCCCTGACACTGAGTTATACCCATTACCCTGAGTTCCAACCAATAGGATACCCCTGACACTGAGTTATACCCATTATCCTGAGTTCCAACCAATAGGATACCCCTGACACTGAGTTATACCCATTACCCTGAATTCCAACCAATAGGATACCCCTGACACTAAGTTATACCCATTACCCTGAGTTCCACTGAGTTTGTAATTATTCTAGCCAATAGGATACCGAACGGACGGATAGACGCACGCACACCACGTTTGTAATTATATATATGATATTTGATCATTCAACTTGGAATTTTAAAATATTATATATATTATAAATCACATTTAATGAATTGGATATAAAATAAAAATAAGATTAAAATTTACTAATCACAATAAAATTTCATAAACTATTTATTAAAAAAATGTGTATAAATTAATAATTATGACATCTAAATAATTTTAATACTTTATGTTCAAAATTTTAAAATTTTGAATATAATACTATATGTTCATAGTTAACATATTTTATTTTAAATATTCTTATAATTACACATAAATATAACACAACATTTATACTATTTTTATTTATTCATTCTATTTTTTAAAGGTGGGAAAATATTATATATATACTCACCAAAAAACCAATGTTGATTTTAAATATGTTTATTTACAAATCATTTTATTAAAAAAAATGGAAATGAAAATCTTCAAGATATCATTGTTGTTCAAATGTATGAAATAATGAATATTCAAATGCATTTCCAGTCAAATTACTTGATTTTTTTTTTTAAAAAAAAAATAGATGTGTATATTTTGGAAATTTTGTTAAGAATGAAACTTATTTATTTTCATTTGGACAAAATATGGAAAAGATAATAATGATCAAATTAGGGTAGTTTTGTATGGGACAAAGGATGATGTAAGATAATGTTATAAATTTATCCCATATCCTGTCAACAAGTTCAACTTTGGAAACTATATAAGTAAGTGAAAAATTATTGGTTGACACATAATATTTGCACTAAGTATGTTCAAAGTGCAATTATTAATTGCGATGAGCCAATAAAAAAAGCTTGTCACCAAAAAATAAATAGGATCCTAGTTACCCACCTATTTAGGCCTATCTACCAACCTACCAACCAAATGGTTATATTAAAATGAAATTAATATATAATATATTCAATGACATTTATGATTAGGACAAAAAAATACAACTAATGGATAAGCAATGTGTCCATATTCACTACATAGTCATGTAATCATGAATGATATTTACAACTATAAACCTAATCATGGGGGTAGTCATATTTAACATGTTTTGGCATAGTTTAAACCACTTAGGTGGTTTTTCTGAATGGTCATTCCAAGCATTGTGCACAATGTTAACTGCCTTACAAAGTAGGTAGGTAGGTAGTCACCATCTAAGTTAAATGCCGTATGGCTTAGCTTGGGTGGCCAATATTTAATTGCCACATGTTTGTACTTAAGTTTAATGTAGCCATTGGGTAACATAGAATTGAATACTAGGTAAATATAGGTAGAAATATACCTAGGCTAAATTAAGTATACTTAGGTTAGGTAGAATAGGATATGTATTTAAAGTATGTATATTTTAGCCTATAGCTAGGTTGGGTATATTGTAGTTTATACATAGATTAAGTATATCATAGCTTATGTATAAAAGCTAAGTACCAATGTATGATTTCTTATGTACTTACATAGGTATCTAATGATTTATACTTATACTAAGGTAGGTACCTATTTAATTACATGTAGCTAACCTAGGTATAAACTAGTTTATATGTACACGGTCTATACATATTTAGGTTATACATACTTAATTTATATGTACATAACTTCAACATACCTATTTTATACATACCTAGCCTTACATATAAGCTACATAACCTAAATAACTTACCTTACTTTGCACATATTCCATCCGCTATGCCAAAAATTGACATTTATGATTAGAACAAATATGAATAGTGACCATTTTTTAGTCATATGGTCATATATGTCATGTTTTTGTGCCTAATCGTATTCTTTTAACCATGGATATGATTACATGACAAAAAAATTTCATGGATATGACTACATGATTATTTTTTTTAATGAACACCGTATAATATTTAATGATATACAATTTGACACACTATAAACTTATGGATTAAAAGGGAAAAGAACTAAAAGGTAAACATATGTACATACCTAATAAACATATTATAAACTTGTAGATCATCAAACACATAATTAATACACAAATAAATAACTAATATTTTATAATTTCTAGAACTTTTACATTGGACTCACCAATTATTTAATGTGAATTTTTGATAGTTGCTACAAAAAATTTGGAGGAATTTTTTTCAATTTTGAGAATTTTCCCAAAAATGGAAAACAAATTGCCAATTTTTTTGAAACCAGAAAATCAAAAAAACATTTGATGCCTATAATATAATTATTAAAACATTAAAATTGGGATTCTTGCTCAAATTTTTATTTAAACGATTAATTTTTTGGCATTAAATAATGAAATACGTTGTTATTAATGATATCCAAAAAGATTCAAAAGAAATTCACATGCCCCAAAATGGCATAGTTTTTCATGTTCCCATATGATGGGTAACCAATAACATAAAATTTGATTTTTATTCATTTATGAAATTATTTGGTCATACCACTTGGATTTTTAATAATTTACATAAAATCACATTTAATGAAATGAAAAAGAACATTTAAAAAAATTAAAATTTATTACTCACAATAAAACTTGATACAAATTATGAAATAAAAAATATGTGTATAAATTAATAATTATGAACTTTAAATAAATTTAATATTTTTTATTATTTTTCAATTTTTTGTAAACAATAATATATGTTTCATAGATAACATATTTTATTTTTAAAAAATTATAATAAAAAAATATATATATAACATAACGTTTATCTAATTTTTATTGATTTGTGATATTTTTAAAAGGGGGGGATATAAACATATAATACCAAAAAAACCATGTTGATTTTAAATATGTTTATTTACAAATCATTTTATGAATTAAAAAAAAAATCTTCAAGATATCATTGTTGTTCAAATGTACGAAATAATGAATATTCAAATGCATTTTCAATCAAATTACTTGCTATTTTGGTTTAAGTTTTTTTTTGTAAATGTGTAAATTTTGGAAAATCCTTTAAGGATGAAATATTACTTGTGATGAGCCAATATTAATTGCTTGTCACCAAAAAAAAAGGAAGGAACTATTACTTACCTACCTACTTACCTATTATTATTTACTTAGGTGGCCTATATCTAGGTTTAATATAATGACTTAACTTTAGATGCAATTTAAAAAAAGATATAATGTAGGTTCCTAGGGTAGGCCTAGGTTGTTTAAGCTTATTTTAAGCACCTTAACTTAGGCTTGATTGCTTAGGCTAATTAACTTTAGGTTCTTAGAACTAGGTTAAAGTGCCTAGGCTTAAATTTTAAGTTTTAAACCTAGGTACCTATATTTAGGCTTGGTTTAAGTTTAACTTAGTTCATTTAGATTTCAACCACCTCGCATAACCTAAGTGGTTAATGTTTAAATGTCACGTCGCCTTAACCTACGTGGCCAATGTGGCACATGGCTTGGCCTTGGTGGTTGATTTCTAAATGTCATATGGTAATCATATCCTTGGGTGTTATCATTAGGAATGTCACACCTTGAGTTTTCTGGATTCATTGAACTTTGAAAAATCATAGGAAACACTTAAATGAACATTTTCATAATTTTTTTTGAATACATTTATTAGGTTCCATAGATTTTGAAAACTCGATAATATAAAAAATATTGTGTATTTTGATGTTCCTAATCGTTACATTTAGAAAAAAATTCAAGAATGTAGTGCTTATTTTTTTCTTTGAACTTTTTGTTTAGGTTCACAAATTTGGAACATGACTTATGATTTCTTTTAAAAAGGTAATTTGAAAAGTCATTTTATTTTTGGGTTTTTATTTGGCAATTGATTAAATATGATTTAATTATGAATTTCCAAAGTTGAAGCTGTCGATTTTTTAAAGGGCCACTTTAATTAGGAATGTAATTTTTTTTAAATCTCAAATTCTTAAAGTCCCAAATAAACTTCAAGAAATATATTTGAGCATGCAATTAATAAACATGAAAAAATAATAATTTATAATTTTGATAACATTTAATGAAAAGTGCCTAGAAAAATGATTTGTTGTTTTTAGTTCCTTGAGCATTCATTGAGGTGGTTCGTAGGTGTATCACCCAAGGATGGGTTCGCCCCACATGGCATAACTTGGGTGGCCAATGTCTAAATGTCACACAACATGACTTTGGGTGGCCAATATCTAAATGTTACATGGTTTAGCTTGGGTGGCCAATGTCTAAATGTCACACGGCATGACTTTGGGTGGCCAATATCTAAATGTTACATGGTTTAGCTTGGGTGGCCAATGTATAAATGCCACATGGCATATACCCATCAAAACTATGTTTGACCAATCAATTAGGGTTTGATTAGTCACCTTAATGATCATTATACAAAATCACCCATAGAACCACTAATTATACACATGTTGCCCGGGCACCTTAAAAAAATCACAATTATTTTTTTTGAACCAAACCACCCAATCGCCTATTTAGTGGTTTCCTTGTTCCACTTGGAACCAACCGTTACCTTAAACCACTAAGCGTACTTGAAACCCACTATAATGGTACCATTGCAAAATGAATGGTTTGCACAACGGTTTAACCACATTTTCTCTAGTTGTGAACAAATGTTGATGATATGGGATAAACCATGTGAAGGTGAGTGATGTTGTTAGTAAGATATTGTCATATTTATTATTTATTTTTTAAAGCAATCTCATTGTTAAATATGTAAGATCATCCATCATTTCAAAGGTAATACCCAAAAGGGTAACTAAACTTCAAAAGAAATGCAACTTGAATGTAAGATATTACATTTCTTTCCTCCTTGGAAGTTACTCAATTGAATAATTAGAAACATTTGCTTGTCAGTGTGAAATTTTCATGAACTTTAAATATACATTTGAGTAATCTACGTTTTGTGCACATGGCAACCAACCCAAGTTCAAGTTCACATCATGTATCTAATGTCCATTAAAACTTACATGGAGCCCTTTCATATACACCCTTGGAATTTTGGTTTCCCCTTTGGTTAAGGGGGTCAAAGGTTGACATTGTGAGTATATTTCATAAGGTATCCTTATAAACAATGGCATTTTTACATGTCATGCTATGTTTCTTCTGATAAGTTAAGTTTTTTTTTTCCTTTCAATGTGATAGTTAATTTTTTTAAATGTATTTCAAATGATATGCAAACTAAAAAATGACTTTCACCCCAAAAGAAGTCAAATTAGAATTCTTTGGTTTCTCATGTTGCAACACATTCCAAATATCACCCTCCAACCCATATTCTTCCATTTTATCCTGCATAATGACACCCACATCAAAGCATTCAAAGTATATGGTTTTAGAAAAGCTCACAAGTGGCTTTTGATAGTTATTTGTTTTGAAATTTCTCTTTCACAAATTGTACTACTTGAAATAATCATAAGAAATTTTTGCCAACGTTCTACAAGATGTGGTCAATCGACATGCCACTCATTAATGCCCTTACCATATCACCATGCCTCAACCAATGATGTGCTTTCAAACTCATGCCTCAAAGTTTCCATAAAGTCAAATCATTTTTCTCTTTGCATCACTTTCAACTTTTCTTAGTTTAAATTTTTAAATCAGTCTCTTCAATAAATTTTTGAACATATTGATATGAGCTTTTTCATCACTTGAGATAATATTTTGGACCAAAAGGCTTTGATGAATTGAAAATGAGAAGGTTAAAATGGCTTTCATTCAATCTTTCCACAATCATTTGCATGTATTTAATTTTCATGACCTTGCATTCTTGCAACAAGATTCTTGATTAGTTTACATGGTGCATATGATGATATTGTTTCACAATGTCATTGTTTGTCCTCCATCTCAATGCACCATCAATTCAAGTTTCAAACATAAAAGGACCCAGATAATTGGTCAATCTTTCAAAGTTAACATTTTGTCCACATAAAAAAATGTTTGGTTAATATAAAAATCGATACCTTCAATAGATCTAATTGTCGAGATATCAATCGTATCATGCTATAATTTTTCATTTAATTTACTCAACTTTGCAAAAACATTGACTACAAGATGAAACATAAATTCAAACTAAAATGTTGTAACTTGTTGATACCAATAGGCTTTAGATTGCTGAAAAACACCCAATATGATTAACATGTAATACAAAATCCACTCCAACATTTGACCCCAAGAAAACAAACACATTAAGTGGAAGTTCAAGATAGCCAATGGCACAAATCAAATGATTCCATAAAGCTTTTAAACTCCTTAGAATGGTTCCAATTCCTCCTTGCCCACTCATAAGCTAGGTTAACAAATTGATCCTAGATTTACAACTTTGACACTACCTGAAATCCATAACCTATTGCTATTGGTTTGGAACCTAATGTATTAGCTAACATGTAAACTATTAAAAAATATTAACCTTATGGTTGCTATTTTAATATTTACATTTTTTTATTTAAGGTTTTCACTAATCATGTGGTAGGTTGACATAAACAATTACCTTTCTTTTGATCTAGTGTTCTTTTGCGAATTGTAATTTTGTGTGACATACATTTTGGGTTTTACCTTTCATTTCACAAACTTTTGTTTTTTTTCCTTTTTTTCTTGCCTTTCATTTTTTTATAATAGTTGCAAAAAACAACCTTATTTGCAAGGTATTTTAATGACACAATGGTGTCCTAATCCTTGAGGTCCCAAGTCAAGGTGGTAATGTTTAAAATATTGAAATCAATAGGCATATGATTCATGTTTATTTACACGTTGTGATTAATGTACGTCTTTTAAAAAATTGTGTGATTATTTGTAATGCAAAAATGTCATATGTTATAATCCATTTTCTTTTTTACCTTTTTCAAACACACCAACTAATCATGGCCCCCTTTTCTTCTTTTTAATAATGTGCATTAAATAGTTATCTCAAAAATTGGGCCTATGTTATGTGACATTGAGCATTGTAGATGCTTGTGTACATACCTATGGAGTTGACTAAGTTTTCATGCAAAAGAGTTAAACATTTGTTTCATTATAAGTGCCAAAAAACATCATTATTCTTACTTCAAAATTATAGATCCATTCATAAAATAGTCAAACTTTAAAATACCAACTTTATGACATGAAGAAGTGTTTCTATGCATCTTGACAAAGATGTAAGGAATGTAAACTAAAGGCTTTATACAATTTGGACATATGCAAACCTCATTTATTTGTTTCTAAAATATCCTTCCCCATTCATTTGATATTGGAATGAGAGCATGCCTGGTTGCGATAATCAAATGGCATTTCTAATATATTTTGGATGAACTACTAAAGGTCAAATAGAGTAAAATTATTTTGGGTTAGTAAATTTGCCCATGTTAGTAATACCTTGCAATTACGCCAACAAAGGGAAATGATTATTCTCAATAGACTAACCATAATGATTGGTTGAAGTGGTAAGAAAAATACATTAAAAATTAAGGTTTTTAAATATTTTAATACATTGACTATGTTTTGGTTCATTAAAGATACATTAAATATACCTACCATCCATTTTTACATTAAATATGAAACATGTGTATGAAAACTCATATAATATTATTTACATTTCACATTTGTAATCTCATGATATTGAATCTTGTACATGACCATGTGTAAAATGAAACACATTTAGAAATCAAAATTTCCCTCGTTAATTTTATAATCTTTTAAAAAAAACTAAACCAATCATGGTTTGATATAATCCATGTGTGGAACCTTATATAAATTACGAATTGGGGATAAGACCTTCCATAGGAAGTGTTTACAATATTGGCCACTTTGGTATGGGGAAGGAAATCACAAAAGATAGACAAATTGGGAAAGAATTTGGAAAATCGTAAAAGTGAAAGGGGAAAGGGAAAACAAATGTGTTGATTAAATGAAATTCAATGGCATTGATCAAATAACATCAATAATCAAGTATACCAACTTGGATGGAATTGACCATAGAGTTGCAATTTCTAAAACTTAAATGAAATGTAACCACATCAATGAAAGTATTATTTTCATCAAATTTCAATTCAAATGAATTGTATTTTCTATGGATAACAATTTTCACACATGTAACTTCATGATAATGAAATTGACCATGCATAAATGCAACTGGTGATATACTAAGTGGAATGCATTATATAGATGAAATTGACAACATGGTACAAATAGGGAGAGAACGAGGGGAAAGGGAAAAAAGGAGGATGTTTAAGATTCTTGATCTTCTTTTCTATAAAACACTAGTTCTTTTTTTTCCCCTTGTTTTTGAACTTTTTAGCATGTAAGAAATTATTTAAATGCTCAATAGAGAATGCAATAACCGTCACAATAAAACACATAGTTTGTAAACAAAACCTTCACCCAACTATTAAAAATAAAATAAAAATGACAACAACATAACCAATTTGCCAAAAAATGAAAAAAAAACCAAGAAATGCAAACCCTAACCACCTTTAAACCCTAAGAAATGCATCATGGTCATGACATGGAGCGCCTATTCTCTATGATTTTGCCATAACTACCTAGATGACAATAAAATCCAATCATGATCATATACTGCCACACAAATGTTTGATACCTTGTTTGCAAAATACAAAGTTGCCCCATAGATTCTTAACAAGGAATTTTTTTTTCAGCTTTTCCCAATACATTTTCACCTTTTCAAGATTTTAAATAGGGCATGCCCCTGTTGTAAACACATGCCATCAAAACTTGACGATCATTTTGTTGGGGCCTTTCATTGGCAACATGAAACAATAGATTTATAAATGGTAAAAAAACACCATTGCTTATATAAGAATATTGTATGAAAGATATCCACAACATCAATGTTTGTCCCCCTTAACTAAAGGGTACCCAAATTTCAAGGGTATGTGTGTGAGAGAGTTCCATATTGGTTTCAATGGACACTCATTACCAATATGAGACAATAAGTGATATGATTGGAACAAAGTTTAACCAAAAAAAAAAGTATTACAAGAGAAGACAATCCAAAGGAAAAAATGGAAAGGAAAACATAAAAAACCAAAGT
The DNA here is from genome assembly GCA_963920785.1 of Sphagnum contortum. Lineage (NCBI taxonomy): Eukaryota > Viridiplantae > Streptophyta > Sphagnopsida > Sphagnales > Sphagnaceae > Sphagnum > Sphagnum contortum. Next base: position 9,351,109 of record OY987294.1, on the reverse strand, counting down.
AGGTGTTCAATTACCAACATATGTTATTTGATGTTCTAACTTAACTCAACTGACAAAAACAAAATGAGTTTGAGAATTGTATGGGTAAAATGTAGAAGGGTAACATGTAGTAAACCCTACCATGGCAAGTTCAACATTACAATGTCCAATAATTTCATTCTGAAGATCTAAAGATGTCAAAAGTAGAATATTTAAGAATATTTCAAGATTTTAAGAAAAAAATTCACAAATTTTTTTCCTTAAAAGATGTCAACATTTCTGAAAATAATTTACCCTATTAGGCTGGTTTGGCATCAGGATGCTTAATACTTAATATTTTTGGTCAATTATGCTCAACAATAAAAAAAATAAAAATTTGTAAATTGGCATTATATTGAATAATGAAACTATTGTGTGTGAGAGCTTCACACATATTTTGGCATGGCAAACATGTATTTAAAAAAAACAAAATTGGTAATTCCTAAAAGCAATTGGTTAGTGCCTAACTAGCCTAGGTGCTTTAGTAATTAGTATTGAATTTGCAAAGGTAGCTTAGTATGCTTTTAAATACAATGCTAGGTAAATAAGTAATTGAAAAGATTTGGATGGGTACTAATAATCTATTTAAAATGGGTTCAAGGTTCAAATAAGTGTTGGTTGGTTATTGCTTTTAAAAAAATGACTACTCGTAAGGTTATTTTTTGAATTGTTTTGGGGGACCACATAGGCTATTAATATCAATATCAATATCAATATTTTTGGGTGGCCGAGTAAGTTATCAAATTTTGTGGGGTAATGATTGTCAGTTATGTTTAACTATAGGTTATCAAATAATTGGGTGATGATCAAACTATTATCTTGTCAGTTATAAGTTTTTAAACAAAATTAAAATTATTTTTTATTTATTTATTAGTGTTTTAAATATTGATAATCTACTTGGTCATCTAGGTAGGTTATTAGATATCTAAGAATTCAATACCAAGTGATTGTCATTTTAATCAATTGTCAAAAAAATCAAAAGAATGCCATGGTAGATTATTAATAATTGCCATGATACCTAGGTCAAAACTCAATAATCCAACATTTATTTTCTCTACAAAGTCCAAGCATTTCAAAAAATGTAATGCCCACTCCTTGTGATTGTTCCATTCTTCAAAATGTCCATTTAAAATAATAAAAATGTTATATGATATTTATTAAAATAACTATAAAAAAAACCGTCCACATTTTTGGATACCTTATTGAAAAAAAGACTAGCAAATTTTTGTTAATTATTTTTGCTAAACATTTTTGGAGCTGCCCAAACACATTTTGGGTCCATTATGGACATTTAATGTCGATTATAAGCCCAAGATATGCATAACACGAAACCAAAATATATATGGGTAGTAAGAAAAAAGATGGATGGGGATAAAACCAAATGATGAAAAAAAAGAGAAAAGTAAGCAATATTTTTTTATTGCCTACAATTAGGACCCATTTGTTCATTTAATAATTTCCCTTGGCTATTGCCTTGTCTTAGGCCCCTTGTTTTTGGAACATTCCCACATTATGGTTATATTGTATTTTAAAAATGTGTTAAATTTTAAAAGCAAAATCTATTAACATCCATAAAAGGTAATGTTAGTGGTTGCCACCAAACAAAAAGGGACATGTTTTTACATTTTGTGAAGGCATATTAGTTTTTAATACGTGTTATTAAAAATCCTGACCATTATATTTGAAAATGAAAATTCGATAGGTCGTTACATGTCATAATGCTTTTCAATGAAGTTGTTATTTGAATTTAATGGTTGTTGCCATAAAAAGCTATCTTATTTAGTAATGTCCCCATCTTTGAGCCTTAACTATTACAAAATGTGTGCATCCCTAGGTTTGTCAAATGGCATCAACGATATATATTTTCATTAATTCTTTGGTTTTGTAATAAAATGAATTTCATATTTTCCAATAAAAAGAGGGTATTGGAACTGCAATATAAGGTTTAGGGTTTAGCTCATGGTCATGTCAAATTATAGTTAAATAAAATAAAAATTGGCATCAAAATGGTGTACAAGCAAACCATGAACAAACTTAGACAAATTAAATTCATCACACCTTAGATTTGAAAGGAATCATCGATGTTTTCCTTATAATATATTGTATAACCCCACACAAGAATCACATTTGAATGCTCATTTTTAAAAAATGACATTTTTGCATAAGGATTAATTGATTGGGAATTGTTTTGGCACTATGTTGATCCTTTGATTGGCTATAACTTGTGTTGTATGTCTTTGTTTTGAAAACAAGAGCCCACTTCAATAAAACATTTTTCAAGGCCTTTTTAATGATTTTGAAATGACCAATTTAACAAGGTTTGATCCCCACAACTTACATTAAAAAAGTCAAATATCTCAAAATTTTCAACTCTCAAAGTGAAAGTTCATTGGAATATTGAAACTCCCTTTTATGATTCCCCAAACTTTTCTTTCATCAAAGGAACGTGTTTGAATTCTTGCTTTGCTTGAAACAATTCTCAACTTGTTTCTCTTCTCTTGTCCTAGCCTTGATCGTGAGTCCAAAGTTAAGGTCACTACAAAATGATAGATAATTTCAGAAATGACAAATGCATTTGTAGTTATCAAGCATGATAAAACATTTGAACTAAACACACTTGAAAATGAAGAGATAACACCCATGTTTGGTGTAAAATATTGTCAAATCAATCTTTATCAACTCCTAATGCATGAAGATTGAAAGGGCTATAAACCTTTTATAGCCATCTTTAGAGGCATGAGATCAATGGATGGTATTATAATACCAATACCACGTGGTTACAACAAATTAAACTTTGAATTTTCTAGAGAATATAACTTTATGTGAGTGAGGCTTTAATCAAAAGAACTTCACCAAAAGCATCAAAAGTTGTCCATGAAATTTGAATACGTGGATTATTTTGATGCCTATATCACTTATTGATTACAATGGCATTTTGAGAATGAGATTCAACTTTCATCAAATGGAATGGGGAGAAATATAAAAGCTTCAGTTCTTGAAGATCTAGAAGTTTGTTGGATGTAGTATGTTTTCTATCAAACATTTTTCTTTTGTCTAGTTATTTGACTATTGTCAAGATTGAACCACATGTTATAGGGTTGAGATATTGTACTCAATTTTCAACCATTGCAAAAGACGTGTTTTTTGAAACTTTGAAATTGATTGTCCCATGATTGTTTGACCAAGTTACCACATAAGCATGGAGGGTCTATAGTCTACACTCAGTGCTATGTTGTGAACTTTCACATATAATGATACAATCATGCCAACCTTAAAAACCATGTTTCTCAATGTACAAGGGTTATGCATGCTGGCTAACATGTTTAAACAATGAGTATCATAACATTGTGTATGTCAATTCTTGATGAATTTGTATGTGAGGTTTTTTTTTCCCATGAAGAACATCTTGTTCAAATCCTTCACTTTGAGGGGGGCAAGGAGCCCTAAATGGAAGGGGTGACCCTTCATTGAAGGCCCAACTGGATTTCCTTCCTGATAGCTACTTCATGGGTTACTTCCAAAGTTAACATGACTCTTAGAGCATCTCCACTGGTGCAAAGTATGTGACCTTGCAAATTAAGATGGGATGACGAAAAGTCAAAACATGGAAGTTAGGTTTAGCAAAATAGTTAAGGTCCAGCAGCATTTGTGCACAGTTTGCTGAGGCTGGTGAAAGGCACAATGAAGCCCAACACTTGCTCTTGATTGGTTAGATTAGTTTAATTGATCTAGATTGGTTGCACTTATCAGTCTGCCACCTATTTGCAGTCCCAGTTTTAGTTTTATGGGTGGAGGTTGGGAAAAAAGAAGAAGTAAATAATTAAACTTGGATGTGAAAAATATTCTTGCAGATTCTCACATATTGAGCATTGTTGGAGATGCTCTTTTAAGTCTTATTCTCCCCTCTTAATCGACCGACCGAGTCTCATGTTGAATTGGCCATTCAGCATGGGTGCTGATTCTGTAGACCTAATCAAACACGGGCTTGCCAATTATGTAGAGATGCTAGCACCTGCTAAGTTAATGTCAGGAGCAAATAGGGTTTGGCTGATTCCAGCTCCTAGCTTAGCTTGCAAGTGGCTGCCCACTCTCTAGTATGATATAGCTAGGCTATATAATTGCTACAGCACTAGTAACTTATTCTGCACATGGATGGACCTTTTGGTCATAGTTTCTGTCCCAGTGGTGGTGGCAATTTGTTGGTTTCCTGGTGTTTCCTCATGTTTCTCATGTTTACACTTTGCACCCAACAAGTAGCTTGGCTAAAAAGATCCAATGTGACTACTTGATGAGGGTGAGTGAGCAATGCGCCTTCTTCAATAGAGTTATCCATAAAGTCAGGCGATTAGGGGGCGAGAACGGCCAGTTTCGGCATAATGGGCATCAAACACGTAACTGGGAATGAAAATTTTACGAAAGGAAATAACTGGGACCCAAACTGGGTCAATTTTCACCAATTTTCATGGTAAAACTGAGAGTTTCATCCTGTGTTTCCTTTTTCATGAGCGCCTGCACTGCTGCTACATACATTTTACTACACTCCTCCTACCTGTACAACTATAATTACTCTCGAACCTTGTGCATTTAATGCCGAGTTTCAGCATTTCATACCCAGATTTAATAAGATTTCATTACTTTGCAGACCACTGAAAGAGGGGATAGGGGGTGAAACAGAGGGTGACTTTTAAGGATAACTCTAATGTCTCCAAAATCTTTGGCAATTGAGAGACCATGGAAAGACAATTTGGCTACTGGATGATGCCTGGTCTGATGCTAAGTCCCATCAATCCTGGCAACTTTCTCTCCAAATCTGAGTCTTGTGTATCTTAGCAAATCCATCTTGGAATGTGCTAAATCCGTCTTAGAACATGGTTAAATCCATCTTTTGTTCCAAGAAACCGTTCACTCAAGGATGTGACTTTCTTGTATGATGGGCAAGCTCTTGACCATCGTGTCATGTAAGCTTGCAAGTGAGCAGCCCATAGGTGAGTGTGTACCCAACACAATGGTCAAGGTGCGGCCATTCTCTTTACTTGAAGGATTTTGTCTCGCCTTTAACAAGAAAAGGAGGGATTGTCTTAATCCATGGTCTCTAATAATAAGGACATAATTTGACTATTATGTTGTTAACTTATGAACAAGAGACATGGACATGTAATTGACAAGGAACTTGGATGAGGAGATTTATACGATTTAAAGGAACCCTCAAAAGTGACCTAATATTCCATTGGTGTTTGAGTTTAGATCTTTAAATCTAAGTTAGAAGAAAGGTTCCCACTTTCAATTTTGCTACTTTTTTTGTTTTCTTTCATTCATAGATGGTTCCAATTTTAGTTTCAATTCTAAAAAATCAATCTCGGTTTTTCCTCTTGGGCCAGGTCAACAGTAATTACATTGGTTCGAAGAATGCTAATTCTTTTCAAAATATTTTTTTTCCTCAAGGAAAATGAAGAATCTGGTGGAATATTTGAAAATATATCATTTGTTGAAATGTGACCCCCAAAATTAATTAATTAATTACTCAACCATCTGTGTTGAAGTGACCAAAGGTACTCTCCAGTTTTTTTTAAAAAAAATTATTTAAAAAATTATTTAATTTAAATTAAAAAAAATTCACATTAACATTCCAAAAATTAAATTACTTAGAAATCCACCCAAAAATCTACATGTTTAATCAAACACACGCCATGATTTCTTGGAAATGAAAGTCCATAGTGTGCACATATACTTAGGCCATCCCCAAAAAGACCCCTTCAAACAAAATAAAATCTCAAAAGATAAAAAAAATTGGAACACCTCTCCCTCCCCCCACAACAACTCCCCAACCACCCTACCCCCACCTAAACCCTTGTTGTGCAAGGGTTTGTTTGGTAGTTTCCCTAAAAGGAAGTTGGTGATGAGACAGAAAGGGTAAAGGGAGAGAGACAAAAGGAAGAAGAAGCAAAAGCTTTCATGGTGCACATCCATGATCATCATCCCTATTCAAAGATACCCACCACCTACCTTACTTGAAATCTACTACTCCAACATTACATAGTAATGATGGATGGATGGATGGATGGTGGAGATTGACGATGATGAGGATCCACACACAAAGTTATGTAAATCCTACAATAACAAAAAAACATGAGTTAAGAAAAACATTCATGATACACAACAACCATGATTGTCTTCCCTTTGCAAAGATGCCCACCATTAAAAAATACAACAAATACATAATGACGAATGGATGATGAATGAATGAGGAAAAATGATGACTACGATGACGACGACGACGACGACGACGATGATGATTTCCATACACAAAGTTATGTATGTGTTGCATGAGCAAAAGCACGATTCAAAAGAAGCTTTCATGATGTACATCCATGAATATCATCCCTTTTCAAAAGATACCCATCATCCCCACTTACCTTGCTCGACCAATACTACAATAGTACAGAGTGATGGTGGATGATGGATGAAATGATGATCCATACCACAAAAGCTATGCACATGCTACAATAACAAAAACATGAGTTTAAGAAAAACATTCATGATGCACACACCCATGATCATCATCATCCATTTTGCCAAGATACCCACCATCCCCCTTGCCTAGGTTGCTTAACTACTAATACTTACTACAAACATTTAACACAAATGATTATGGATGGATGAATAGATAAGGGAAACATAATGATTATGGGTGGATGAATGGATAAAGGAAGCATAATGATTTATGGATGGACAAATTGGATAAAGGAAACATGATGATTATGGATGCATGAATGGATGAATAGTAAAAAAAGTGCATGGATGAATGGGTGATGAATTGATGATGATGATGCTCCATACACAAAGTTAAGTAGGTTACATTATACTACAAAAACAACAAGAAAACACAAGGAATTTCAAATAATCTTTAGGTAGGTAAATAATCTTACATTTTAATTTAGAAGAAAAAGAAGGAGAAGAAGAAAGCCAAGAGAGAGAGAGAGAGAGAGAAGCAGCAACACCTTCATTATCAGGCTGGCTTCCTGGATGCTTCTCCCCCCCCTTCTCTCTCTCTCTCTCTCTCTCTCTCTCTCTCTCTCTTTGGTTTGTTTGTTTGTTTTCTTTCCCAAATTGTTGCTTAAAATTTGAAAGTGGCCATGTCTTATCCGTGCTCTGCCCTTCCTCTTCTTTTGGTGTCAGTGGTGTGGATAATGCCACTAACGGACACCCCCTTTGCTTCTTTCTGTCTTTCCTCTTCTAATTCCCTCCATCTTGTCAGCCCTTTCTTTCTTCATTCACAACACTAGTCCAAGTATTCACTAATGGCCGCCTCTTCTTCTTTTTCTTCTTCTTCCTCTTGCTGCTCCTCCTCCTCATACTGCTCCTCTTTCTTCTTAGAGGGAGAACAATCATGCACACCTACAACTTCAATCCCTTTGCAATTTCTATGTAACCTATTTTCCCAATAAAAAAATTAAAAATCTCATGCAACTGATTTGTCTCACTTTGGTTTTTTGATCAGTTGTTGTTCCTGAACTAAATATTATTAGCCCACTCTTTTTCCTCCACTTCTCTTAATAAGCTCTCTATTTGTGTGTCTGTGTCTCTCACATCCTTTTTCCTGTCCTTCTTCTTCCCTACAACTTTCTTTTCCCTTTAAAAAAAAATTTTAATAATTTTTTTTTTGTTTCCTCCATGAACTTGTTGTGGGAGTTGAGGAGGTTGTGCTTCAGTTTACTTGTGAAGGTAAACACAACGTTTGCAACATGTATGCGATGATCGATCATAGCTTGCTTTTGAGTGGGTTAGACTGTGTTGGTATGTATGCTTGATGAGGTTGTGTGCGTGTTTTGGATTTTGGGGTTTGTGCAATCTCTGTTTTTCCCTTTTTGTGGGGTTGGGTTGGTTGGGTGTTTGAGCAAATGACCTAGCAAGCGTTTTATGGGTTGTATGTATAAGGAATGAAGGAAGAGGGGGGGGGGGATCCGAATGGGTGTAGTAAGTAACTGTGGCGATGGAGAGTATTATGACCTAACAATTGCTTTTGGTTTTTGGATCGTGGGTTTGGATTTCTAATCTTTCTGGATGGGTATCTATCTACCCAGTTTGTGGGTTTTTTGGTACAGTTGGATTTTGGATCGTGATGTGTTTCCAGATTTGTTGTGGAAAAGAATTGATGAGATGGGTTGAGAATCAATCCCCACGATGTTTTGGGGATTGGCTAGAAGAGAGGGGATTTTGATCAATTAGGTTGTTGTGGCAAGGTTGGGTGATTTGATTTTCTCTTGTGTTTTGTGCAGAGAAATTTCCAGCTGGATTTGGGGAAGCATGGTGATGCTGGATGGTTGCGCTTCTGGTAGGTGGTGGGAGAGAGGATATTGAGGTCGTCTTGTGGGGGATGATGTGATGCAATATCCGGGCTGTTTGCGTCCATCTTCACGCAAGGGCGGCGGCGGCGGTGGCTGTCATGTTTCTCGTTGGAGATAGTGACTCTGCCGACAACGAGTCTTGCGACTCTCCTCCCGAGGGAACCAGCCCGCAGTTTGTTTATTCTGATAAGCTTGCGGGAAGAAGGTAAGCTTTAAACCTACCCCCCGCCGTTTTCCCTCCCAGCCAGCGGTTAATGTCTCTAAAAAATTTAGAAATTTCGAGAAACCCACTTCAGAGCAGTATTTTCTATGTAAGGTGGATTAGAAATCTCGAGAACCCATCTTCGGAGCGGTACCTATTTTCTTTGTAAGGTGGAGCGCAAAAGAGGAATAGGGTTTCAATGGGTCATCTCCCAGAGCATCAGCTTTTTTAGGGTTTTCTTTGATGGGGAGAAAAAAGCATTTGCTTTTCTCCCTCCAGACAGTAAGTAAACTGCTGTTTGTCTCTCGCTGGTAATGCCTACTGTCTGTGTCATGTGTACCCTACCCGAAATTAAATTAGGGTTACCATCAGTAGAAGAGGGTAGCCTGTGTCTCATTCTCCTATATGCCCATGATTTCTTGTGTGTTCTTGTTGTGAAGTGAATTATCTGTCTGGTGTATTTCAGGCTGCAGGAGGATGGTGATGTCGCACATCCACTGCATACAAGAGATGGGATGTTGTCATCGGTGGCTCCTGGTCTTACATGCAACCTTGTGGTACAGGATCCCAGTGGAATGGCTGGCAAGTTGAGGTACTCTCAACTATCTGTGTAACAACTGCTTGATGCATCTATTGATTTGGAGCGATCAGCTGCCTTGAAACTAGAAGCTAATTTGGCTCCCACTTCAAGTTGTCATCACAAATAGTGTTTTTGCTTATTAGTTTTCTTATGTTTTGGCGATATGTGCTGTGTGGCCAGTCCATCCCAGAGTGAGCCAGACTTAGCAAACGCATTGCGCCGTCGCAGTCAAAGACGTGTTCCCACTGAGTTTGCAGCAAGTTCCAGGTAGTTGCCAGCCCAGCCTGTAATGTAGTCTATATTTGGCTTTGAGTTTTCTGATCAGACAGATGGCTATGAGATTCACCCTTCTCAGTAGAATTTATTCCAGTGAATCTTGTAGGTCAAGCATGCAAATTCATGCGTTGAGAGGGCTGCTGTGAAGTACTCAGACATTTTACCCAATGACGTCATCTCAAGGAGGGATGTATTGCCCAGTTATTTTACTGTGTCAATTGGGAGATGCTTGTTCTGAAATAACCACATGCTATGTGTGACATCAATTGTTATCGTTGCTGTGATTATGTGGAAGTCTGGAGCGCACTCTGGAGGATCAACATGAACAGCCATTGCCAACTATGGAAGGGGTGCACAGTTTTCCGTCCAGGTATGGCCTACATTTAGAAGCACTGTTTGCAAAAGGTTTTTGACCCTCAAAAACATGGTTGTTTTTGTCAATTTCCTTTTCCAGTTGTGGAGTTTCATGACCCCTTTTGCATTCACATTGATTTGTCAACTTCAATTAAAGAGAGCTACTGTTTTGCAGTCCGGAGTATCCACACACTCGGTTTGCCAATTTTCAGCGTGTGGGATCTGAGGAAGGAAGTGTATCCAGGTATTTCATATTTTTCTTTCGATTCTGCCCATTTTGCCCCATGTTGCGAGATTCTCATGAGTGCACAGAGTCAAAGACAAATTGCTCCATATGTAAACTAAACAGACTTGACCTTGGGAAAAGCCATTGACGATTTATTGGGACTTCAGAAGTTACTTACCTGCCTCTAAATAGGAAAACAGATGTTACTGTCGGTCATTGTTTACACGTTTGGGTTTAGTTAACTGGTGATACTGGTGATGGTGAAAGTGGGTTGAATGAGTTCTCTGTTTGTTCTGTGAGGGTTGCTGCAGCAGTCCTGAACATCCAGTATTCAGAGGTCGTGCACCATCAATGCTGAGTGGTAGTCGGCGCCGTGCAGGGGAAGATATCAATGCTTCTAGGTATTTCTTGTATTCTTCTTGACTGGAATAGGAGGATGACACACACTTGGGTTCTTTGTAAGTTTGGAATTATTGGTATTTTGCCTGAACTTCAAATGATTTCGGAGGGGAGGTTCAAGGTGCTATTCAAAGTCTACTGAAGGTGAAGCATTGCATTGCCATATGCTCAAAGTGGCATTGGCAGAAGATGGCAGGATCTATTCTCAAGCGAAAATGGCCCACTTTAAGAAAAATTCTGTGCCAGTTGCTAAGGAATGCTGGTTGGAGGCCAGTTGTGGAGCATCTCTGACTATGCTGAAATTGAAAACCCTTTTACTGTAAAAAGAGAAAAGGAACTGAACTATCATGTCCAGTGTATCTGTTTCCTGTTCCATTTGTTTTCAAAGTTGACAGAGGAAATTTGTTGTGCAGCCCAGATGAGTCACCACAGCATCCTAGTGCCACTGGGAAACCTTCCCCTGTTTTCAGGAGGCGTTCAACATGTTCTTTCAACAACAGAACAACAGAAAATGGAAGGTTGTATTGATCTCATGGAACTTTTCTCTTATGGTTCTTCTTCTTGGGTGTGTCATAGTTTTGTCTGCAGCTTTAGACCTGGATTGTGCAATGCCCGACTTTAGATTGCTCATGTCATTGTGTTACTTTCTATTAGGAGGTTTCCATCAATATAGTGTAAATAGACTGCTTTTTAGAAGTAGGAGAAGTGAAAACAGATCTAGCTGGAAGTGAATTTGGAGGGAATAATATAGCCTAACAGTGAGGGCCTTACAGACATGAAAGACCACTTTCCATCGATATGCGCAATGAGGGAAGGGGGCTGGAGTGTCTTCATTACATTGGAGATCCTTCAATCTCAAGGCGAGTTTATAACTGTTGACTCAACCTCTTTTATTTGGTTATTTCCATTCCACAATGCTTCTGGAGTCCCCACTTCCCAATCCAGTCACATCACTACCCGAGCGATGTTTCTACTGATGTGGATTGTTATCAGATTCAATCAGTGAAGAGTGGTTGAGGCAAACTGTAAATGGTTTGGCAGTTTCTTGGATTCTATCAAAATTTTCTTAAACTTTGGTGTAAAAAGATTTGTTGATTATTGGGAATGAAGATAGCTGGTGGGCATCAGAGGTTGGTTTTCTGCTGCCAGTAGCAGTGGTACAATGTCACACCCTGTGGTTAAGAAGGTGGACAAGTGTGGATGCTGTTCTATGTATCACAGGACAAGTCATAGTCATGCAGAATTACGGAGGACAACGAAACGAAGTGTTGCACCTGAGATCAGTGACAATGTTGTCAGGTACTAGTCAAACAGTCATGGAGACTTTTGTGGTGTAGTACTACTGGCATTTATTTTGTCAATGGAGCACTGTTACTCAACTACATCATCTTGGGTGTCTTGTTTTTCCATTTATTCCTGCTTTGAGAGTTGCACATAATGGTTCTGTAGCATCAGGTTTGGATTTGGAGATTTATGAGCCTGCTGCTGCAGAGCCCCTTTTGTGCATAACAATGAAGTTCTAATATAGAGCTTACTTCTGCAAATGTTCAGGGCAGTGCGTGCGATGAATGAAGCCCTGAAGCAGGAGCGGTCCCGTTCCAAAGAGCATGAGCCACGTAGAGTCTTATCATCTGATAGCCTTTCATCAACAGCCCAGCAGGAAAGTGAAGAGGTTCGCCTTATGACCTTCAGCAGCATGTTTGGGTGGGGGCCCAGTTCATTTTGAAGAACAGAATAAATGAACAAATTATCAAGCATCTTCTTGCAATGCCTTTTTAGGGTTGAATGTGACTCTTATAACATAAAGACAGTTTTGATTCTTAAACAGAGCCTCACACGAGAGGCAACACTGTAACTACTCCTACTTGAAACTAGAGTTGCAGTCAGTGTCAATGCTGACTCAACTCAGTAGTGTGTATTCTGCTCCTGATGCGGAATCCCTCCCTTGATAGGTGTCAAGGAGGTCTGCAGATCTTCGTTTGGCAGATGGGGAGGTGAAGCAAGGCAATGATTTGGATGTTCTCCGTTTCAGCAAACTTGGCCTCAACCCTGGACCTTCTTCTGGATCCACCCATCAGGAATCAAGTCTTTCTTTGCAGAGTAGCCAAGAACTTGCCTTGGGAGGACACTCATTGTTTGACACAGAAGGTGGAGTGGTGTCCTGGGGTCTCATGATGCAGTCCCCATCTTTGCCAAGTCAGCCACTGATGCCTTTTGCAGAATGGAGCATTGAGTTTTCTGAGCTTCGAATTGGGATTCGCGTAGGTATTGGTAAGATTTTTCTGTTTATATTATCTTCAGAAGTCTCTTTGTGTGAGTCTTCTGAGAGGCTTCCTTGATTCCGGTGGACAGATCTCTGAGTTTGTGGGGCCAGTGCTTTATCATCAATCTCTTATGAGGAGCTGAATAAGTCATGAATTGGGTGTTGTGAATCATTTGTGGGTTTCCTGTAGGGTCATTTGGTGAAGTTTTTCGTGGCATATGGAGAGGCACAGAGGTAGCCATCAAGGTGATGCTTGAACAGGACCTCACAACGGAAAATATGCAAGACTTTTGCAATGAAATCTCTCTTCTGAGGTATATCTGATTGGAATACAGGATCTCTGTGACTCTGCTTTGACATTATCAGCTTCCTTTCCTTGTTGTGTTGTCCACTCTTTCAAGTGCATCATCAAGTTTTTTCCTAAGCTTTTGTCTGTTCCAATTTTTAATACGAATATGTGTTGTTTTCTTGTCTTTTGCAGTCGACTCCGCCATCCTAATGGTATTACTCCAACCTTCAGTTTGCCAACACCAACATGGACACCTCCTTCTGGTCTTTGTGCTTGCAAAGTCAGTTAGGGTTTTTGTTGTGGGCACTTGAATTGCAAAGTTTCATTTGCTCAGATAGGCATCTGTTTGTTCAGGAAATGGGCATCAAGAACTGAAAATTTTACCATTTGAAACATAAGAACAGTGTGTTTTAGACACCTCTCATGTGGGTGGATTCAACTGGGGTTGCAACAGTGATTTTGTTCCTGGGAGCTTGCATTAAGCCACCACATTTGTCCATGGTTACGGAGTACATGCACATGGGCTCTCTCTACCGCCTCATTCATACAAGTGGCCAAGGGAAGAAATTTAGTTGGCGACGCCGCCTGAAAATGCTCCGTGATATCTGCAGGTGTGCTACCACCACCTGTTGAAAGTCTCTTGTGATAGATAGTGTGGACACCTAGTTTCCCTCACATTTTTGGAAGATTTCTGAAGACTTTCTTTCAGTTTATGTCCACCTTACAGGGGTGGTCTGTGTGCAGGGGGATGATGTGTGTGCAACGGATGAAAATTGTCCATTTAGATCTGAAGAGTGCCAACTGTCTCGTGGACAAGCACTGGGCAGTCAAGATATGTGATTTTGGGTTGTCACGTATTGTCACAGGCTCCACAGTGTCCAACTATGCTGCAGTTGGCACACCTGAGTGGACAGCGCCTGAGCTCTTGCGCAATGAGCCAGTTAGTGAGAAATGTGATGTTTTCAGCCTTGGGGTCATCATCTGGGAACTGTCCACACTGAAGCGTCCTTGGGAAGGTCTCCAACCTGCACAAGTAAGCAACCTGGCTTCACCCTCCTGGCATGGACCTGGCATGTTCTGTAAGAACTTTTATCAGCACCTGCTCCGTTCCTGCTAGCTCTCTTGCCCACTGTCTCTTTTCTGCATGTCAGAAATTCTTGTTTCTTCTGGTGAAGACAAAACCATTTCTCTTTCCTTCCATGAATTTTCTGTTGTCTGGAATGGGTGGTACAGGTTGCTCTTGCTGTGGCTCAACACCGGGCACGACTGGAGATACCAGAGGGTCTTATTGGCAGACTGATTGCTGGTAACCTTCTTGCTTGCCTTGAATCTTGAAGCAGGATTGGTTGCTGGCTCTAGCCTTGCATGAAAAGTAGGCTTTTGGACTCATCTCAGGATCTTCTTTGTGGTTTGACTAAATTTTCCTCACTGATTGATTGTACCTCTAGAGCCTGATTCAATCGGGAGGCAGGCAATTTGCAGTTGAGGTTGGAGTTATGATGAAACTTTTGCTGAAAATGTGCAGATTGCTGGGAGGAAAACCCAGCTTCTCGGCCAAGCTATGAAGAGATCTTAACACGCCTTCATGAATGTGAGTTCCTACAGAGTTAACAATTTGTGAAGCAAACAAGTCGAACTTAGAATCCAGCTGATGATGACACATTGTTTGACATCACAGTTACTTCTTCTGTGACAGTTTTTCCCCCAGTCGATGTGTTTGTATTGCTTTTGATCTCTGTTCTAAACTGGAGAGAGTGCAAGCATTACCTTGTATCATAGACCGAGAGCTAGTCTGGTGATTCTTATATTCAGTTCATGTCGTGGTTGGGTGGAAAGAAATCTGTGACATCACCCTCCATGTGATTGGTTGAGAGGACTCAATTTTTGACTCTGCTAAAGACCACAACTGTATCTGTATACTACACCAGTTGGTGGCTAGACTAAGGTAGCATGTTAATGTATGGGCTTGGCTGGGACTGTGCTAAGAGTTTGGGCTCCTTTGAGGAAATTTCAAGAGACAGATTCTTTTCATTTGGTGTCTTTTTCCAAAGTTTTGTACGCTGACTACTGAATGAAGTGTCATCATATAGCTGTAGTAAGCTATTTTCAGTAGGCAATGGAAGATGAAAAGGAAGCTTGTAGACTCAAATTCGACCATTGAATCTGGACGACTAGCCAGACCAGAGTAGCTCTCTTGGACTTGTACATCAGTAGAGATCACTTTTATATACACTGGAGATGAGTTTGTTGCATGAGCTACAGTTTCTTGGTTTCACCTGTTGATTGGCATGGTGTTGACTTGCATTAGTTATAGCAGGTTGTGCCAGAGCTACCAGTCAGTGTAATAATGAGCAGCAAACTGAACCAGATGGTTTATTCGATCAAGTAGGACAATGCACTAGGCCTCCTCAAGAACTGAGTTTTTGAAAGTTAGTTTGCCTTTGAATTTGGCACTAGATAAGTAAGGTGCATTGTAATATCTGGGTGATCTTATGTGCTCCTAGATTGTTCTTGAAATGTGTCATGAATTAGGTATTAGTTACCTTGAGTTGGGGCCTGGAAGTGCTGAGATAAGGTTGATGGCCTGAGACAGCCTCTAGTCAGGCAAAACAGAAAGGTGACAAATGGTGAACACAGTCAAGGTTGGTACTTGGTCCTATTTTTTAAGCTTTTTTAAGCAACAGAATCACCTATTTTACAAGTTCCAGAGGAACAGACAAATTATGGGGTGGACCCTAAGCCCTAAAGCACTTTTCAGGTCTCAACCAATTGCTTTTACCTTCAAAATGGTGCCGATTCGGTTTAGCCTCAATTTCCCACTTTTTGGTCTTGGACCTCCATCTAAAGGCTGTGGGTCCAATTTATGGCTCTCGTTCAATAGGACCCTGGACCTTTTGTTGGACCCTTGGACCATCCTCCCACTCCTTAAGGAGTAGGTGTAAAATCCTTCCCCTTCCTATGCCTCATGATCTGCTTATTGTTAAGTTTGTGTGAATTCTGCAAATGCTTTATGATGGGTGAAGTCCATGGGTGGGGGACATTCCCAAAATGTGGAGCCAGGATAAGCTACTGCCTCATCCTATATGCCAAGCCCAACAATGCATATCCATGTTGTGTTGATAATTGCTCATGAAATGCAGCAGTTTCTGGATGCTGCTTCAATGTAGCTTGAAGTATCATTGCACATGTATATGGTGTGTGTGTGACCATTCCTGATTGAGAGGTAACTAAATCAATCTGTTCACTTGTACCTTGATGAGGAGGATGGCCTATTTGATACAACCAAAACTCTTTTGGAAGTCAAATAAGCAATTCAAATCTTGCTTCTCTAGATTCCAGGTCTTGGCTTAACTTCTTCACATAGATAAAAAGTTTGGATCGATAAACACATTGGGGAGCTTCAGATCTGTTCAGGATGGGGATGAGATTATGGGCTGACCTCCCTTCCCGTATTCCCACTTGGTCTCTGCAGTGCTCTGCACTACCAGCCAGAATGGAATTTTTTTGGAAATGAAGTTCCATTTGAATGAAATTATTGAATGACATTGCATTTAAGTCTAATTGAATTCAGATTTGGTTCATTTCAATCCAAATTCAATTGAGTTCAAATCCAACCAAGTTGAATTCAAATTCCTAAATTGAATTCCAATTAGATTGAATTCAATTGAAAATAATGAGATTCAAATTGATTAGAAAGTAATGAAAATTTGCTTCTCATGAAGAGAAATGGAATGCAAATTGATGCAAAAAGCATAGAAAGTTTGCTAATCATTTCCATCATTCATGACTAGGGTGTTTAAAAATCAATAATTATCAAAAGACACATATTTGAGAAGAGACCTTTTCATCCCATTCTAAACAAATAAAACACCAAAATCTATTTTGGTAGGACAAAATTGTATGAAACCCTATAGTCATTCCCCCTCAACCAGTTCCAAT
The DNA here is from genome assembly GCA_963920785.1 of Sphagnum contortum. NCBI lineage: Eukaryota > Viridiplantae > Streptophyta > Sphagnopsida > Sphagnales > Sphagnaceae > Sphagnum > Sphagnum contortum. The sequence continues at coordinate 9,334,218 of OY987294.1, read as the reverse complement.
ATGTACCCATTGTCACTCAAACTTATCTCCAAGACCCATTCATGGCATTCAGGAAAATACTATAGAAAATAGGCTTTAGAAATTTCAATGACATAACATTGTAGTAGAACATGACATCTTCATGAAGACAAGCAATGCCAAGTACACTGGAGAGGGGGGAACTTGCTTGAATCAATATCAACTCATGCAAAAACAATCCCTATTTCAAGGGTAATCAGAATCAATATCTACAATTGATCACAACGCTTTACACCCTTTCCAGTTTCAAGTGATTCACCTTCTCCTACTGAACTGCATATTCCACAAAAAATGGCCTCACCCAATGATTGAACCCCCTAGGAAAAAGTGATGCCTGATAACCAAGGAAAGAATCAGCTCAACAAAAGATTCAAAGCTTAAACAAGCTCCGCCATGCCTTGCTGAGTGTACCTCACAAATGTTGTATACCCCTCGACATATACAAGGCCTGCAAACTTGACAATGGAATGTATCTGTATGGTGCTACCACTGCCATGGGTGCAGAATCTAGAGCTCTATCAGGAAAAGCAACTCCCAATCCACTGGTTACCTCTCTACAACCAGTTCCTGAAACTAAATGCCTGTTGGCAAGTTCAACAATAAGGTGTTACCCACTTTTAAATTTGGCACAGCCACTGCATCTCTGTTCCCATTTCCATCTGTCATACCCATGCTTTTTAGTCAGTCACATTAAGTATAGATTATACAAAAAAGAATGAATTAACATACATGAGATTGAGGTTGGTAGCTTTAAGTCCATGTTACAAGTGAATCTCCAGCCTGAGACTCACCTTGTGAGGTTGCCAAACAGACAGTTTCTGAATTCTGTAGGAGCACACTGTGCCTTTGTCCAGCAACCTCCACTTCAACAAGAAGTAGTGGCCTGGCTTCAATTTTGACACGACCCACAATCACTGTGCGTGACCTCCCCTGGGCATCCACTGCTAGCACTTGGCTGCCAGTGTGCATCTCAGACAAATATGATGTGCTCCCATCTGCTATTGCTACATATGCATGCACTGGCCCCTGCTTTCACACCCCAGAAGAGTACCTGAATAAGCTAAGCACTTACTGGCTTCTCACCACTGCACCTTGAAAATATATGGTTCTTCTAATTTAAGCTGTACTGATCAGGAAGTAATAACACAATTAAAGCATGTAGGTAAGTTGGCAAAATCAAGGTATACCGCATTCACTCGAAATGGTTGGTGTGCTGCATTGTTGCTGTGCATGCACTCAGAGTGTACCAAGAAGAGAGCTCTTTCATATGATCCAACCTGCACAGATGTTCCATCACATGTTAGCAATCTATTCTTAACCACTTAAATACTGGTCCACAATTCCAAGGAGGTCAAATCACTCATGTCACTGTTCTTGTAGAGGGTATACAAGCCTGGTTGAAAAATATGAAATTTAAATCATTAGATGACACAAAGAAAAGCTAACCCACCAAAAGCCCCTCGCCAGGGTTCAAGAGATTGCACAGATCTACACAGACACAATCTCCTATCCCCACAGGCTCCACTTGTGTCACTGTAGCTTGCACCAGCTGTGGTCCTGCCTTTGAAACTCTCCTTCCATTTAGGTATGCCTGCAGAAGAATATCAGAATAATGAAGGGCAAGATGTGTCTATTTTCTGTGTCTCATCTTCCTCTCTTGCTTCAGAAAGCACCACAACGACTTCCTCCTAATAGATAAAGCAAGATAGACTCCACAGCTCACGCACAGGGCTTTGCATAATGTACCATAAAAGCAAGAACTTCTCTTGGATCATCTGTCTGCAAGACAATTCCATCTGTGCCTTTCTCTAAAGCCTCTAGATACACCTGCGCTTCACTCAAAGTGCTTGCAGTGGCATAGACAGTAGTGCTGTGGTGTTGAAATGCTGCCACCACTTTCTCAGCAGGTACAAACTGAACTCCCACAAACAGCCACACTCAAACCAGGTATGTACTCATTTTGCAAATATTGGAACCACAAGATGCTTGCAAATCAGGTCTTGAGACTCAACAAACCCCTTCTATGACATAATAATCTCAAATGAATCTGCTGCAATCTGAGGGTCCTGCAGGGAAAGAATCACACCTGCTGGGCAAGAACCTTAATCACAACGACCTCAGCCTGATATATAGAAGCAGGCAGAACATCTAGATGCTTGCAAGAAGACACCTGGCCAAAAACTGCAACCTGCTTGTTTGCCGAATCCAGAAACTGCTCACCATCCAAATACAATGGCTTGATCTGGGCAATTGCTGCATCCAAACCAACCTTTCATACATACTAACACTCACAAAACATACCCAAAACATACATATTACAGGAAAGGAATGAGGATTAGGTGTAGAGAGAAACATGTCCATTCTTCCACAAGGTGCTTGGTGTCACTAGTGAAAATGAATGTAGTCCAACCACTCTCCACTGAGGTAGTAAATACATCCTTGTTCTTGGTCCAGATCCATACAGTTTTTATGGTTGTCTGTGGTGATCCCAGTTGTCCACTTGCAGTTCTGTCAAATGAGGATCTGATGAGTCCCCCTTTATTTACACTGAGCTGCATCATAGGACCTGTAGACCCATCAGTTTCCTGCAGCGTTACACGTCTGTCTGCTGGTCACCTTCTTCTGGACTAGTCACTTCCAAAATTTCAGAACATTTCCACTGATACAGATAATATGTCAACTCACTTTCTATGTGGAACTTTGTTAAATACTACTGTAATGTCATAAGAACAAAGACTACCACAGTTAGGCTACCTGCCATAAGTGATGCATTCAACCCAAAACCAGGGCTGGTACAGTGATTCTTCCACAAGTTCTTCCAAATTCAAAAAGGGATTGCAACTAGGCCCTCTGTTAGATGATTCTGTAGTCAAGGTCCTTGGGACAAATAACAGCATCTGTAGGACCAAAACAACTATGTGCCAACTAGAGAAAGATGCGCAGGAGGTTTGGTCAGAGGTGTAGGTTATGATATAGAACAGGGATAAGCAGTGAGAAAACTGCAGGTGTCCTAACAAATAGTAAGAGAGAGATAGGCCATAAAATCTGCAGAAATCTTCACAGGCATAAAAACTGACTAATCTTTTCAAGAAGCTTGAGCTGGATGTAAACATACCAGGATCACAGTTGGGGGATTGACCAATGCAATGATTGTCTGAACTCTCCAAATTTTCCTGATACAACAACAGCCCAACTATTGGCTTCTGCACAGTGTTGACCTCAACAGTTTCAAACTTAAAGCTAGCATCTGAACCTTTTGAAGATTGGTTACTGTTGGTGCCAAACAATTCATCACCACTCACATGGATCTCAAAGCTTGATTGTGATGTGAATGAGCTGCGGGATGATCCAATCCCATCAATGTTGAGAGTGGCAGGTGCATAAGCATCATAAGACTCATTATACTCCGGATTAAAGCTGGTAGAGCTGAGGGATGATCCACGGAGGGAGGAATCCATGCTGGGGATCTCTGATGGAGGTGGTTTGGGTGGCAAATAGCTGGGCTGGGTTGGTGGCAACTCTTTGCTGATTGCAAAAGACCGGATACTGTCAACTCCCCCACTGTTTCTCACTCGGGTAACAAAGCATGTCAAGTTGTCAACAAAGTACTTCCTGTCTTTCTTCATTGTCCTGCATTGTACATCCCCCTTTTGAGCATTCATCCTCCATTCAACTGCCTGTTCTTTGCAAGACTGAATCTGAACTTACTGCTGATGTTTTACCAGTGAACACAATAACTTGGTGGAACTCTGGACATGCCCAATAAGTCTAGACTGCCCGTTCCTTGGCCATTGAACTACATATATGCAACCACCATTTCACAATTACTTTTTCTGCAAAGAGAATAGAGAGGAAATACTACTCTCAACACTGCAACATTCACTGACAATTACAAAGGACAAATGGCATGGAATTGAAAATGCACACATATGTGGGTCAGCCATTATCAAAAGAGACAGTAGAAGAACCTGTCAAGTACAACATGGTAAGCACCATAAGTTCTGGCTTCATCCACAGCCACTATCCTGGGGTGAACAGCTGCTCTCACCTCTATGACTGACTCAACCTGCATTCAAGACATTGACACTAAGTTCTATAATTCCTTGTGAATTACATGCAACAGCAGGATCAAAAGAGGGTCAAACAACAAGAAGACCATTGTCCAGGATACATGATATCAGTAACGAGAAACTGGAAACTAAACATTGCTCTTGATAAAATCCTGCACCTCAAAGGTGCAGATGATTCATCTAGAAACAGTCCCCCCAAGCTCTCGACTGGGGCTACTACATGACACGTAAACCCCTCCATAGAAGGGACCCACACTTGTCTAATTTGCATGGTTGGATCTGATGCATAAAAATCTGCATCATTCTGATGTAAATCATCTCCTGATTTCCATTGACAGGTCAAAGTGAGGACATGCCTTGGAGACATTGTACTCTGTCATTGCATGATGAAAGACCACATGATTAGAAAAGAGTGAAGAAGGAGAGAAAAAAGAGTGTTTTACCCCAGCATTCTGACACAAAACATCAAAGTCTTGGATGTTCTGAAGCAGGAACCTCTTGTGGGCTAGCTCATTTTCCAGTATCTTGCGGTTTGCTCCAGTCCAGCTATTATCATCAACACGACACTTATATCCCACTACAAAACAGACAGAGCACAGGAGCATGTTTAGTCACTAGACAGACTAAAATTGCCAGCCTTCTCAACAACTTCATACCTATGGATATCACTTACCCAATGTATCCAGACTGGATGTATTGTGCTTTGACAAGCAAAGAAATAAATGCCCCTTAGTTCATGAGGGGTTTTGGTGTCAGTCTGTTATGAGGACTTGGAGATGAGAGCTCTGCCAAGTCCTACTACCTGCCACCTTTTGTCTTTCATTTGCAAAGAATCCTTCTTTTAGGCTCATAGTGTAACCTTAGCTGCATTGTGGGACATCACTAGGTGTTCAGAGATTATACCTTCAAAAAGATAGAGAACCTATCCAAAATGATGATTTAAGTCAACCTGAATAGAATTGAGAGATGACCTAAAATAAAGGCTAGAAAGATTTCAAACAATGTATCAGCAAAGAGGGGAAAGAGAATAGAACCAACCCTAAACAACACAAAATAAACTGAGTAGTGGTTCACTCAACAACACAGGAGGGGTTTGAAGACTAATGACAGTCACACGCATGTTCATTGCCCTTCACTAGCAGTATCTTCAATAGTGACCAGCTACAACAACAATGTGAAGACCACAGACCAGGTTTGGGGCGGGGGGATATACATTTGCCATGATGCTTCCCCGATGCTGGCTAGCTCAACAAAACATAAAAGAGGAGTAGATGAGGAGATGACCAAGGAAAGGGGAACATAAAGAGAAGGAAAAAACAAGACAACCAAACAAGCAGAGAGAAAGAGGAGAGGATTGATCCAGATAAGAGCATACGACCACACCAAAAGGTCTCAAGTACTATTCAGTTCATACTCAGGGTCTTTTGTTCAGCTTGTAATCGTCTTTGCTTGCTCTTACAGCAATATGTGTAGGTTGATGTTGTGAAGAAGGAGGCTGTATGTGAAGGAACTTACAAGGATTTAGAATGTGAGAGATGATCCCGATGACTCTCAGAGTGTCCCCTTTGCGTACAACATGACCAAGTGCCCATTGGAGAGCACTTGTGCTGATGTCTTTGTTCACATCCAACACCACCAGCACAACGCCTTGTGTTCGCGCAACTTCAGCATTGTGCATCACCACATCTGAATTCGCTTCAAACGACATATTTTTCCCCCACCACTTGCCGCTGTTTTCCCGACCCTAGCTTTCCCTGCTCCCTAAACAACCTCACTTGTCTACAGAAAATGAATTCCCAAACCTTGCTCCTTATCCTACCATGATGACAAGAGCAAAACCAGCTCTCAATTCCTGTGGAAGTAGCTAAGGATCAAACTCCTTTGCCACCATACACATAATACAGTACCTAATAAGCTTCAATTCTCTGCAAATCTCTTCTGGAAACATTCTGTTTATCTGTTCATAACAAGAGCCACACTCCTCAATAACGCCTGACGCCTGCCAATGCCTTGCAATGATAGTGACCGCTCATAATCCCCATGCCACACGGATTTCCACGAGAGACAATTGGAAATTCTCACTCAAATTTTCTTGTCTTGGTTTTCTTCAACTACGCATCTATGAAGTGGGTGCATAGCACAAGAAATCTTTCTTGTGGAGAAAAACAAAATGATTCAAGGTAGAAATTGAGGCCCTCAAACAAGAAGATAAAGAAGATCGATGAGGAGATTAGGGCTAAGGTTTGTTGGGATTGTTGATCTCATTGCCAATCTAATTGTCAAGGGCTGATTGGACTACTAGCTACAAGCCAAGAGCACAAGTAGCTACGACGGTAAGCAGGTCGGTCTTCGTACACTTAAGTACTCAGATGAAACTCCTGATCTCAATTGGGGTCGTTTGGCTTTGGGGTCTGAAGATACATTTTAGGGTTTCTCTGGACACTTCTCTTGCCCCTTTAAATTGCTCTACTTGATTAAGAGACACCCAAAATATGGCCCCCCAAAGTAGACAGGTGGTTTACCCTTTTTTTTCTAAAAAAAAAAATCTCCAAACATCTCACACCCTAACTTTAATCAATTTAACTTTTATGAATGCACATTGTAAAAGTTTACACATCTTTAATATCTATGTTATCAACAACAAAAAACTAAAAACCCGAAACCAAAAATGTCCTTTTGAAATAAGATTTATTTTCACTCAATCGACCAAATTATAACTTGGAAATGGGTGAAAGAATCTATGGTGATAGGGTAAGTTAGGGTTCCACTAAACCTAACTTGATGTGCATTTTTTAGGCGTCACCACAATGCAACGGGGTGGTTGCGAAGCTCCCCCAATCTAACTCCCCATTCCTTAGCCTTCTTGTTTTTCTTCTCTTGTTCAACGGGCAAGAGCTTGGGAATGCTTCCCACTCTCTCATTGCTCACAACTTTCGCTCCCTATTCTTCTTTGTCATGCTTGTTTTGGTGATTGTTGTAGTTGTGTGCTTGCTCATCATTAGGTTCATCTTGTGTTTGTTGTAGCTTGAAGGTGTTCACCAAGGCAACTACTTGTTCAGCATGGTGGTCACATTGGTTTTTGTTGTAATGGTTGCATTGGTTTCATTGCAATGGTCACCTTCATTTTCATTGCCTTTCGTCACCCCCTTTTCATTGTTGTGGTTGTTTTGGTCTTCATTGCAATTACATTCTCATGTTTGCAAAACTTTGCCCCCCTCTTTGGTATTATGGTCGTCTTAGTCTTCATTGTAATTACTTTGCAATTAAGAACCATTGTCATTGCCCTCTCTTTGTCATTGTGGTCATTTTGGTTTTTGTTGCAACTACCTTTTCATGTTTATAAAATCCCACCCCCTTCCTAATCATGCAATGTCTTGTGTTGGTGTATACAGTATGTTGGCACCACATCTTGATTGTCAATTTTGCTGCACTTGTTCATCTTGCCAATGTACATGTTTAATTGACCTTCATACACCTGCCCTCCCTTCATCTTGTTCATGTTCATTATTTTTTAAACCTTTATTTTATCCTCTTCATCTTGTTGTTAATTGTACCTAAGACCCCTCCTTTAGCCCTCATTAATGCCTTATTGTTTATTGCCCCCAAACCCCTTATATTCATATTTGTCATGTTCATCTTCATTCATCTTCCAAACTTCAAACTTGCATCTTCTATTCTTTTCATCCCACTTGCTTTCTCCTTCACTTTTTTTTTTGGTCATGCTCATGTTTATGTTTTTTACAACTATCCAAACCCCCCCCCCCCCGGCCCTTCCTTTCCAACTCTCACCTCTTGTTTATTAGATATCCATTTAAAGTTGTTACAAGCTTGTTGCAATTTCCTTTTTTGTTTGCATCTAAACCCTTGCCTACTCCCTAACTTGTTTATGATCTTTTATTCTCCACCCAAGGTTCACACTCATGTAACCAAGTGGTGAAATCATAATCCAACTTGAAATTTTTGGTGAAATTTATTTCCTACAACTCTAATTACATTAATAGACTAATGAAGATTACCCATTGTTGTTTCTCAAGTTCCTTGCAAGCTAGTTTTCTTCTAAATGATGGTCAATGAACTTGCAATTCTTCTAACTTGTTTTTCTACCTTGTCTTTCTTTTGTTTTCAATGATTTATTCTATTTCCTCCCTTTCCACTTCCTTTTTTCAAATAATGTTGGAGTATTGATTTAAGGTCACAACATGACTTTATGAGTAGTCAACTAATGCTTATCTATTGTGGGTTTTTCTTATAAGTAGATGTAACAATGATTAGAGGTTGTCAATTAATAGTGCTTCTTGGGTTAGGTCTTAAAAAATTTAGTTTCGACTTCCACCTCTAACATAGACTTGTCTATGTTCACAGCCACATTTATTGGATTTGTTGCAATTCCTTGTTTTAGTGTTGCAATGGTTGTAGGCATAACCACATAATACTACGGGTGATCTTGAAACACTTCATTAACACGTACTCCATGACTCAAAATGTCCATGGTTGGATTTATATTGACCATCTTTGTTGCAATAAAATGTTTTCCCACTGGATATTATCATCTTCCTCTTCATTTGGTATGTAATCAATCATCCCCTTCTACCCCCTCACATTAATAATTGTGTACAAGTTACTAGGGTTTGTTTTCTCATCCGTGGCCTTAAAATTAAATGGTCAAAACCCTATAGTTTGAACCTTGATACTATTTTTTCTTGATCAACATTGGTCTAAGGCTTTGTTTACCCACCTTACTAGGGTTATCTTATTTGGTTTGCTATAATTGAAAGTTTAACTCATTGCATTGCCAAAGTCCAAATAATTACAACATGATTTTTTTTGTTGTTACCACATTAATTGGCCCACATTTCCTAGATTGTGTTTTTCCATTCATGTGATTAGATGTGGAGGTAAAGGGTATCTTCCAATGTTTACTTGCCTTTTTCAACAATGTCCCACTTTCAACTACATTGATGGCATGTTCCAAATCATCATTGGTCCATTTTCCTTTAGTGTTCATTGGGTTGCATTTATTATCATTTCATTGTATTTTTTTTGGTTTTGCAAGAGAAGGTTGAACATTCTTCTTATTTGGTGTTATTAGTCCTACAAGCCATTTCACCTCCTACAAGGCACATTTGACATCATTATGATTTAAATCCCCCCCAACCCAAGCCTTTAACACATTGGAATGTGTGCTTTGGTTCAATAAAAAATATGAATTTGAATATCCAGAATCTAGCCCAAGAATCAACAAAATATGCAAGTTAAGGTATGTATTAATTGTGTATGCTTCTAGTTTATTAGAAGATTCAACAAGAACATAAAAATCCTTTTAAGTCATTTCAAATTCAATTATAGTCTATTTTTTTTATCAAGGTTGTTGGTGTCTACATCAAATTATAATGTTTTTGAACTTGCTGAAACCTACCTCTTTTGGGATATATAAGAACTACATAACTCTGTGCCTAATGATAATATAGAAACTTTTTGAAGTTTCAATTATATAACCCACCTATTGCATCTTTTCCTCTCTATCTTGTTTGTAAGTTTGAATCTTGGTCTTGTCAATCATCTTTGACTAATGTTATGTCCAATCCATATAATAATCTTCCTCTTGTAGCTCTTCTTTCACTACATAAATTTACAATCTATAACAATTTGGCTCCATTTTCAATACTATGAGGTTTGATTTGTGTTGTTTTTATTTTACTTTGCAAATTGATCTTGTTCTAACCCATCACTCCCAAATTTGCGTTATGATTTTTCATCTTTGTACCTCAATGTTTTAATAAAAAGACATAAGATTTATAGGAAAAATTGGAATACCTCTTCGTAACTACTTGGGAGCTTTGACATCTTAAAAGAAAAAACAAATAAATAACATTGAAAAGACTTCCATATGTATTTGGATTTGCTTCACTAGACAATGTAAATTGTGATTTGTTGTTTTGGCAAGAATGCACAAAATGCATGAGAATTTAAAAGTCCCCCCCTCAATTAATATTTTGATTCAAGGATCCATGGGATGCACATGTAATGTTTAATGAGGGATCCAAAGTTATGCAATGGAATGTTGTTAAGGTTGTCACATTTATGGATAATTGTGTGTTGTTTAATGTGTCACATAGACCCTCTCAGCAAATTATTTCAAATTATCCCCAAACTTGAGCTATAATAAAATTGCCCCAACTCACTCCCATAACCAAACATTTAAAAAACCCCTTTTGTAAGCTTTATATGATGCCATTTATTTTAGCCCATGGTTGTTTTTGCTTCAATGTCCATTTCCAAATTTTCCATTTTTCACCTCAGACTTGGGGTTTTGTAAAACCATCCCACCATATACCCTTTACCAAACATTAAAAATAGTCTTTTGTTACATATTTTAATGATTTTTTTTCATTTTTGTGCTCACTTTATCACCCATCACCAAACATTATCACACTCAAAGGCGGGCAATTTTGTGTGCATGTACCAACAAGATTACGCTTATTATTGAACAATTTTATTTTTTGTAAAAAATCAAATGTTAAAAAAAAAATTCAAACATAAGTGTTCACATTAAAACATTTAATCATAGGTGAGGTTTATAATAAAGGATGAAATTGTGGCCCCTAATCATTATCATTCTTTACAAGGTAAGACCGAAGGAACAAGATCAACACCTTAATATTCAACAAAAAGAACTACCATCACTAGTTTGTTTATTATAATTATTCAAGTAGTAAATGAAAAATCATACAAAGTGCCAAGGAAGAAGGTAAGGGTTGTTGTTTCATAATATACCTATTATTTTATTTGTAAGTTATTTAGAGGGGCATGGGAAGCAAGTAGAGAAAGGCACCATGGGAAATGATCATGACTTGATAATAATTACTCTCCAAGACTTTGCAATACGTTATTGCCCCTAGATGTTGTCCTAGTGGGGTCTAGGGACCTCCTACTATTACTATCCCACCTCAACCACATTTGCAGGTCTTTTAGTGATTCTACCTATCACTTGCCACACCTTAGAATGCCTCCCCAATGTTTTCTACTTTATGTAGCAAAATGCATCCACTCCTAGCCATTGCTTACTACCTACAACAATATGTTATAGTTTACAAGCGGCGACAACAATTGATGGCGACGGTGACTACTAATATTTTCCCCCTTCTTACTACCACTAAGTATTGGCCGCTACCTTCCTATGACATCCAATAACTTATCATTCCAAATGTTTATTGATTATTTGTTTTAAAGGAAATGCAAAACTAACATGTAAAGGAATGATTGTTAAGGCCACTTGATGAACTACTAGGTTTTGAAAGGAATAAAATAAAGGAGCAAAAAAAAAAAATCTTACATTCTTTAAGTAAACCAAAAAGCTTCAACACAAAAGGAACTATCAAATCTTAATAGGACAACTTCATAAATATTTATAGAAACAAACTTGAATCAAATACAAGGAAAAAGACATTGCATACAAAATACTCACAACATAACAAAGAAAAAACAACACATAAAATTCTAAATACAAAAGTATGGCATGAAAAAATTAATTTACTCTAGAAAATATTCCCTCAAAGGTATAGAGCCTTAAGTACCTCCAAGAAAAAAAATTAGAAACAATGAAATAGGTAGTTAACCCAATCCCCAAAAAATTGATCCTAAATATAACTCGATTTAAACCAATATCAAATTTGGTTTTGGTTGTAAGGGTTTTGGTAAAAAATAATTTGGTAAATGAGTTTTGGTAAAGAAAATATAGTTATAGTAAAAATTCGAAAACTTTGACTTTGGTAAAATTTACGTTCAATAACAATTGACTTTGTATAACATCAAAACTATTTTACCTACCACACTTCCTAATAGAAGAAATACACACCAAAACACATCGAGTTCCTCAACCATTTTCCATTAAAATCACACACAAATACAAATATATTTCCTCACTACTCTCTTCTCCCTAGTCATACAACACACATTTGTCCAAGAGAGTGTTTCATTCCCAACTTCTAGTTACAAAGGTATCGAATGCCTTAGGGATGATAGGTCTACTATTAATAACTATTATTTATTACGAGGCTTAAGGTACTAACTAGTTTAGAGATTTCTATTCATTAACACAACATAGTGAACATGTTGGATTGTCTTGTTTGCCACCCAATGAATCTCATTGGCAATGAAACCTTTTTTTTTAGTCTACCATCCTAGTTGGTAATATATTCCCAAAAATTATTTGCAACCCTTACAAGGTACAAAACCATTCAATACATCATAAGATGTAAAATGCATAACCACTATGATGTAATTTGTTGATTTGCTAGGGTTAACCAAACCCAAAACCTAGAATAAAAACCAACACAAAATAATGTGCAATAGAAACTTGCATAAAACACAAAAAGAACATGCAAAATAAAAAAACACATTATGTTTTTGAATTGCAAATCACTTTTGATGATTTGAGAACTCACAATTTGAAATTATATCCCAAACACCAAATAATTTGAATCATGTTCACATTTAAATCAATTTCAAATTAAAATAAAATAAAATATGCTAACCCAACTTATCAAATAAATTGTGATTTAATTGAACAATTAAACTAACACTCTTGACAAATATTATAAAATTTGAATTCCATAGGTGTTTGAATTAGATTAAAAATTTAAATTAAATAAAATGTAAAAATTCTTAATTCAATTCAAATTAAATTAAAAATTAAAATTCAATTCAAGTTGCATGTAATGCCATTCAATATTTTCATTCGATTGAAACTTAATTTTCACAAATTGAATTTTTTTTTGGGGTGTCCATTGATTGTTAATAGTATTATGCAACAAATTGGAACACAATTTGTTTTAAAATAAAAAATAAATTAATGATCATTATTAAATGAATTTTCAATGGGTATGCAAAGAAAGAGAAAAAAATTACTAATAAAGCAAGTGAAGGTTTTGAAGGAGAACATTTCAAAAATAATTATTAAGGTAAAAATGACGATATATAAATTTCAAATTTAAAAAAAAAAGAATTTCATTTTTTGAAAAATAATAATTATTGGCTTTCTCAATGTGGGAACTAACCCTAGGCTAGGGTAATATGGAAGTGTGGTGGTCATTTGGTGGGTAGGCTAAATAGGTCAAAATGGTTGGACATGGCGAGTTGAGTTGCAAACAAAACACAACAATCCTTTTGTTTGTCACCAAAAAGACTAAAACTTCCCCAAAACTTGCCAAATCCCAACAAGTCTTTTTGTGCAATAATTTAGCTTCACACCTTGGCTGAATTGGAGAGATGGAAATGGCAATGGCTAGAGGGACCTCAATACACTCTGCAACTATCCCACTGCACAGTATTAGTACTAACACTAGTCTTGTCTGCAACAACTCTTGTGCT